>JAJLZG010000011.1:206832-386735 GCA_030572075.1 Yamadazyma ubonensis | reverse complement strand
CCCGCCCCACACAATCTGCCCACAACTTCACTAATGTCCCCCAATTTGTCCCCCTGCCTTCCCTGCTTCTTTTGCCTTCCTTCTTTTTCCCGCCCAAAACCGACTTCATGCTTAAAATGACCTTTAATTTACAACTTTTAGAAGAGTTGAGTAAATTGAAGTATATGGGTAATTGGGCAATAATATTTCGAGTGACATTTAGGAGAACGGTTTTACTGTAAATTGATATTTAAAGTGTGATAGTGAAAAAACTGTATTTTCATAGGTTTTGTCGCTACATGTAACTTGATATCTGATTGGCATTTGTTGGGGGATTGTGTTGGAACAGTTTTAAAGTGGTGGTATAAATTAACCTGCTTAATTTGGGCTCCTTAGGTATTCGGGTGATTGTAGAACTAGTAGTTTTATATTTTTGTCACTTTTAATTTCCCAAGAAACTTTTTTTAAAATTGGCTTTTTTGGTAATTGTTTCAGATCTAGTGGATATTTTAATTCGTTTAGACAAGGGTTATTGAATATGGTCTTGTTCAGAAATGATGAGGGTATTTAATCTAAGGCTAGAAGTTTCAGCAAAATTTTTAAATCCAAATATAGGTTCCCAAAGTATGGTATAGATTTGACTAATATTTCAAGTGGGTTAACAATGTGCAAAATCTATTCATAGAAACTTTTATCCATGTAATGTCATACTGAGTCTAGAATATTGAGAGTGTAAATTGGTGTTTTCTAAAACGAGGTCCTGGAGTTTTTATTTTAGTCAATATGAAGAATGATTTGTATCTTCTATTCGAGAGAGTAAATAAATAGTTATTTGTGCCTTTGCTGTATTATCAGAGTATCTATGCTTTGTGGATGCTTCGAGTACGTTTTGCGTCATAAATATTTAAATTCTATATTTTGTACAGATTATATCAGATTAAAGAGTTTTGGTCAAACGAGTATTCTTTAGGAACTATCAAACCCTGTTTTCAAAAGATAAAGGTTACAGAAGAAGGATTTTAGTCTAGTAAATTGAAAGCTTTTGTAATTGAAAGGTTGGGAGTGGTGGTAGCTTTTATTTTCAGTTTCCTGTTTTGAAAATTTTTGTCAAAGATTATGCTATACAGGTTAAAACGTTCTAATATTCCATATTCTCGAATGTATAGTCCGTTTGAAACTGGATGCTCTTAATCCCATTCAACTACTTATTGCGAGGCTTATTGCAGTTTTGTATTGCCGACGTTATACACAGAGTAAAGCTTTGTTGAAACTGTACAGTCATATTATGAGGTTGATGATACATTCCCACTTATCCAATTGATTTTGCTGTTCAATGGTACCAAATATAAGTACATGCAACACACTCGAACCAGTTGCTGCAAAATGCGAACATACTTGTTTTAGTTTTCACTTTAAAGAAGAAATGAATATTATAGTCTACTCCACGACAGCTATATTGAGCGTTGTTTGTGAGTAATTGATCCTATTCCAAAAGATGATCACCTCTTGACATCATTTATAACTTCGGGAAATCATATCAAAAATTTTGTGAGCAACATGCTTGTGAAAGGTAATGGCTGCGAATGACTTAGCCATTAATATTGAAAGTTGTATTTTAACCGATAAACATTACTCTTCGGGATAAATGAAATTGCGTGGTCGTTTTTGGGCATAGAATAGTTATCATAAATAGGGATTTCAGTATTATTCAGAAGATTAGGGAGTTATTTGTGCTAGTAGCTTTGATGCTTTGGACATTAACCATTGAGCTTTGTCACAAAATCATCAATGTGTTTTCATTACAGTAAAAAGTATAATGGGTTGCAATTTTGGTAATGTACTTCAATTTTATAACTAAAAAAGCTTGAACGATACTAAAAGCTGAAAGGGTACAAGATAAGAGATATAGCTCAATGTCATTAAATTAAAAATACATAATCATCATCTAAGTGCTTAGGGTTTAGCTGCCTGTATGCTGAGATCCACCACACTTTTTATTCCATCTCTCCATCTTTCGTTCAAATAATCATTTACAGGTTTATACTCCAATTGTCTCTTTTTTCTGTCAGTATTTATATCGTTAACCATTTTCCGTTTTTTATCTATTGATTCAGCCACTAGCTTCTCGACTTCTCCAAGTTCCTCTTGGCGTTTATCACTGAGCAGAACTAAGCCGTTTGTGTTTTGTAGAAGCATTTCTAAATTCATGGTTTCATTCATCAGGTAGTATAAGCTTTCGTAGGTCTTGGAATTATACCTCAAAATATCTATACCGTGTATAATGCTTTGAGCTTCAGACAGTTCATTCTCATACTGATCAACAGCAAGAAGTGATAAACAGTTATGGCTTTCATAAAATGGAAGAAGTTTTTCAACCGAAGGGTGTAGGGTCTCAGATACTTGGAACTTACGATATTCCGAACTTTCTTCTAGTTCTTTTTGAATTGAGGCTTCAACCTCTTGACGATCCTTCTCTGTTATTGGGAAGTCGATGTCTGGGGTTAGTAAAGTTAAATAGGTTTATGGTACATACATGGTAAGTGATCTGGGATATAATTAGATGCCAGCATGGCGAGTGAGATTTTGCGATACTGAGGATGAGACAGAAAACCTTTTGTTAGACAAATTTACTAAAAAGGTCAAAAATAATACCATTAGATTCGAAAGTATCTTTACTGAATAGACTTAAAATTATAATATCTACAAGATTGAATACGCAGAATCAAATTTATTAATTAGACCTACAAATTTGGGCTGATACTAAATATACATTAATTACTTGTCTAAGACTTCAGCATCGTATCTTTGCTTGAACCAAACGATGGTGTCATCCTTGTTAGTCTTGTGGGAGTTACCAATAACAGATCTAGCTCTCTTTCTTCTGGTGATTCTGGCACCAGCTCTACCCATAACAACGTAGAAGTCCATACCGTAAATACCGATACCTGGGTCATACTTGATACCTAAATCGATGTGTTCATCAATACCGAAACCAAAGTTACCGGTTTCAGAGAAGTTCTTTTCCTTTAATTGGTATTCCTTGACCTTTAAACCTCTTTCTAAGATTTCTTCAGCCTTTGGACCTCTGATGGTAACGTGAACAGAGATCTTTTCGTTTCTTCTGATACCGAAAGTTCTGACAGTGTATCTAGCTTTGGATTGGACTGGGGTTTGACCAGATAATTGTTCTAAAACCTTTGAGGCTCTGGTTAATCTATCACCGGATTCACCGACACAAATGTTTAAGACTAACTTTTCGATATGCAATTCACGCATAGGATTTTGAGATTTGGTAGACTATCATGTTAGTATAATTATTTAGTTATTATTATAGTAGTTAACATACCATCTTGATATTACTTAGCTGAAAATTTTTAAATTTTTCATAACTAACAAGAAGGTATCGCGAAGCCTGCACAGAATTTTTTTTGGTGTGCGACCCAAAGGTGACTGGTGATGATACAGGGTTACAGCCCTATATTATTAGGTAATCAAAGTCAAAGTCCAGATAAGATATATTGAAATACAGGAAAAGTTGTGCAAATATCTAAGACATTTAAACAATAAAAATATACTCATAATTTACATTATCTATGTACCTTAAGCAGCTACATTATTGAAAGACTTTTCCTTTTCTTTAATTTCCCAGAATAATTCACCAACATCAAAATTACCATGGTAAATCCAACCTTTATCGTTAAGATGGTACAAATTAACTGAACCACCAGAGTAAGCATCTCTATGAGCAGCAGCTAAAATAGATCTTTTACCTAAATATAATGCCTCTTCTTCTGACATATCCCATTTATATTCAGAATCTAATACCCCATAAGCAAATGTTTGACCGGATCCAACACAGAATAAGTCACCTTTTAATCTTGTACCATCAGAATCAACATAAAATACAGCAGCACCTTCTTTTTCAGTATATCCACAAATCATTGTTCCCATTGATAATCCCATACCTTTATATTGGTAAACTAAATTACCCAAGATTTTAGAAGCAGCAGCCACACTGATTCTTTCCTTTTCTCTTAACTCATGAAGTCTACATTGAGTACCTAACCAAGTTTCCCAATATTGACAATCAGCAGCACCACCTGCCATTGTACCTAATAAAAATGGATTGATTCTAATAACTTTATGAACGGTTTGAGATGCAGTAAAGTTTCCTTGAGATGCTCTGGAATCCACAGCAATGACAATTCCTCCCTTGTATCTGAATGCTAATGTTGTTGTACCATGGGCAATTTTAATCTTACAATCTGGGTTACTTGCATCATCAGTGTGGGCTCTTAAGAAAGCAGTAGGTTGAGAAATTGGGGGCAATTCCATAGTAGGAGCAAGTTCTAATTGACCGGCAGATGTGCTGGTGAACACATCATTTACTTCGGATTGCACACCATTTCTATTATTACTGGTGAATTTACTGGCAATTGCGTTCATGTTGCCACTGGATAATTTCGCGATTCTAAATATGAGGATTTATCTTGAATATGAGGATTTATTTGAATATGAGGATCTAGGATTATAAGTCTATGATTTACATTAATTTACATCTACATTTTAAATCTATTCTACTCTTTTAACTTTTTCTTCTCCTCCAATTTCTTCTTCAGCTGCCCTCTTTTTCTCCTCGGGCTTATACCCTGGCCTGGTAGGTTTGGAACCAAATTGAGGTTTAGTTACTCCAGATGGCTTATTATATGTTTGTGGTTTAGATAATGGCCCAGGCAGTGGTCTTGATGGTGACTTGCTAAACACAGGTGGTTTACCCAATTTCTCTGCTTCAGGCTTGCTTTTAATTTCCTTTTCTTCCGTTTCAAGTTCAGCTGCTTGTGGTTTAGGACTTGAAATTTGTGATGGTCCAGGTGTTGTACCTCTACTATTTGATCTACTTTGCTTCTCTTTAATTGATCTTGTCAAAGCAATATCCAAAATCTTACTAACTTGTTCCGGTGCTCTTTCCACTAAAAAGCTCAACGCATTATTACCTACTCCAGCTTTTGATCCAATCACATTAACTTGAGCTATTGTAGTAGCTAAAGCTTTGGTAATGATTTCAGTTGTAGTGGCTGTATTATAAGATAATTTCCGTGCTTTATAAAGAGTGAAAAGCTCTTTCTGTAAATACGTAAGCGATTTCTTTGTATCTTGATTCATAGAAGGCAGAGATTTTTCTGATCCTGGTGATTGTGTAGCCAGACGATTGGCTGCAAGCTGTGCCTTGATATTTGTAGGTGACGAAGACCCAGATTCTGGTTTCTCGGGAAATTGAGGTTTGAAATACATGGGTGTTTTTGAACCGTCTCTTCTAATTTCACTGGCAAGTTCAGCAATTGTTTTGGGTTTTTGACCATTTTGAACACTCTTATTCTGTAACTGGGCTAACATCTGTGACTGGAAATTCTGTGTAGGCATTCCATAAGTATTAAAATCTCTGCCCACGATATTTTGTGATATTGATTGTTGCATTTCAAAACGCTGTTTCTGCTTTAATTCCTCAGCTTTCATGGCGGCTTCCTTTGCTTTTAAAGCGGCCATTTCCTGCTGCTTTTTACGTACCTTTTCTTTCTCTTGAACAAACGATTCGTCGATACTCCATCTTTCGTCCTCTGACTCATCGGTAAGCTCTGAGCTGAAATTAGATTTGAACAACTTGTTCAACCTAACGTTATGAAGAACAACAGATTGCCATCCATCAGGACAGTACTTGTAATAAGGGTATATCTCCTTAATTCCCTCGTAGATATCGTTCAAAGACAAACCTTTAGAATCGTTTTTGAACTTCAAAACATTTATGATCATTACAGGGAAAGATAGCGTTGGTTTTGTTCTATAGTGTTCAGGAATTTCGTTCAATGTGTAAACATTCTTCACAGGTTTCCTCACAAGTGACGATTTACGTCTGATAGGAATTCGAGGGACCAAAACAGGCTTACCGATAACCTTTGGAATATGCACGGGAGGATTAGGATAATTTGTTGTGACGGTAATTTTATCAATAATAACCTCTGGCAGTTGTACCAAACGTTTTTCAATTGTTTGTATCGGTACTAATAATGCAGGTGCTGGAGGTCTTGGTGGATACTTATTGAGGTTCATCATATTACCCTGAGCTAATTTCAACGAGTAGTCACCAGGACCTTGAGCTACTAAATGAGTAGGGAAATTCGATCCCATTGCAGCTAATCTCATATCAATATTTTGATTCTTTCCAGGTACGGGTCTACCGTATAATCTTGAAGCTGGAGGTTGAATCAATGCAGGTTTGCCCATTCTAGGAGTAGCAGGTTTACCCATAAGAGGTCCTTGTCTTTGCGAGGCTTGAAGCTTATCGTCTTTTTGGGCATTAATCAATGGGACCAAATTAACAATCTCATCATCAATAACTGATAAACTCATTTCCTCACGTCCTAGATTATTCTGGTCAAGTTCAACTCCTTGCTCCAAGTTGTGCTGCTTCACGAGCTGATCAAGCTCATCTTCTTCGCCTTCTTGGAACTCAGCTAACGCACTTCCAGGGTCTATATCTTCATCATCAATAATAGCAGATTCGTTGTTCAGAGTGTCAATATTTTCGCCCAAAATTGATCGTATTTGGGCATCAACATACTCAGGGTCTTCTTCGTCAATGTCTTCAATATCCTCTAAAGACTTAACCCCTAGCTCTGATAGTATCGTACTTATTTCTTCATTAGTAGCAGAAGCAAGAGACTTTCTTCTTGCTTCACTGAGTCTTCTCGGTATAGTTCTGCTGTTTTTACGCACGGGTTTTTTATCGTTATCTTCTGCTTTCCTAGCAGGAGAATTCGAGTTCGAATATAGCGATGTCCGTAAACTAATAGCATCACTTGGGTCAAAAGGTTTTGAAGAAGACGTATTTTCTTGCAGGTGTGCAGCCTCAACTGATGGTAATACAAATTGGAAAGTTATATCGCCAACCTGGATTTTTGTTCCGTCCACGAGGGGTATAGTCATACCTTTTTCGATGAATAAATCATCAACAAAAGCACCGTTTCTTCCCAAAATTGACAATTCGAATCTCTGTGTACCAAAGTTATAAAAAATCTTTGCGTGCCTTCTGGAGATAGCCTTTTTAGACGAAAGATGAACGTCAACTGAGTGCTGAGACCCATTAAGCAACTCATCGTTTGATTTTCTTCCAAGAATCACTTGTAAAGTTTGTACAAAGAAAGTATAGTTATCAAAATCCAATCTTGCATAAGCAGATATTTTAGATGAATCTTTTTCATCAGATAAGTTTGATGGGCCAAGGGCAGACTCTGATGTTATTGCTGGTTTAAACATTTCCTTTTTCACTACAGGAGTTTTTTGGTTTATTTCGCCCACTATTGTATCTTCAAGTGCCAGTACGTTTGCATCACTTAAACCTGATTGTTGTGGGGAATTGGTGCTCGCGATGGAAAGCTTGATATCTTTATCAATCTCATCTCCTAGAAGCGAGCTCATCATGGCACGGATATGGGGTAATTATTCCTTAAATAATAAACCAAAAACTGTCCTATTCTATCACGTAAGTTATACTCTTTGAATCTTACAGGTATCTCGGATACTCAATTATTCACGTTCTTTATCTGCAATTGACGCAGCGATGTGTTTGATTAAAATGAAATTTTAGTGCGCGCAGCAGAAACCAGTTGCAAAAAGATGCAAAATGCATCATCAGCGTGCAAGATGGATTTGGTTAAGCTGGGAGTATTTTTGGGTGTTTTGGTAGATAGATTTTGCTAAATGTTAAATAACTGTGTTGCTTTGCTTTGATATATTGAGAGAATAAAACATATATCCTATGTACTCGGATTCGACCTGGTGCCTAGTTATCCATCAACTCTACATTGGTGGATAATTTTGACTTTGGTAGACATTCAATAGAAACAGTTTTTAGCGCTTAAATCCATATATATATTAGAGGTTTAGGTCAATTCTTGACCTTTTTGCTTATACCCTACATGTTTTATTATTATCACTTGGGATACTCAATAATCATTTTTCGATGTTTAGGGATTAAATCAAGTTTTACTGAGTCATTTACAACTGTTCTTGTGACACAGAATACCAAAAATTGCAAATAAAAGGTTGTAATTTTGGGATGCTCCAAAAGTTTACGTCTTATACACCCTGTATGGTCTATCTCATCTAAATATTTAAGTTAATGTCTTTCTTTGTATATCCCTGCCTGCCAATTAGTCAAACCAAAGAAGGAAACTTTTTGTTGCTTGCTCAAATCGATGAAACTGCTGTTTGTTGTCAAACATTTTCATAGTTGGTCTCTGGGTACCTGATCTATAACCATTTGTTCCTCTGATGAACTTTGAGTACCATATATTGTTAGTGCAGTAAGCGAATGTAGATTGGTATATTCGCCAGGTGATTCAATCCGTCCTATTTGAAAACCTTCTAACTCGCTAAGCTCAAAATCCATATCTGGCTCACTGTCTCTCAAATATCTGGGTTAATTGCTTCAGGGTCATGTAGTTCTTCTTCTGGATATTTATATCGCCGCCTTCCCTCATAAGTAGGAATAAAAGGACGGGATCGTAAATACTGGATCAAGTCCTAATTCGATCCATCCCCGTTAATGGCATGAGCATGAGATCTTACCGTGAAATTTAATAGTTTTAATGAGCTGGAGGTTCTTTCTACTTCTTTCAACCAACACACCTAGGCTTTGAGTACTTATAACAGTATCACAGAATTTGGAGTAAAAGCTATTGGGGGTGAATTGCAAAGGACGAGTATGTGAAATGTTGTAGACATTTAAAATATTATAGCACTTCTAAAACTTGATAAGATATCTTTTTGCTTAAAGTTAATGCTTTCACCTGACCTCTCTGACCAGTAAGTGCTAACATATATCCTATTATTTCTTCAGGTAGGTCCTTCAAAGAATTTATCTTTTTGATGAACCTTCGATGATATTCCATTTAAATACAAGTTGAGCTTCTGAGTTCAACTGCGTGTGCATGCATGCCTTTACAGATTATCACATAATCAGTATAGTATTCATCTACAATGTAGGTTTGAGAATTTTACTTCCAAGAGAATTGGTTTAACAAAATATGCAAAATACATACAAAAATCATGCAGGTACAAGATAAGATAAGAGTGGTTTGATTTCACTGCAAACACAACTACGGCTTGGGTAATTTCATTTAAAATTAAATTCTAGGATATCATAGAGGTCAAATGGTTTTTGAGTGTCCCTGGAAAGGTTTTTAAGAGTATCAAGGTGCATCAGACACAAGTTTAGCATGTCTATATCCAGCTCATCTCATCTCTGCGCGGACAAAAATCCAAATGGTAAGTACAGAGAATTGCATAAAACAATGATACTAACGATAGGCTATTAAAAAGAAAGCAACATTAAGGGCCAAAACCACTCGGGCCAAAAGATCTGTTCCAAATCCTCAGATCGTAAATAAGGTGATGGACACTCAGTATAATGAGAATCCATTTCTCAAGCTTCTGACAATCAGTAAGAAAGAAAAGCAACTGATAAAGTCTAAAACGTTTAACGATAGAATCGTAAATACTGGACTGGAAGTTTCCAAATCTGCACTTAGAAGAAGAAAGAGAAAGCAAAGAGAAGCTTTGAAACCAAAAATGGAGGATTTATTTGAGAGTTTACCAGAAGTTAAGCAAGAAGAAGGGTTTGTTGAGAAGAAAGATAAGCATATTAACGAGCCTAATTTCCTTAAGAAAGGAGGATATCAAGTTATTTTCAAACAAGAGCATAAAAACTTTAACCTGATTTTACAGAACCGTGAGTTTAGGTCTTCACCATTTGCAACCTTAAAGGGAGCAATTGAGAGGAATTTAAGTAATGATTAATGGTAGTGAATGTATATATATATATGTCAAATAGACGGTCATAATATTAAGGTATATTTAGGTGATTATGATTTTTCTTTTATTTTCTACAAGAGAATTTAGGGTGAATTTCACAGTTTGGAGATTCAGAGTGAAAAATACGACTATTTAAATTTTTAAAAAAATAAAAAAACCAGAAAAAAGAGACAAGCCAACAATTCATATATCTACTCTGTTTCTATCATGTATCTACATTTTGCATCCTTTTTTCTACAAATAAATCAATTAACCCGATAATATAATATTTTATGTAGAGTGGAAAATCTAAGGTTTCCTCGAAATACAAAATATTTTTCAGGGCTCACAGAGTGACGACGGTTAGCACTGACTGGAAAAATGCCACCAAGAGCCAAAACACTAGTCAGTGGCTAGACCATACGGCAGGCCCATCGTAATCTCTTCACCTACCTAACAACAACCCAATTGGGCAAATATAATTTATCCCAATAAAGAATAGAGGTTGTCCTCACATCTGAATGTAAATCGCGTACATCGGTACCGACACACCTGTTTGTTTACATCTAAAAAATCGCAGTACCCTAACCGAAGTGTAGTAAAAACATCAGGTAATTGCAGGCCATCCACAAGTAGAGCACTGGTTTGTCTAAAATGGACTCACCAATCCCAAATAATCCCGATAATCCCAATATTTCAAGTTCTAGTAATGCTATTCAACTACGAGATGCAACTGAAATTGTAAACAATAGAACTTCGTCTGTTGCTGAGAGCGATGCAATGCATTCTGAGAATAGAAACCCAGACGTGTCAGAGACTGTGGGAAACCTTTCAAAAGAACTGATGCCCGAGAAGACACCTTCTCCTACAATCACTCAATCTGATAAAATTCCTAGTCGAACAATTAGCCCTGCAAATATATCAGATAAGACTCCTAGTCCTACAGCCACAAACAATGTGGATTCTCCCAAAGATGCCATCTCTTTTGCATACGATAACCACAACGAATCGATCTTTGATTCGAGTGAACTTTATCCTAGTCTTAAACCTGAAACTACTCAAGCTAAGTTTGATCAACACAATCCAGAATTAATTAATCATGCTACCGTTATGGCTCTTGTGGTTCAATTAACAAGTCCTGAAGTGATAGATTACGATTTGGTATATGACTTTTTCATCACTTACAGAATGTTTACTGATGCTTCAACGGTTATGAAATTATTAACTACAAGACTTATATGGAGTTTGCAGCAAATAAATCAAGAAGATGAAGAACCTAAAAAAATAGGAACTTTGGTACTCTTAAGAACATTTGTCGTGTTAAGACACTGGATACTAAACTATTTCATTGATGATTTTAATTCTGATTTAAAGCTTTGTGATGTATTTATCACTAATTTAAACAATATTGTATTTAATTCCCATCTTATTGACGATAAACTGGTGTTTGAAAAAAAAGTCATAAAGGACTTGAAAATTCATTGGATGGCTCTTATGGCTGAATTTTGGAACACTAGTATCGATTTATCTTTAATGTCAGCTGACGATATTTACAATTACTATATCCCGTTAACTAGTGAATTATCCACTAGTTTTCTTAAAAAAAGTAATACCGAACTTTCAATTCATACCAACCCTAGTTACAGAAGAAGTGCTATGTTATCATTGTACGATCAAAAGACACACCATAAATGTCTTGTATTTGACGAAACTAAGTTTAAGAGTAATGAAAACCCCCAATTAACTGTTAATAATCTTTTAATCCTGCATAAGTCTTCTAGACAATCAATCATGAACAAACTTAATCATTTTAATTTTACAAAGGGTAAGAATACTCGATCAAGCATTTCAAAAGATAATTCAGCTGGAACTGGATCCTCATCATTGAATAATAGTCCTAAAAATCATAATAGGATGAATTTAAATGATTCTTCAAATGGATTAAAGAAAGTTTCCAAACCTAGTTCAACTTCGAATGACCTTGATAAGATATCTTTAAATCCTATTAAAATTGATAACGTTGGGTTTACTACCAATGGTAATATCAAATTACCAACTTCTAAAGTGGTTAATATAGTACCTTCAACACCGGTGAGAAAAATGGAGTACACCATACGAAGTCCTGGTGAAAAGGAAGAAGATGAGTCGATGCATGACTGGGAGACTCCTGTCAATGCTAAACTTTTCAATACTATGGATGTTAATAGAAAGAATTCAATCAAGAAGATTCTTGAGGGTTGGAAAAAGAACAAGAATAGATCGAATAAGTCCACAGAAGAAATAAACCAGATGATCAATGACCTGATATCTGAAGATATTATTGGTTCCAGAGTAGATATTTTGAGTGCAAGAATAGTTGACGAATTAGAGTATTTGATTCGTAACTATATCCGCAACGATGCTTCATATAACCATACAATTGTTGAAGGGGATACAATTGACCACACACATGCAAACCAGGACGATTTAAACCTTGATGATATTGCAGTTGAATCCGAAAAGAACAATAATATTGACGACAGTATTGATGTCGATATCAACGACGTGAGTGGTATAAATTTGAACAAAATTGATAACTTATTTAGTGATCAAGGTGAAAAATTTGAGGATGATGATAAACAAATTTCACCCACCTTTATGAACGATATCCACGAGTTTTCCTTCCAGAGACCAACAAGCATAAATTGGAATGACCCCACAGGACTCGAATTAGAAGACTCTACAGAGGTAACGAAATTGGATGCTTCTGATGAATCTCAAGAATTGCCTGAACCAAATATCCCAAGAGATCTCAGTGGTGAAATTGCAGATTTTGCAGAACCTCAGTTCCCATTTAATGGTAATAACAATTCCAGAGTATCAACCATATCTACACCAAGTAATATCACCGATTACAATGCTGAAATCGAGGAATTGGGTATAGCAATGAGTCCGAAATCAAAGGAACAGCCTATGAGAAAGATCAGTTTTACCAAGTCAAGTAATAGAAGAGTATCACGTAATTCTTCGAACTCAGCTTTCAAAAGAGACTCAGTTCAGTCTTATGTAAGTTACGACTCGGCATTTTCTGTTTCAAGAGACTCAATTCTTGAAGACCAGGATAATGCAAACTTAAGGAAAAAAGCTGGGGTTAACAATCTCAGAAGACTTGCAGGCATGAACGAGAGGAAATCACTTGAAACTGCCGTCAGAATTTCTCTGACTTCTGTGAGAAGAAGTATTAGAACCAGTACTGTTCTTGCTTTAAGCGCTTTGCCTTTCAACAACATAAACGATTCAAAGAGTTCAATCAACCACCCAAGTGTGAAACGGGCATCTAGGTCCTCAATTGTGGGGGATAGCTCTGTGTTCTCATTGGCTATAAGGAGTAGATCGTCACTTCAAAACTCTTTTCAAACTCTCAATGAAAGTGCCAGATCAATTTCAAATCCTTCCGAGCTTGATTCAAGTGAGTTTGCTTTTGGATTTAGAGCAAGCAACGATGAAGGATTTGGTGATAGTGAAAGTATGACAAGAAGTGTAGCTATTCCAGGGATAAGTAATAATGTTCTCAAAGAATTGGCAGCTATACCAGATGATTCTTTCCACTTTAATCCAGTAGACATGGCATTCAACAAGTTAGAAGGTAGTAAAGAAAAGAAAGAGGTTTATGAGGAAGAATTGAATAACAGTGAAACCACTCACGTTGATTACAATAATACTCAGGATATACTTGATGAAATCAATAATGCCAATACTGAAGATATCATTGATACATCGAGTCAGAAAGATTTCACAACTGAAATGCCATTAACTCCAACAACCAACAGCCAGGTTGCCAAGTCTAGTCCTATTAGTGACGAAGCATTGATTAGCAGTGGTGGAACCATGGATCAATTGGAGAACAATGAGAACGTTTTCATTTTCAGTACCAGTTACAATGACAAAAAGAGACAAACAGCCACCGAAATTCCATACCAAAGTCCTAGATTTATTTTGGAGAGTTATAACCTCTCTGACAATACATTGACGGTAGATAATGCCATTAATGTGGGATCTCATATATCATTTATATTGAGTTATGGATCCAAAGAATTAAGTGAACATTTTACGATAATCGAAAGGGATATTTTACAGGAGATTGATTGGAAAGAATTGGTTGAATTGAAGTGGAACAAAGATCTTATGCCCGTTAATAGTTGGCTTGAAATCATTGTAAATGAAGAGTACTATAACACTAACAGAGGAGTTAATGTTGTTATTGCCAGGTTCAATTTAATGGTCAACTGGATCATATCTGAAGTGTTGTTAACCAAATATCAAGAGGAAAGAGTCCAGATAATTTCTAGATTTATTCATATTGCTCAAGGCTGTCTTCAATTACAAAATTATTCCACCATGATGCAAATTCTCCTTGCACTTACATCTGAAAGACTTGCAAAATTAAGAAGTACTTGGAAGAGTTTACCACCAGGAGATATACTTATACTTAAAAATTTAGAGGAAATGGCATCTCCAGTAAAGAATTTTTTTACGCTCAGATTTTCAATCAACAAGATTCAACCATCTAAGGGATGTATCCCATTTGTGGGATTATACTTATCAGATTTAATATTCAATACTGAGAGACCTAAATTTATTGATCAAGAGAATCAAATGATTAATTTTGCTCGATTTAGAACTTCAGTTCACATTGTTAAATCTTTAAGTCAGTGTATTGAATGGTCATCATACTACAATCTTGAAGTCAACAATGAACTCCTTTCTAAGTGTTTATACATAAGATCACTTGATGAAGATGAGATGAATTATTGCTTGCAAAATACGGTAGACCCGTAAATATAAAGTCACAAGTAAAATTGTTGGGCTGCTCGGTTAAACCCCAAAGCTCAGCACCGTAGACCCCTCTATCCGATTCAACAAATGCGCATAAATAATGATTATTTAACTATGGCCAGACGAAAGAATACTAAGCTTGTTGTAGCAGCCTTAATTGCTTCTTCGGTAGTTGCCGGTTCATTTAAGTTATATGAATATCTTACCAGTAATCCTACCAAAAAATATACCAATAAATCCATTGCATTGACCTTATCTCATTCGATATTAAATTCTCAACTACCACTAAATGATATTTTAGTTAATACCGAGAATGTTACATTTATTTTACCACCAAATTTATCACTTGATGATTTAGAGAGTTCTGTTGCTACAAATCTGTTGAAACCTTTACTTAAAAATTATAAACTTCTCAACTGCTCAAATTTTAAAGGATATTTTGAAATAATTAAAAACTTAAGACCTGATACTTTATTAGTATGTTCAGCAGATTTGGGTGTAGGTGCTGAACTTCCAAAAGATCTTGGAAGATTTGTATCTGAGGTTGTGGACGTCGATCAAACCCACGAAGACATTGATTCAAAACTTTTACCACTTTTCATTAGGTAGTCTCTGGCAGACACTTTACAAACTACAATCTATTCAAGTACATTTTATTAATTATATAATAGATGTTTTCGAATTAAATACAAGTACGACGCATAATTACCAACCTCTGGATGATAATTTTTCAGTGTCTCTCAAAGAGCTGATACTTACACCAAACATTAATTCACCTAAATCAGTTGAGTATTCCAAAACTTTCTTTGGGTCCTTAAAGTGGGTAACAGCATTAACAATGGCTTTAGCTAACTTTTCTGGATTTTTACTCTTGAAGATACCGGATCCAACGAAAACACCATCACATCCTAATTGCATACATAAAGCAGCATCAGATGGAGTTGCAACACCACCAGCAGCAAAGTTAACAACAGAAAATTTACCATCATTAGCAATTAATTCCTTCAAAGTGTCCAAAGGAATTCTGTTTTCCTTAGCATATTGTTCAACTTCAGATTCACTGAGAGACAAAACATGTTGAATTTCTTCCTTAATTTGAGTGATATGTTTAACAGCTTCAGAGATATCACCAGTACCGGCTTCACCTTTAGTTCTTAACATGGCAGCACCTTCATTGACTCTTCTTAAAGCTTCACCCAAGTTTTTGGCACCACAAACAAAAGGAACTTTATAGTCGTTCTTTGGAATATGGTATTTTTTGTCAGCAGGAGTCAAGACCTCGGATTCATCGATATAATCAACACCCAAAGCTTCTAAAACTTGAGCTTCAACCAAATGACCAATTCTACATTTGGCCATCACAGGAATTGAAACGGTATCCATGATTTCCTGAATCATTTTTGGGTCACTCATTCTACAAACTTGACCACTAGCTCTCATATCAGCAGGAATTCTTTCAAGAGCCATAACAGCACAAGCACCAGCTTTTTCAGCGATTTTAGCTTGTTCAGCGTTGACAACATCCATGATAACACCACCTTTTAACATTTGGGCCAAACCGGCCTTAACTTTGAAATCTTGACTCATATCTACAAAATAAAACTGGAGATCACTGCCTTTATATGAAAAATTTTCGCACGCCAATTTACGCCGTTTTGCGTTCAACGTTGGTTGAAAGCACCGCGAACGGCTAGGGAAAGAGTAACTCATGGCGGGGATGAGTCAGAGAGGGTTTGTAGTAGAGTTCATAGAGCGGTTAGTGACGGCTGATGGTTATCTCGGGTGGGGTACAACATATAAACGAGGTCGAGTCACGGTCCAGCTGGGGTAGAGTCAAAATATTATCTGAGCCAAGATATTATCTGAGTCAAGAGTCAAGTGCCACACCGGAAGGCCAGCTGCGAAAATGGGCTTGCAAAATTAGCGGGTCCTGGCGGACGATACCTGAGTCAGTTGAGATTAGTCATCTGATACAACTACGGGTTGCTTTGGCAGAGAATGTATATAGCGTATATAGTGTATAAGAGATGAACATGTAGTTATTTTTGAGTTGTATTTTTTCAATATTTCTGATTTTCTGGTTTTCGTTATCGGGTTTTCAAATTTTCGATACTCTGAAAAATTGATTTTGATCGCAATATGACAGTAACTCAAAAAGTGGTGGTGGGTGTTCTTGCACTCCAGGGAGCCTTTATCGAACACATCCAGCACTTTGAGAAGTGCAAGGAGCTGTTCCCGAACCACACATTTTCGTTCATCGAAGTCCGTACAGAAGAAGAGCTTAATTCATGCGATGCTCTCGTTATACCTGGAGGTGAGAGTACTAGTATTTCATTAATTGCCCAAAGAACTGGACTTTTGCAACCTCTTTTTGATTATGTCAAAAGTGGGAAGCCTATTTGGGGAACTTGTGCTGGGTTAATCTTTTTATCTAAACAAATTGTTAATGGACGTCCAGGACAGCAGATCTTGGGAGGAATGGATATTGAAGTTAAGAGAAATGCTTTTGGAAGACAATTGGATTCTTTTGATACTCCATTGGATTTTTCCCTGTTCATTCCTGGATGCAAAAAATTTCCTACTACATTTATTCGTGCACCAGTTGTGAGTAAAATATTAGATAAGACAGAAGCAGGAGATGAGGTTATTGTCACTAAAAACGACTACGTCAATACTGCGAAAGTAGAAATCTTACACCAACTCGATAACGGACTTGTGGTGGCCGTGAGACAGGGAAACAAGTTGGGTACTTCTTTCCATCCAGAGTTATCAACAGATACATCTTTCCACCAGTGGTTTTTACAAGAGTTTGTAGTCAATAAATAATTACGCAATTTTACTGCGAGCGACAACCATGGAGACTGAAAACCTTCGTGGGGTCAGAAACAGAAACAGAAACGTTCATCGTAGCTCGACAATAAATGCAAAGACCAGTGATAATACAATTGTGGTGGGTCGGCATTCTCGAGCTCTTGACAATCGAGCTCTTAACTCTCGATTTGACCCTGATCTGACCAAACCAGATTCTTCTCGAGACCCTCCGGCTCGTAGCATTTCACACAATGGGTCTTTAGATATCAAACTGAGAGACCCGGCCTCGCCTATTCAGGTGACGATTTGGTTTCATGAACACAGGGTTTCTGCCGAAGATTTCATGGTGGATTTGAGTCTTTTACCTAACTTCAAAGTCGGTGATACGCTAGAGCTTGAGCCAATTGATAAGAAAAATCGGAAACTTATTCTCCATATCAAGGAGTCGAATGTTCTCAATACCAGCACCAGCAATGGCTCGACTCCCTTGTTAAATCCCCAGGAAGATGACCAGATGCTACGCAAAGAATCATCGCATCCTTCGCTCGAGGAATCGAAGCCCCAAAAATCCGAATTGAAATCCAAACTTCTGGTTTCCTTAGCTGTGACACCTCTTCAGAGACTTATGGATTTACTTCCCAGAAGTCCTGTACAAATCAAAAAGGTTTTGGACTTGAAAAGCGTAGAAGCAGACACAGTAGAAGTATCGATCAAGAACATCAATTTGTCTCGAGACTCGATGTGGGTAATATCCAGTGAGTTGGTCAACAACTGTGTTTATGCCAATAAGAGGGTGTCATTTTTGAGCAACAGAGTAGGGTTTATCAAGAATATTTATAAAGATGGAAAGAGACAGTTCAGTGCATATATCAGTAAAAACACCAATATTGTATACCGATCCGAAAGTGCCAAATTGGTGTTTTTGATCCAAACTTCACGAGAAATGTGGCATTTTGAAGAGAGTGGAGAGATCATGTTTCATAAGATCGTGAACAATTTATTCCCCAAGATATTCAGGAAATGGAGGGAAAAAGAATCACATCACTCCATCACTATAGTTCTTTTTACAAGCGTAGACTTGACAGATATACCCTGGACTTCGCTTGGGCATGGAGAAAGACCAAATAAGACCAGAGAGTACTTCCGTGTGGTGGTGGACCAGGTGAACATCTCCCACTGGACGAGCATTATGGAGAATTTGAGACTTGAGTTTGCTAATTTCAAACGAGATATTCTTTTGAATAGAGTCAACAAAGGAGGATCGAAGTATTACCTTGAAGGGTTTGTTTTACCTGCTGTTAAAGGTAATATTCTTGAAGCCATTAACGTGGGACTCAGTTTATATCACGACAAATTCGCTGATACAGACTTGAAGCACAGTTTATGTAATTATGTGCTCATCACACCGGGAACAGGACTATTTGATGTTGACTATAACCTTATGCTTGAAACCAGCAAGAAAATGGCGATTTTGGACTCGGCTCTTGACATTATATGTTTGAGTCAGCCTCCACTTCATATTGTCCCTTTGTTCAGATTCAAGGATCCGTCTGGTAAATTGTCCCACTGTGTACCCAACTGGTGTGATGTTTCTTTCTACAAGGATTCTTCTGGCAACAAAGACCAGTGGATTCCACGGTGTAAGATCTATGAGTTACAGATGATGGGATTAATGGAAAATGAGGCTAACGATGTTGAAATTGAGCGGTTCAAGTTGTTCAAAAACGAGAAATCGTTTATTGAATCGATGGATAATTACGATGCCGACTATTTCAAGCCCATCGAATCTCCCGAGCCAATGGACTTATCGTACTCTTTTAGCCAACAAGAAAAGACGACTCCTAGCGGGACAAACTCATCACTTCTTCTCATGAAAAGCTCATTTCCGAGCCTTAAACCCAAAATATCGACTGCTAAAATCGATACTTCTACAAATACCTCTGCTGTACTTGGAACAGTGGTGACTTCTACCACAGAAGGGTCAGCCTTATCGACATTATATCACTTGAAAGAAACAGAGGATACAGTTACACCTGTCTTTAATCCCGTGAGGTCAAGTAACAGTTCTATTCGGAGTATTCTGATCCCCTTTTCTGCCGAACGTCAAAGAAATGGACTCAAGCACGAAGACATTTTCAAGCCCCAAAATGTGTTCAAGCCCAAAGAGTTCAAGAAGGAGTTCAAGCAGAAAGATATTTTCGATACAAGAGTCGACAGAGAACGGTCAGAAACGTCGATTCTCAAGCGGAACAAGAAAGTTCTGACCACATCTCTCGATAGCATTAAAGAGTCTAAACGGCCCACAAACCATTTCTGGACAGAAATTCTGAATCCCTCAAAAGAGTTCCATTCAGATGCCCTTTGGTTCCTCAAACAGGGGAAATGGAGCCAGGTATTTCCCCCTAAAATCAAAAGAACTTCAGTTAAATGGCGTTCTTTTGAGTCTCCAGCAGCCCTTCCTGTTTTCCAGTCGCTTTTCCCCAGCTTAAACGATCTTAAGACGAAATACACCACTCAAATATACTCGTTGATCCTCAATTACGAAAATGAGCTCCAGCTCGTGACTATCCATGATTTGATGAGAGAAATGATTCAGTTGCGGTTGCTTCTTGGGTTTCAGATCTGTGATTCAGAAACAGTGGCCCAGGTAGAAAGCGAGAAAAATCCGGGCAGCAGAGACGACGAAATGATCAAGTATTACCAAAAAGACTTTACGGGAACTAAGATATATATGATGCTTGATACTGAGATTCACCGTCTCAGTAACGACGGGACGTCGATTGGTGTACAGTTGTACCGGAAGATCGAGGAGCTGGTGGGAGCAGCTATTTTCAAGAACACCGAGTTTAACTTCAAAGAGCACAATCCTTTGATCAGAACAAGATATTCTGACGAGTACGAACAGGCCAACTTCAACTTTATAGAAAAGCAGCCCAAGAGGTATAACTGGAACTTATTTGACCAGACACTTGCTGGGTACGATGACTCTTTACCGGAGGAAAAACAGACGTATTTCAAGATGAAGTTCGTGGTGATGCCAGCAGACATACCCAAGAATGCATACTTCATTTCCAACGAGCATTTGACCGATGAAGAGATCAGAGTCGAAGGGTTACGGAAACTTATTTCTATGATCGAGAAGGGCAAATACGTGAAGGACGAAACCAAATCTACAGTTCAAGATCCACAGATCGATTTTTACACTGGAAACTTGTACGATTTCTTGAGCGAGCAGGCCGAGATCTTTGAAAGTACCGGAACGAAACCTGCAAGTTCGTTGATGGCTCTGGAGAAGTTTGAAACGTCTATGAAGCTTCTTAGCCTTGCTCATGAAATTCAGAGTCCAGGAGGGCTTCGTATTGTTGACAGAACCTGGCACTTTACCACGCATCACAATTGTTTTATTGGAACTGAGTTTGTCAGCTGGTTGGTGGAAAAATTCGATGATATCGATACTCGTGACGAGGCTGTAGTTTACGGGCAATCATTGATGGATAGAGGATTGTTCAAGCATGTACAGAACCGACACGGGTTCTTGGACGGACATTATTTCTACGACTTGAAGCCCGATTATATCGACAAAACATACAGACCAGGTAAGCCTTCTTCGTGGTTCACCAGAAAGAAATCAGAGCGAGAAAGCACTCCTACTTCGAAGAACAATTCCGATACAGAGTCGTTCAAACTGCCACTTTTATCACCTGTTGAAAGTCCTACACTCCGTAAAATCACCTCTATTGGAGGTCAGCTCAACGAGTCAGATGTGGCATCGACTGCATCTTCTGGATCAAAACAGAAGGTCAAGAAGTTTGTGCTAAGCAAAGCTGTACCATATAACGCAGATCCTCAAAAACGATCATACAAGCCAGAGATTGTGACGGTCCATTACGATCGAGTACATAATCCAGAACACTGTTATCATATCCGTCTTCAGTGGGTGAACACTTCCACAAGTTTCATTGACGAAACCATCACCAACTGGTCGAGAGTTTGTGAAAGGCACGGCTTAAAGTTTGTCGAAACTCCATGGAAAGAGTTGTGTACGATTCCTGATTTCAATGCTTTCCACTCTTTTGTTGAAGTCAAACTTGCAGTGAATCCACACAAGGACCCAGAGTTTGCAGTAGGGGCTATTCTCAACAAGAATCGATTTTACTACCACTTGTATTTGCTCAAGATGACGGGCTTTTTGTTGGATAATAGAAGTGCAGTTTATTTTCTGAAAGAGCATATTCAGATTAGTTACAGCTGGGGAAAACCCACGTTTAAATACGCCCAGTTTATCCACAAAACAGGTTCGTACATTGCTGAAATCAGAGACAACGGTGACTTCTTTTTGGCTCCCAACAACATGCATATTGCCAGAAAGTACGAGAATTCTAGCAAGAACGATCCCGACTACAACTTGAACTCATACTCAATTGACTCCCAGAAAGTCATGCTTGGGCTCCGGAAAACCTGTGCTTCTGCAGCCCAGTTAAGAATGATTTTTAGAGACGCAAAGAGCAAATGGAGAGAGGATTTAAAGGACTCGGTCCAGCCTGTAGATGTGTAGAATTGATTTACGATTTATGATGTAGTTTATTACAAAATCTAGTTAGCAATTCTTTGGGCAATCTTGATGGTATCAGCCAAAACCCCGTGAGCAGTGACTTCAGCACCGGCACCAGCACCTTGGATAACCAAAGGGTTTGGATATCTTTCAGTTTTGATGGAAACAACGTTATCACTACCCTTCAAAGAAGCGAATGGGTGGTCGAATCCGTATTTTTCGATTCCAACCTTGACACTGTTTGTTTTGATATCAACCGAACCTACGAATCTCAAGACTTTGTTTTCAGCAAAAGCGTCGTCTTTGATCTTCTGGATTTCGTCATCGTATTCTGGCAACTTTTGCATGAATTCGTCAGCAGATTGAATGGATTCCAAGGCTTTTGGAATCAAGGATTCAACTGGGAAAGAAGTTGGAGATTCGACGTTCAATCCAGAGATTCTTGCCAAAATAGTCACTTTTCTGGCAACATCTAACCCGTTCAAATCGTCTCTTGGATCAGGTTCAGTATATCCCAAAGACTTAGCAACCTTGACAACATCAGAAAATTTGGTCTTGTTGTTTGGGTCAGTGGTGGAGAATTCGTTGAAAATGTACGATAAAGTCCCGGAAAAAATTCCTTCGATCTTGTCAACTTTATCACCAGTTAAGACCAAATCGTTCAATGGTTCGATGATAGGCAAGCCGGCACCCACGGTGGCTTCGTGGTAGACCAAACCACCATTTTGAGAGCTGGCAAAAATATCTTTCCAAACTGAGATATCTGAGCTGAAAGCCTTTTTGTTTGGTGTTGCAATTGAAATACCATTTTTGATGAAGGTAGGGTAAAAGTTTGCAAGGGTTTCGTTGGAGGTGTTATCGACCAAGATAGTTGGCTTGTTGGCAGCTTTTAAGAAATCAGATAACTTTTCCAATGGCAAAACTGGCTGGCTGGAGGCAGACTTATAGGTGGATAAATCGACGGGAGTGTAGTCGTTTGAAAACAAGGCTTCTTTAGAGGATCTTGCGAGATAAACGACTTTGAAGTCAATTGGGGTGACGAGGTTCTTCAATTGGTTGATGAAGGCGGAGCCCACGACTCCTGAGCCAATGATAGCGACGTTAACAGATTTAGCCATTGTGAATAATTGAAATCGCGATTTGATTGAGTCATAGTAGAGTAGTTTAAATGTGTAGTTGTGTAGGTTGGGTGGTGATAGAGAGGAGTAATGTGTGATGTAGAGTATGAGGGAGTAATGTGTAGATGTAGAGCATGAGGGATGAATGGCTATATAATGTTTTTGGCTGAGTTTATGTTTTGAAGGAGTGAATCAAGACTGAAAAATTAAGTGTGGCTTGAAACTTACTCAAATGAATTTTAATGGTTAGACTCTGAATAAACTGACTTGACTTAAATTTGATTATATTGACCACTATCTAAATGTTCAACTCATATCGAAATGTATTGACTATCTATATTCTAGAAAAATTAACCACACAGCCAAAGCCAAAACTGAAACTCCCAGTTTCGAAGCTCCACTCTTCTTCTCTTCGTCCGTATCTTCCCCATCTACAATATACTCTCTATCATCTAAAGGTTGGGGAAACAATTCCAATTCAACCAATCTTGACAAATCCCACTCGATAGACGCCTCTGTTTTGTACGTCCAGAAAATCCACCCGTTCATCTGAGACTCGTACTGATCAAGCTGGATTTCGATATACTTTCTATACATTTTCTTCCTCTCGTCGTCCCAGGCATCGAAATCATTTATATCGTCACATGTCCCGATTTTATCGTTATCATAGGGACTGGTTCCTTCCCAACGTGTGCCCAACCCCACACCATTGAGCCATGGCGTACAATCAGTTAAAGCAGCCAGCCACTCACCTACAACAGCAGGATGGGATTTGTTCTCCTTATTGATTTCAGAGCTGTAACCCTTGATGCTTTTTATATGGTCCTTGATACTCATATTCAATGCACCAGCCCCGAAAACCTCATAGTGGTGGTGATCGATCATAATGTTGTAGTTTGAGCTGCTGTTTTTGCTGTTCAAAAAATCGTCCCAGTATCCCAGCTCTTTAAACGCATCGTGAAACACAATGGTATTATTGGCTTTCTGGATATTACGAGCATCATTATATGTTTGATTGTAAAATTTTTTGATTTTATCGATCAGAAGTTTTTGGCTCATAGGCTCATTCACTACTTCGATACCAATAATAGTATCAGGGTACTTTTTAGTGAACTCTTCTCCTCCATACTTGTCATATATTTTGTTCAAGACAGAATGGGTCAAATCAACGTTTTCTGTTTTATTAAACCAGCCGGGATAGTCGAGGTTTCTGAGTCCAGAGTTATCGAATCCATTTTGGGACCCAGGAACACCATGCAAATCGATCCAAAGTTTAAGTTCGTGTTTATGTGCCCACTCTATTGCTTTATCAAGATAATCTTCAGCTCCATAAACGTAAGGATCATTTTCTAGCTGCTCAAAAGCCCAATATCCAATAGGGACTCTTACCATATTCAAGCCGAGCACTTTAATGTCTTCAAAGTCTGATTCGTTAATGAAAGAGTTCCAGTGTTTTTGCAAACGAGACTTGGCCTCTTTCTTTCCAAGCTTCTTGCAGTACAGGTGCTCATCGATTGGTATATCAGCCGTAGAGTTTGTTTGGTTGAATTCTAAAAATAGTGAAGGTGTAATGTAAGGCTCAAGAAGAAGCCAGCCTCCAAGAGCCACTCCTTTGTAGTGAAAGTTTCTGGAGTTAGTGGGCAAGTTTAGCAGCAGCCCATTGAAGGTGTTGTTGAAGTTCAATGCATTTATACACCCAAATAAACTGAATATGAACAAACCTAGCATCGCGATTCGCAGCCTTCGTTTATAATAAGTGAAATTTATATTTAATCGAATACTAGATTGATATTTATTTGAGATTAGACGAATAATATTGAATACTAGACTGATACTGGTGCAGATTCTCTCATGTATTTAACTATGTACAAACACCGATCATTACTCTATCATAGCTAATCTAAATCAGACTCGCTTGGCTTATGTTCTGGTTGAACTTCAGCAGGATTACTTTCTCCTAAAATATTGGTAACAGTGGCTGGAGGCTTAACAGCAATCATCATAATAACAATTTCATAAACATCTTCTGGAACACTTCTTTGGTAAATTCCTAAAATATCAGTTGGATTTGGATAAACTACTAAAGCTTTATAAAAGCAAATAGCAGCATCAATTTTCTTTGTTGGTTGAACAGCTAATTGTTCACCCAATGCAACTTGTTGCATGAAATATTCTTCTTTCTTAGCCAAATCAGTTGGAACAGGATTTTCTTCCAAATCTTTTAAAAGGGCAGTTTTAACTTCATCTAGCTTAGATTTCTTAGCTTCGGCTTGTTCCTTTGCGGCAAGTTTTTCCTGGTTGACTTTCTTCTTTTTCAAGGATTTTCTGAAAGAAGGGTTACTTCTTCTGTTGTAATCAAAATATATGGCATAACCAACAAATGCAGTGGCAGCAATAGCTGTAATAGTAGCGAATTTACCCATTCTTGCTTAAACTTAACTGAAAATTTTTAAACTTGATCGACTCGATTAGTGCGCATTTTCCAAGGGACACGACTTTGTTTTCTCTCTGCGAGTGAAAAGTAAAAAAACTGTGCGATAAAATAATTGAACGAAATTTGATTGGCTTCGTGAAATATGTCAGAAGAAGCTAGTGAAGTAAAAGTATTACCAGGATCTACGTTTAGATTACCTAGACCATTTGGTAACTTGTTTAATGCCAATGCATATCCAAAATGGGAACCTGTTGATACTGTAGGAGAGACCTCCAAAATATTCAGATTCACATTCTACACAACCGTTGGGGCATACGCTTGGTTATATTTTTGGAAAAGAACCACATTTAAAATCGAATTGCCGTTAACTGTGATTGGCTTTACGACTGTGGCCACGGCAGCTAAAGGAATCATCACCAATTTAAGAGAAAAGAATGATGGTTGGAATATGTTTTGGGCTGTTGCTGCTGGTAATGTAACTGTATTAACAGCTGGATTTAAGCAAATGCCAGCTAAACACAAAGTCTTGACTGGGATTTCTGGGGCTGCCCTTACTGGATTATTAAGTCAATTTTCATGGGCTCAGAGTGTGAATTCTCCAGGTAAAAACGTTAAGCATTATTTAGCTAACCAGGATGAAGAGGCACCAAAACAACAATTTTGGGATGTGTTAAGAAGAAGACCTATCAGTCAGACTGTTGAAGAGTTAGGGGTTGGCCGTGGTATTTTCAAGCCATAGATTGCATTGTAGATTAATATAAGTGGTATCTATTAATTAAAGATTAAAACTAAAACTAAAACTTAAACTTTACTAAAATTTTTCTAAACGGCTTTATACGGATAGTCTAACGTTTTATTTCTCTTCAACTTCCATAACTTCTTTTTCTTCTTATTCACAACATGCTCCGCAAATACTTCATCACAGTACTTTTTTTTCCAGGCCCTGATAAATGTAGGGTCCCAAAGTTCACTGGCTATTCCTAAATCCTTACAGCATCTCATTAAAGCATTACTTTTGCATCCCTCCAAAGCAGTGGTGATTTTTTCCTCTCCTCCAAAGTAATCTTGTTCCCCTCTAGCAACACTTACAAGCCTTCCATGACACACCAAAGCATATTCTCTGCTAATTTGTTTGGGAGTAATAAGACTTTCGGTTCTAGGGGCCAATCCCCATCCTCCAGGTCCAAAGGCCCGGTTAAGGATTCTACGATACTTTATTTCAGGTAAATAAAGTAATCCATCTGGCTTTATTTCAATATCACCATCTTCAAGTGGAGCAAGTAAGATGTCACTTATTTCTCTTGGGAAAGGTGCTACTCCTAACCCATGGAACGAGTCCAGCCAGTTGATTGGCTGGCCTGGCTGAGGGTTAATTTCACCCCCAATTGGCCCATCATGAAAGAGATAAGAAGACTTGGACTCTTCAGTACTTTCAATTTCTGGCTGCACTTTGCTTAATGGTTTGCTGTCTTTTCTGGGCAAGTCTTTGAACAAGGCGTACGATCTACGCCACGTATGCGTATACCCCGAGCACGGAGTATATGGCCTTATGAATTTGGCACAGTTTCTTAACATCCGCGTATAGAGTGAAAAATTAGGTTTCAGATAACTGAAAATGAGATAACTGAAAAATGAGACAACTGAAAAGTGATTGAGATAGTTTTGAATGCATTTTCTTTAATACTTTCTTTAATACTTTCTTTAATATTATTTTCTTGACCTCTTTGGATACTATTTTATCTGGATCTATTCTAACGTTTTCTTTGATATTTTCTTTAATACTATGGTCTTTAACACTAGTTTCTTTGATTTTAAATACTTATACACTTTTTTGTTTGTTTCTTTGAATAAAGCTTTAATGCTATTTTTGTTTACTTCCTTCAATACTTTTTGAATCAATTATCTATTTCAACACTACTTGATTATACTATTTGGATATTATATTCTATGCTATATTACATTATTATACATGCTACTCTTGATGTTTGAGTCTTTCGATATATTCGTAGTCAAACAAGGACTTCCTCAAAGGAGTGCCCATTTTGAAATTAGATGTGAGTTGATGGTATTCTGAATTCTTCTTCAAATCCGTAATCGAATATTGTAATGTGTGGTCCAACATAAACTTCTTTTCGATCTCATGCAAATGAGTGTGTTTGTGTGTGAGATAGTATTCGATTAAGATTTCATCATGAGTTTCAAGTAATTTAATCTTATCGTCAATTGTAAGGTTTTTCATCAAATCAGTCATTTGATCTACACTTAAGTCACGTAATCCCTTAGAATCAAGTAACACTTGTAGTTTATCTGCCTTGATCCATAACCTTAATACAGGTACGTAGTAGTATCCATCGAAATGGTATGAAGTGGTTCCTCTAGCGTATTCGTGGTTTAACATCGACATGATATCATTGGGGACGTAAACTGGAACTCCTCCAATCAGAGAATAACGAAGTGGATTAATTTGTTCGAAATTAAGCCAATGTTTTCTTCTATCCATGTAAAGATCCACACTTTCACCTTTAGAGTTTTTATTTCTGATGTAACTGTTGAATTCTTGTGGAGGTGTTTCATCATTTTTACCCAATCCAGTGATATCGATATAGGTACCAGTATCTACATCAATAAATCTGGCATCAATATGATTATCTTTAACGGCCATGTCTCTGTGATGCAAAAACGTGGCACAGTCAATTAAGTATTTGCCGTAACCATCATTGATATCTTCAATGACTAAAGTCATATTGTAGTTCTTAGCCAATCTATTTAATTCTGCTGATGGCATTTGAATATCAATATCAATATCGTATGGGAACATTAATCCATCCCAGTACCAGGATAAAAGTGGACCATGAGCGATCCAACTAATGATCCCTTTTTCTTCAGCGAATCTGAACCAGTTTCTTAAAAGTCTATCGAGAATAATTTGTTCTCTAATTTCAAGTTGTGCTTCAGTCCATCCTTCTTTTAAGTAACGTAAACCCCCGTTAAAAAATCTCCATTCGTAGTGCCATCCTGCGTCTTGATTACCGTCGATTTTAAGCAAGGTCGCTAACTTATAGTAAGTAGGTTCTTCTTTGACAGGAACTGAATGAGCATACTTTAAGGACTTGTAGTGGCTCATTTCATGACGGGTTAATTTAGTTCTTTGGATGTAACTAGGATCGAAATGCAACTCATTGGTTAATGCGTCTCTGATGTTATCTAATCTCATTTCGTATTCATTGATTTGCTCTTCCACTTGTTCCATTTTGTAATTGAAAGCTTGTGGATCCAAGTATAATTCTCTAGATGCATTAATGTTTTTTTGTCTGGTGATCAAATTCATCTTGTAGATATCATCATCAAGATTTAAAGGTCTTGGTTGCACGCTTTTACCCAAATCTTGGAATTCATTGATTGGGTTTAAAATCAAGTTTTCACTCATGGTATTGAAATTCTCAATATCAATTTCCTTATGAAGTAAATACTCTTGGAACATAGAAGAATGTACCATTCTTTGCTTATAAGAAACTTGAGCTTCATAAGTTCCATCTTTAGTTAAAAAGATGATAGATAGAGGATTAGCTTGATATGCTAATAAATGAGCTTTTCCTTGCATCATAACTTGCTTATGAGGAGCTTTATTCATTGGAGAGTTTTTAACAACAAAACCAGGTAAGAATTCCTTAGAAGGTAAGCCAATTTCTGATAATTCAGCAGGATCTAAATCCTGCAAATTCGTACAGAAATCTGGATATTTAGTTGGTTTATTTACACGACTCTGTAACCAGGAACAATCTAACCTTTCGTCGATCGGCTTAGCCAATTCTTCATTTAACATGGTTAAGTCGACCCAATCAGACCAATCAAATGGAACGGTAACAAGATGATCCTTGCTCTTTTCATTCTTTGGGTTTTTTTCCAATAATTGGTGCTTAATATTATCAATATAAACAGAAAGAGTGAGGCGCGGATCATAAAAAAGAGTAGGCTTGGTTTTCCAATTTTTCACTCCGTCACTCGGTTCCAAGAAGTCCTTTGGATTAATTTGTAAATTTGGTTCACTTACTTCAGTTTGAGCTAACCAAAATCTATGTTTATCCTTTTGAACCTGATCAAGTAAATAACTTATTTTTTCACCATTTTCCAATTGTTCATAAGGTTTATTTGCTGAATAAGTGACTTGATCGTCAGTTGAATAAGAAGATTTAGATATATGCTTAGCAGCAGCTTCTTTTAATTTATCTTCTTTAATATGATAAGTTCTTGTAAAATAGATGATATTCGTTACCAAGACTATAACAAACACAAATTTTATTAGTTTTGTGTTTATCATTTTAAAATTTGGGAGCACTTTATGTCTTCCCTTTGAATAAAAAATATGGGGGTTAAAACTGGTATATATAAGGTTTGATGCATCTGTGGGTTAGACACACGGAAAGAGGAAAAAAAGCAATTCTTGCACACGACCAATCCATTGAGTTAAAATAAACAACAAGTTTCGAAAATATCCTGGTTAAAAAGGTTTAGACATCAGGTTGAAGAGGGTTGATGACACTATCGGCAGGACACACCCGCCCATAATATCAATTATTTCGGGATAAAGCCCGCGGTGCCCAGGAACAACAGGAACTCTGTCCTGCCCATAGCGCTTTCGGTCGGGTATTGTCCTAATTTGGATAGTGCTCGTTTGAGTTGATTTCGATGACGAGGTGGAATTGGAGTGAAATTTCTCCCGATCTCATCTCATAAGATATAAATAGATATGAACAAGTAACACCAAATATCGATTTTCTTACGTAGTATCGCTCGGAGTTATTACTATTCGTCTCATACTTGTTTTTGTTAACCGTTGGCAGTTAAAAGCACGCGAGCTGGTCAATACTAATTCTAAAATCGCGTGCTGAATTTAAGGGCTTCCACGCAATAACCGTGTTTTATTGTTATTATGATTTATTTATTATGTTACAGTGTACAAATGCATAAGTTATTGTGGATCCACATACGTCTTGTGATGTCTCGGTCTATCGATATACTCGTAGTTAAATAATGGACGTCTAAATGGATCCTGAAATTTGAAATTGTCCGCCACAAATTCGTGGTACTCTTGGTTATCACTAATCTGTCCTTGAGGTAATTGGCTACCCACGTCTCCTAATAATGTATCAACTCCTTTTTCCATGTTAAACATATATGTTAATTCTTTCTTATGTAAATCAGTCACATTCTTAGTTAAGTAGTATTCAAGTAACAAATCTTCATTACTATTAATTAACTTGAGCACTTTTGAATCATCCATTTGCTTGACTAATTCCACAAATCTCTCGACAATTAAAGTCCCGTCACTATTCTTGAAATCCTGCTTAAGGTTTGGATCCTCTTCAAATAAGAAAGTTAAATTACTACCGTGAATCCACAAATTCATTGCATCAACAAAGTAATAGTCGTTATAACTGTACTTCCGGTGTCCATCATGATATTCGTCAATTAACATATTCTCTATTTGATTAGGCACATATAATGGAACTCCACCCATCATTGAAAATCTAAGTGGACTTATTTCATCATAGCTTGAAAAATGGCTGTTTCTACAGTTGTAAACTGGTCTTGGTAAATTATCTCTGTTGGCAGTATCAATGATATCTTTATATCTAGGTGGAGGTTCATCTTGACTGATTCCCAAACCGGTGATATCAATATAAGAGCCAGTATCTACATCGATAAATCTGGCATCGATATGGTTTTCGTTTTTGGTCATTCCTCTGTGATGTAAAAAGGTGGAACAATCAATAAAGTACTTTCCAAACCCTTCAGTCAAATCTTCAACAACGAGAGTTTGGTTATATAATTTGGATAATCTGATCAACTCCATAACTGGCATTTGGATATCTATATCTTCGTCAAATGGGAAAAGTAATCCATCCCAGTACCAAGATAAAAGTGGGCCGTGTGCAATCCAACTGATGATTCCCTTTTCGTTAGCAAATCTGAACCAATTTCTCAATATACGATCAAGTAATACTTTATCTCTAACAAGTAATTCTTCTCTATTCCAGCCCTTCTTTAAGTATCTCATGGCCCCATTAAAAAATCTCCATTCGTAATGCCATCCAGCATCGTGTTTCTTCAAATTTTTATCGAAAAGTAATCTGGCCATTCTGAAATATGTTTCTTCCTTTAAAGGGTCAAAACTGTTAGCATACTTTAATCCATTGAAATAGTTATATTCGCTTCTGGTCATTCTATTATCATTTAAACCCTTTTCATTGAAAATCAACTCATCTGTAGTTAAAAGATCAAGAATCTGTAATCTTTCTTCGTACTGCTTGATTTGTTCATCAATCTTATCCTGCTGATAATTGAACACAGTTTGAGGTAAGTAAATTTCCTTCGATTTCAGTCTGTCTGGATTCTTGATTTTTTCCACCATTCCGTAAGTATCATCTTGTGGAGATAATGGGTTTGGTTTGACCTTTTCCATGAAATCCTTGAACTCTTTAACAGGGTTAAGGGTGATTTTAGCATCGAAATTCTGAATGTTTTTGCTACTCAAATACCTATCAAAAAGCACAGAATCCACGATTCTTTGTTTTTGTTCGATCTGAGCTTCGTAAACTCCATCTTGACTCAAGAAAACAATTTTGAACGGGTTTTTGGCGTACGTTAACAAATGACTCTTTCCTTCCAACATTCTCACTTCATTGGTGGCTTTGTTAGTTGGAGAAACTCTGACAGCAAAACCAGGAACAAAATCAGTAGAAGGCAAGCCCATGATCTTCAAATCCTCTTCGGTGATATCTCTGTTATTGATACAATAATTAGGATCTTTGGCCAGAATATGGTGGGTGGCTTTCATATATTCACAGTTCTTTCTGTCGTGTTCTTCTTTAACAAATTCACTGTTCAACATCGTCAAGTCGACCCAATCTTGCCAGGCAAAAGGCACTACAATTTGGTCGAGTTTATCCTTCAGGTTTTCTGGATTCTTCTCGAGGTATTGATTTTTAATTTCGTTAACATAGATCGATAAGGTGAATCTTGGATCGTAAAAAAGGGTAGGATTATTTTCCCAAGTTTCCTTTAAGAAATCCCTGATATTAATACTTAAATCTGTATCAGTTAATTCAGTATGAGCTAACCAATACTTTTCTTTATTGGAAGTGATTTCATTAAACTTGTGTAAAATTTTTTCACCATCTGTCAACTCATCGTAAGGTTTATTTGGAATGGTGTATAATTTTGATTTTTCACCTGGATCTTTTTGTTTTGCTGGTAAATCATCGTGGATTTCTTCAACATGTGCAGCTGGTGGAGAATCATTTTCGAAACTTATAACATTATGATTATTCTTTGGATTAGAAGGATCTTGTTGACCTTGACCATAAAAACTGTCTAATATGAGGGAGGTTTGAGATTGGAGTTTGTTTTTAATTCTTTTACTTGAAGTTTCATCAACCAAGTATAATGAAATGTAAAGGACATTAACTAAAACTATAAATGCAAGGATAAATTTAAAAAATCTAGGGGAGAATAATCTTCTAAAAACTGAATTAATTCTTAATTTATTGCCTGAAGATGGTGATTGTATGGGAGCAATCGAAGGCTTCATTTTGGCAATAATTTATTGAAATTAAATTTGATCAGTTAAAAATGAAATTAAAAATTTCAGTGGAGCATAAAATGCATTTATAAGATGGAGAGAAAAACAGAAACGAGCATATTCGCAAAAGAGCCCTTGCCCGAAGCATATTTGCAGGAAAGGGGGAGAGATGTATGGAGCGCGGATGATTTTAACAGATAAGGACTGTATAATTGGGGGACTGTATGAGATTCCCGATAATTAAAAAATTATTTGAGAATGAGAAACATGCTGGTGAGGTAATTCCCGATAACATACAGGAATTTGATCAATCCAGTCATGACTTGGTCTCCGACGAATGATTGTTGGGGCACAGGCTCGTAATTTCAATAATTGCTTCTTTACCTTTATAATCAGGATTTTACAAATAATAAGGTATCTTTGTCACACGATATGAAGAAATTTGTAAATTCGGCTACTGTTATGTAATGCAATGTTACTTAAAATTTAATGTCAATATTGATGTGATGTGGCTCAAATTTAGTTTATACACTATTTAAATACCATCACTAAATCCTGATACTAATGATTTACTTAATCCACCTTCTTTAACAGCAAGTTCATAATATCCATAAATCGTGGTAACACTTAAAAGAATTGAAGTACCAGATCCTAAAGTACCAATTAAATCACAAACAACTGATAAAGCTCCAATACAAGCACCACCAAATGCTGCAGCAGTTGGAATAATTTTCTTTAATTCTTTATAAGCACTTACGTCTCTGTGACCTGCAATTACCAAACCTTGTTCTTTAAATTGTTTGGCAACATCACGTGGACTAGTACCCGAAATTTCAATCCAAGTAGTACTGAATAATGCACAACTTCCTAAGACGAATGAAACATAGACTAAAGTTTTAATTGGATCTAAAGCAGCTTCAGTAAATGAAGTTGGTGGTTGAACATAATAAGCTAAACCATTAACTGCATATAATTGAGCACTTTGATTTCTAGTATCCCAAACTCCTAATATTTTAACAAATAAATTTTCTGGCCATCTCATGTATAAGAATTGGGAGATCAAAAAGATATTTGAAGTTAATGCACTTTGTAACATGATTGGAATATTAGAGGTATAAAATAAACGAATTGGGTAAGTACCATAAGGACCTCTTTGACGAGTTGACTTAATAGGTAATTCGATTCTGAATCCTTGGAGGTAAACCACGGCGAAAAATACCACAATCGTTGCAAGAACTTGGAACATATTTGGAGCGTTAGTTCTATAGAAAGCTTCTAACAAGGCTCTTCTTTTATCCAGTCTACTTCCCAATAAATGGAAAAGTGCAACAATAGCACCATCAAATTGAACTCCTTTACCGATATTAGTTGTAGTTGGAGCAAAAGTTTTCCAGAAAATTTGTTCACAAACGTTAGTGGCAGTGAAAAGTGAGATACCTGAACCTAAACCATAGCCTTTTTGCAATAATTCATCTAATAAAATCACAACAATTGAAGCAAATACTAATTGTAAAATTAATAAAAGACAAACAGCTAAACCTAAGGATGAGGTAGGTCCATACATTCCTGTTAAAACATAAACAGTTGCTTGTCCAATAGCCAATAAAATAGCAAATAATTTTTGGGCAACTTGAAATTGTTCTCTGTCTTGTTTGTTTGACATATCAACCGTAATTAACTTTGTTCCTTGTAATAATTGGAAAACCATTCCAGCACTTACAATTGGAGAAATCCCCAATTCCATCAATGTTCCTCTATTAGAAGCCAACATCATTCTTAACCAAAGTAATGGATCCGAAGAATCAGATGAGACAATTCCGTACAATGGCACTTCACTCATGACTAAGAAAATCAAGAGTGTAATCCCCGTCCACATCACACGTTGTTGGAATGCAACCTTACGTTCGGGAGCAATCACCTCTGGAATGAAGGGAGCAAAGGGACTTACTAAATCTAACACACGAAAAGACATAGTTACTATTTTGTTTTACGTGTTCGAAAACGAGTGAAAAGTCGGCGAGGTCGTGCGGTGTCGTCGCACTGGATCACAGGCTATCAACTGCACGACTGGGTGTAGGGTTTAAGGTGTAGGGCAGGTGGGGCATTGGGGGTACTGTGATTAGGGTACTGTGATTAGGGTACTGTGATTAGGGAGGTTTCGTGAATGGGAACAGGTTCTGGGATTGGGGGTTTGGGATTGGGGATTCGGATTTGTTTCGAATTCCTCTGACAAATCTGCAGTTTACCGCATTTCACTGTAGAATCGAGGCGTGCTTAGTCTGAATTGCATCTCGTCTACAACTACAGGCTATCTTAAATATATATACATCTATGTGAATCTGCCGTTCACTTTCGCTGCCATGTGGTTGTCAAATCAGTTGATGCGATGCGTGAATTTGTTCCGGGGCTACACTCGGGGTTTAGTTAACGGTTTCGGTCGGACTTTATTGGTACGGTTAATTTGTTACAGTTATAAGTCTTGTATGTGTTGTATGTGTTGTGTGTTGTATGTGTTGTATGTGTTGTGTGTTGTATGTGTTGTGTGTTGTATGTGTTGTGTGTGTTGTGTGTTGTATGTCTTGTATGTCTTGTATGACTTGTATGACTTGTATGTCTTGTATGTCTTGTATGTCTTGTATGTCTTGTATGTCTTGTATTAGTCCTATATTAGTCTTGTATTAGTCCTATATTAGTCTTGTATTAGTCCTATATTAGTCTTGTATTTAGTGTTACCATTTAGTCCTATAGTCCTACATTCGGTCTTATACTAGTCTTACATTTACTATACCATTCAGTTTTCATTTAAGAATTGACCTATTAGTCTTTATTTAAATATGGTCCTACTATTCCTGACCAATTAGCCTGACTTCTATGGCTTACTTAATTACCTTATCAAGTATCACTTACATCCAAACAGATCTTGTAGAACAATCAAAATGTCTTTCCTGAGAGTTGCTGCAATAGTTAAGAACGTTTCATCTAATTACTTTGCAACAATTGCCTACCTAAATTTCAGACCTTGAAACATCACAGAAACTCCTTCAATTGTAGATAGATCTGCAATTAAGACCACGTTTATGAACACTGTAAGGAACATTGTAAAAGAACTCGATACTTCGTTACCTTCACCGGTCAAAAAGGCACATTATGTCGGGCTGTAAATCATGTAAACCGGGACATTTAGTTCCGGATTCTTGTAGAGTCAACCTGTAAACTTGATTCAATTAATCCAGCCGCACAAGCACAAGCACAGTCACGACGCACCCTGCGCAAGATAAATCATTCTTCCGAGAATCCGCCAATCCCCGGGCCTAATAAATCAATAAATCAAGTTATCCCTCATATTACTAAATAAAACCTATCATTAATTATCATTATTGGTATCAGTAATTAATAACCCGAATCATTAAAAATAATCTTAAGTTCCATTCACCCAGATTACTCCACATGAAAACTCTTACCCCGGCAATCCGCGCGTCGGCCGACCCGCAATCCCTATCAGTCCCGGGCCCAGTGCCACTAAAAACTTGCACTATTTCCCCAGATTTAACTATAAATATTCAACAAAATCCACTTAAAAAATTATACCCATAATGTCATCTGCCCCTCATGATACAGTTTCAAAACAAATGAATATCGATACAGATATCGTAACTCTTAGTAGATTCATCATTCAAGAACAAATTAAATTAGCTCCTCAAGCAACTGGTGAATTATCATTACTCTTAAACGCTTTACAATTTGCATTTAAATTTATTGCTCACAATATTAGAAGAGCTGAATTGGTTAACCTTATTGGTGTAAGTGGTACTGCTAATACAACTGGTGATGTTCAAAAAAAATTAGATGTTATTGGTGATGAAATCTTTATTAATGCTATGAAAAGTTCAGGTATGGTCAAAATTTTAGTTTCTGAAGAACAAGAAGATTTAATTGTTTTTGAAGGTGGTGGTAAATATGCTGTTTGTACCGATCCTATTGATGGATCTTCAAATATTGATGCTGGTGTTTCAGTTGGTACTATTTTTGGTATTTATAGATTAAAAGATGATTCAAAAGGTTCAATCAAAGATGTTTTAAGAAAGGGAACTGAAATGGTTGCTGCTGGTTATACTATGTATGGTGCTTCAGCTCATTTAATGTTGACTACTGGTCAAGGTGTTAATGGGTTCACATTGGACAGTAGTTTAGGAGAATTCATTTTAACTCAACCAAATTTAAGAATTCCAGAAAAAAGAGCTATTTATTCTGTTAATGAAGGTAATTCACTTTATTGGCCAGATTATATTAAAAAATACCTCGAAGATGTAAAACAATTACAAGAAAATGGTAAACCTTACAGTGCCCGTTATATTGGTTCAATGGTAGCTGATATTCATAGAACTTTGTTATATGGAGGAATATTTGCATATCCAGCTGATCTGAAACTGAAAAACGGGAAATTAAGAGTTTTGTATGAATGTTTCCCAATGGCCATGTTAATGGAACAAGCTGGGGGTAAAGCTGTCAATGACAAGGGTGAAAGAATTTTAGAGATTTTGCCAAAGGGTATCCACGATAAAAGTGGAATTTGGTTAGGTTCAAAGGGAGAGATTGAAAAGTTTCTTTCTTATGTTGAATGAATACACGCCATTGAATGATGAGAAGTATTGTAGATTGTAGATTCTCGATCATTGTAGAGATTTCAGAAATTTCAGAGATGATAGAATTATTAGTGAAGGTTATTTGTTAACTTACTGTATATTATTAGTGGTAAAATTAAACTTACCCGGCCACGACCTCATATAAAAAATCTGAAAATTTTTTCATCATTGCAAAACGGTATGTCAAGTATACTTGAAATGATTAAAAACATTGATGTAAAACAACACTGAGGATGTAAATGCAGGACAAAAACAAAAGGAATTCTTCGTTTATGATTTCAAGTACTTTCTTCGGTTCTTACTAACTTTAAGAGTATGTTAACTATTTCTTAATTTGATGATATCTACCCTAGTCATCCCGGTGACTCCTGAGCCATGGATACAACATGCATCACCATCTGAATATTAAGTCACTCTTCCGTTGATACTAACAGTTTAGAAATGTATGTATATTAAACAATCTGTGATGACAAAAAATTTTCAGTTCTGCTTCTGAACCAAATACTATGAAGTTAACAAAATTACCAAAACTGCTGATGATTGCTTTGGGCTATATTAACATTTAGGATATAATGATATAATGATTTATGATAAATAGGTAGGAATAAAGGATTTAGTTTAATACTGTAATTTTTTTATTTTATTCTCTCTAAACTTTCAAGTAACTGTGCTTTTACATAACTCCATGCTTTCATATAACTCTACACTTCAAGCAACTCTACACTTCAAGTGACTCTACACTTCAAGTAACTCTACACTTCAAGCAACTCTACACTTCAAGTGACTCTACACTTTTATATTGATCTCTAATATTACATAACTACAACGAGTCTTGTTAACTCACATCTCTACAATTGATCTTAATCATCTATCCGTTCATTTTCTACAAGTTTTCCTCACAGCTATAACTCACAATAAGCCCCAGTTGAAAACTGATGTTAAAAATAATCTCTACAGTAATCCTTTATTATCTAAATATTGAATATAACAACCTTCCCATCAATTCCAGATGTACTAACTTTTCCTTGCGTGAAATACTTAATTGCAGTAACCGTGTTTTGATGAATGGTGCTCAAAGCCTTGCCTCCTTTATCTTGTGTTTTGTTCACCTTACCCTTCAAATCCAATTGTCTAAACATATTCAAAGCATCATGACTACTGATTTCTTCCTCCTCATCTCCTCCAGCAGGCACATCGTGAATCAAGTCCTTTTGTTGCTCAATTTTCTTGGTCTCTTTCCAGCCACTTTCGTCACCTTCAAACAAAATTAAGTTACAGTTATGACCTGAAACAACAAGTTGATGAGAGTTTAAGTATAATAAGGCTTTGAATGGTAAATATCCGGTTTTCAAAGAAACAATGTTTCTTGGTGGCTGGCCTTCTCCTTCGGGATAAACAATCACCAAAGACGAATCATGGCTTACGTAGGCCAATGAGTTCCCGTCCGGATTAAATTTAACATCATGAACCCAAGCACCAGTTTCGTTAGTAAAATCTCCACATAACGTCTGGAATGGTAATCTAGAACCCCAGACGGAAGCTTCGGGTTTTGCATCCAATCCCTTGATGAAACTAGAGAAAACTCTGGCATGACCATCAGTTGAACCAACAGCTAAAAGCACATTGTTTTGATGCCAATCCACACTGGTGACTGTACTTTTCAACTTAAGGTGTTTTGATACCCACCAGTCGTTTTCTTCTTCGTAGTAGCAAATTGCAACAATTCTATCGTTGGATCCAACCGCAAATTTATCCCCATTTGGTGACCATTTACAAGTGGTAGCAGCTTTGTTGATACGTAATAATACCAAAGTAGGCTTGTATTCACCCGATTGATCCTTTTCCCAAACCAAAGCGTTTCTGTCTTGAGAACAAGTTAAAATCTTTCTATTATCAGGGGAAAAGTCCACCGAAGTTACGGTTTTATCGTGCCCACTAAGAGTCGTAATAAGCTTAGGTTTTACCGAACTAATTTCATAGATCTCAACAGATGTATCCTTTGTGATGGCCAACAATGATCTATCCGATGAAAAGACGTGATCTTTAATTGGCTTGTGCCCTAATTGAAATACCGTAGGTGCTGACATGGGTGAGTGATTTTTCGCGCACTTTGTATTTTATTTTTCACTTCAATACTTATCTAAGCTAAATACTGTCTTCGTCAGTTTTCTGCTGCAAAGTCAATTTGGTTTTATTCCAAGCGTGTAATACTTTTTCATTTTTGATACTCTGGACTTTGCCGTCCAATCTGTCGATCAATGCCTGGAATAAGGCTGCGGTTTCTGGGTTGTACAAGATTCTCAACCAGTAGAAGAACAAGAATAACACCAATTGGAACCCACTAGTTCCTCTGAAAAAGATGGTTCTTAAAAGTAAATAGACTATCAATACCAATTCATTATAGGCGATAATCAGGGCCAAAAATGGCGCTTGATCAGTAATTGCACTGATATTCTTGTGACTTCCTAACTGCAAAACTGCAACCAAAAAGTATGGGATAATCTTAAAAATTGATTTAAATGTAAACAACCAAGCGAGTCCAAGAATCACAAACTGAAAGTTTTGTTGGGCAATCAAAGTCGAGCTTGGTGGTAAATAATGTAATCCGTATTTGTGACTAACAGTAGCAAGTAAAGCCACAATTGATCCAACAAGCGAGAGTCGATAGGCAATTGAGTTTATGTAGAATTTATTTGGCAACCAAAGCACTTGGAACAAAAACGTGATCAATCCAAACCCAATACAAGCTGCATGTCCACCCAACCATAATTGATATTTAAGAGGATTGGTTTGTTTTTGTTTTCTAACAAGTTTACGCTTCTTGTCAGCTGAAGCAGCAATTTCACTAGCAGGCTGAGCATTTGCTTGAAGATTCGATTGGCCACCCTCTAAAGACCCAGAAGGTTGTTGAGACCCAGCTGGACCACGAGAGACTTTGGACGATCCATTCAACAGATCAAACCCGGAACTTTGAACGCTTTCTGTAGCTATATCAGGCATTGGTGATGAGTGGGAGTGAAATTTCAGGTCCTGTTTCTGTTTGCGGTTTGCGCGAAAGAGACTATTGTGTAATGTTTATAGTGTAGAGTAGTGTAGAGTGTAGAGTTGATGTGATGTGATCTAGTCTGATCTGATCTGTCATTGGTGATACTATCCAGTATTATCATGTATCACCATCTGGCTGACCTCGTATAGTCACCAGGATTGGTATACGAAATAATTCGCGTCCCAATTTTTCAGTATGTCTAAAGAACAAACAATCGATTTCAATCTGTTAAATATCCTGCCCACCGAAGCCCAGGTCCTTGAACAGTACCAGCTCTTGGCCCAACAGCTCAAGACTCTCAACACAGAGATTTCGAAGCTCACGGCTGCTTCGAGTGAAGATGTGACTGCTGAGCACTTACTAGACAATCTCCGGAACCTCGAGAAGAAGTTGGGGTTGGTGTATACGTTTTTCCAGGGGGCTGTTTATCAATTGTATTTGCAGAACGAGGTTGGTGAGAATGAAGAGAATGAAGAGAATGAAGAGCCTGAAGAAGAGGAATTGGTGAGTGAAATTGACGACGTGGAGCTGGGAACTAAAGATTGAGATTAAAGATTAGAGATGATGATTGAGGATAAGTGATTAAGGGATTGAGGATAAGGGATGATGAATTGAAGATTAAAGACTAAAGGATAACAGAATAAAAGATGGAGAATAAAAGATGAGATTGACTGATATAAGCTCAATAAAAGATGGAGAATAAATGATTGAAGCCCATTGAAAATATTAAAGATTTTCAGAAGATCTCTGATCAATGTTCAACCGATACTGATTCGGGGAAGGAAATGGAAAGTGATTACTTAACAGCAGTTGAGCTTTTTCTCCTGATTCTAGAGCAGAAGCTATTGTTATGGAGATCAACCATTGTACTATACATAGATATTGTATATTAATAAATGTAAACTACGTAGTTCATCAGTCGAGCTTTCTATGTATTTTTGTCCGAAGGCAGTACTTAATCTGAACTATATGGATATACTCAATTTACAGCACTATAATAGCAAATTATTCACAATTTTTTGTATATTTGAAGCTCAGAACACAACGAGTAAGACTTCAATATAATAATCAGACGTAGAAAATTAACATAAAGAAATAAGTATAACACTCAAGAATTGAGACTCAATTAATCGTAATTCCACAACATCTAATTAATACAAAATTCACAATTTACAGACTATCAACAACTATTGAATACCAAATGAATTATTAATTTTAACTATCCTTTCACTTTATATTTCCTAACCAAAAGGTTTTTTCAATCATATGGTTTTCCTTGTTTTCACCACCCTGATTTAGGATTATATAATTACACAGCCTAATGAACGCTTGGACAAAAAATAGCCCAATGAACCAAAATTTGAAACTATCCAAATTCAATTCACCTAACAGAAGATCCTTCTACACTAATCTTACATTCACCCTTCAACTAATCCAACTCTTAACTTCACACTGGTTAATAATCTGATTTACGAGCCGCACGATGAGACGAAGTCAGAACACCAGCCACATGCCCGTCACCACAACTCATCTCAACCCTACTCAACTACACAAAGTAATATACACAAACCAAACTACATAAATATCTACGTATTCACACACATTGAATCTTTTCACCAAACTTGTACCCAAACTCTCCCAAAAATACCAAATTAAAGACCCTGCACAAATTGATCCCAGAGTCACATCGCGCTCGAGTCAATAATTAATTATTAATTTATCAACCATGAGCTACGACAAATACTCTACCCCATTATCTTCTCGTTATGCCAGTGATGAGATGTCCCAGATCTTCTCTCTCAGAAACAGGTTCTCTACCTGGAGAAAATTATGGTACAACTTGGCCATTGCTGAAAAAGAAGTTGGATTAGATCTCATCACTGATAATGCTATTGAACAAATGAAGCAACATCTCGAAATTACTGATGATGAAATCGAAAGAGCTGCTAAAGAAGAAGCCATTGTTAGACACGATGTTATGGCCCATGTTCACATTTTTGGTGAAACTTGTCCTGATGCTGCTGGAATTATTCACTTGGGTGCAACTTCTTGTTTCGTTACTGATAATGCTGACTTGATATTCTTGAGAGATGCTTATGACTTATTGATCCCTAAATTGGCAAATGTTATCAACAAATTGTCGAAATTTGCTTTAGAATATAAGGATTTACCAGTTTTGGGTTGGACTCATTTCCAACCGGCTCAATTAACCACCGTGGGTAAAAGAGCTACTTTGTGGATTCAAGAATTATTATGGGATTTAAGAAACATGGAAAGAGCAAGAAACGATATTGGCTTGAGAGGTGTTAAAGGAACTACCGGAACTCAAGCTTCTTTCCTTTCTTTATTCCACGGAAATCATGATAAAGTTGAAGAATTGGATGAAAGAGTTGTTGAATTATTAGGTTTCGAACACGTTTATCCAGTAACTGGACAAACTTACTCCAGAAAAATCGATATCGATATTTTATCTCCATTGGTTTCTTTTAGTGCCTCTTGTCATAAATTTGCAACTGATATTCGTTTATTAGCTAACTTAAAGGAAATCGAAGAACCTTTTGAAAAATCTCAAATCGGTTCTTCTGCTATGGCTTATAAGAGAAACCCAATGAGATGTGAAAGAGTTTGTTCTTTGGCTAGACATTTAGGTTCTTTAATGAACGATGCTGTTCAAACTGCTTCTGTTCAATGGTTTGAAAGAACTTTAGATGATTCTGCTATTAGAAGAATCTCTTTACCTTCTGCTTTCTTAACTGCCGATATTTTATTATCCACTTTAAACAACATCACCAGTGGGTTGGTTGTTTATCCAAAAGTTATTGAAAGAAGAATCAATAGTGAATTACCATTCATGGCTACCGAAAATATCATTATGGCTATGGTTGAAAAAGGTGGTTCAAGACAAGATTGTCACGAAGAAATCAGAGTTTTGAGTCACCAAGCTTCTGATGTTGTTAAACAACAAGGTGGTGATAATGACTTAATTGAAAGAATCAAAAATACCGAATATTTCAAACCAATCTGGAATGATTTGGATACTTTGTTAGATCCTTCAACTTTTGTTGGTAGAGCACCTCAACAAACCGAAAAGTTTGTTAAAAAAGATGTTGCTAAAGCCTTGGAGCCATACCAAAATGTTTTATCTGAAGAACAAGTCAAATTAAGTGTTTAGTTTTGATGATGTATATATGAGTAAAAAGGAATCTTACAAGAATCATAATTAGTATACAAGTAAAGCAATGTCATTAAGTCATGTCATCAGGTTCGTTATGGTTGAATTGTTTCTTAAATTGATTGTTCAATTTTGTGTTCGGGTTTTGTGGGACTTAGCAATGAGCTAATTGATGAATTTGATGTTCTCATCTCTTTTAAAAGATTTCGAACTTGGTCAATTACCACCGAATGTTCAAAAGCACAGTAGATGTTTTTATAGAATGGGAGATCTAAACTCACTACTCCATTGATTAAATCTCTCTCAAACATTCTATCATCCACATATAATGAGCTGTTAATATTTTTAGGAATTAAGTAGATTTTCATATCACTTTTATACCTGGGCCTGGCAACCATTTTCTTAATGAATAAGTTTGATGGGTCATCATTGGGTTTCCCTATAGATTGCTGCATGTCTTCAGTGAAGTCTTCATCGTCGATTAAGTTAACTTCACCAGGTTTGGCAGTCTCAAATTTAAGTAATACAGAGCCTTCAGAGTCTCCTGTGGTACTTCTGGTAATTCTTACCAAAGAATATTCATCGATACCAAATAAAGAATGTACGGCTGTATTCAAAGAATTGAATGTAGAAAATCGGGACTCTTGCAGAGTTTTTTGTCTTTGAAAAGATTTTAGCACCTTGTTTGAAAAAACTGCCATATTTACCAAACTGTTATCAATAAGTTGCACACTTTTAGTGTGAAGGTACATGTCGTTTAAGTATTCGTTATTATATACTGATTGTCCATTTGACTCATTAAGTTCATTCGAATTGTAAATAGTTAACACTTTCTTTCTGTTCGTATGAGGTGTAAGTGAATTATATAAGCTGATTAAATTGGGAGCCAAGGTCAACTTTACTCTCAAGCCAGCTTCTAAAGCTTTTACATGGAGTTTAGAATGATGTGGTAAAACACTTAATGAATCTTTAAGAGATTTTCTCCGTATAGCTATTTGCACCAATTTACGGTTCAACTTAGTCTTATCAATAATGGCTTTAGGAACCTTTGTAGGAATCCACAGGTTAGTTTTTTGGGGATAAAAAGTACGAGGAACCTTTTCTATTTCATTATTTTTATTCCTTCTTTCCACTTCCTCTTCAATTTTATGTTTCACATCTTCAGCAGTACCTTTGGAAGGTTCATGTTCATAATTTGAGGAAGGAGCCACAGAAGTTCTGCTGCTACTATGACTGGAGTTGTCTAAAGAAAGTGATGAAGGACCTGAAGAAGAATCTTCCAGGTCATCACTGTGATTTAAAAGTTCTGCAAGTCTAGGCATTCTAGCTAGCCTTGGTATTTAATTATTATATCTTCAGCTATATATCTGGTAGCCAACAAGATTAAAAAAAGGGATTGTTGAGTAGTTTGAATATTTATTAATCAAATGGGATACTTTTTCATTTCCCGCATTTTCACCTTATTATGGCTGATTTCAGCAACCGAGTGAGACGCCGCGTGCAGGATTGATGTCTCAGATATTTTTTACATGTTTGAAGTGAACTACAAACCGAGCGGTGGTGATTCATAGGGTGAAATTTGGTAGAGGTATAGATCATGGAGGGATGAATATGGTGTATGAATCTTGGAATCACAGATAAATATTGGGGCGAAATACAGCTGGAAACGCTCAAAAAGGAGCTCCGGCATCGCAGCAATCGATGTCTCAGATCTAAATTGGACGGCATTCCGTCCGTTTTACTTCATTGATAAGCTTCGATTTTTACCGGATTCAAGAGGTGTGTGGGTTTGTAGAGACATGAATTAATTTGTGAATTAATAAGTTAATTAATTTGAGAATCAATTAGTATATATATTTATTGTTGTACAAGAAACTTCTCTGATTTATAAGGTTTGTAAAAAATACATGTTGCCAGAGGCGAGTGGTTTTAGCCCACATTGCAGATGTGTAACTGTTGAGTTTTGATTCGCCAACAATGCAGATTGCAACCCATTAGAGCAGGTTTACGCTCAATTTTACGCTTAAGTTTACGGGAATAAAATGCAACCAGAGATATCGGGTAGTAAACCCGAAATTGACCAAACTCTCCAAATCTACAGCTCAAATACAAAATCTAATCATATTATCTATACATTGCTAAAAATTAGAACCCTGGTTAATATTTCTATCTCTTACCCCTAATTCACCGTTCAAAAATTCATCACCCAGTTCCTTTTCATTCGTTCTCCAAAAAGTCCAGCTGCCATTTTCGTTATCTCTTGCACCTCTCCTCTTCAAAATAAAGAACAATGCTGCCAACCCAACAAGTATAGATCCTCCAACACCAACTACTACACCTACTACAATTTTATTGGTGCTACTTAATCCACCTCCACCTCCATCGTCGTTATCCTTATCTCCACCAGAAGAACTTGGTTCCGACAGAACAATGGTGGTTTGTGTGACAACAATGGTGCTTCCATTATCAACACTTTCAAACGTGGTTTTAGAGGTGGTATTATCATCATCTTTCTTGGTGGTCGATTCTTTATCAGAAGTAGCAGCTTCACTGGTGGTTTCCGGAGACTCACTTTCGGACGTAGAAGAAGCCTGTGCTTCCTCAGTGCTCGAAGGAGACCATGCCGATGCCGTTTCACTGTTTTGAGCAGACCCAGTAGTCGATTGAAAAGCCGAGGTGGACTCAGAGGTGAACTCACTGTTATTGTCATCATCATTGGTAAAAGACGGAGAACTTGAGCTTGAGCTTGATCTTGAGCTTGATCTTGAACTAAAGCTTGATCTTGAACTAAAGCTTGAAGTTGAACTAGAACTTGACCTTGAACTAAAGCTTGAACTTGAAGTTGAACTTGAACTCGATGGGGTTTGGCTCACAGTTTCACTCGAGAAAGTGAAACTCTGGGCACTTGACTGGGCAGCCAGAAAACTAGGCAGTAACTGGAAGCTATTACCATTACCAAATTCGTTTTCATCAGGCTCATTTTCATCAGGTTCATTTTCATCAGGTTCGTTTTCGTCTTCCTCTCTTTTGTAGACTTTAATGGTATCATTTGAAGGATTGAAAGTGTGAACTGAAGAACCCGAAGAGGTAAATGCAGTATTAAAAGAGGGAACAAATTTAGCCAAGTGAAGTGACTGGACCAGGACGTGGGAGCAATGGGTACTGACCAACGTGAAGATGGCAGCGGCAGTGAACGCAGTTAGCACTACAATCAACGACCGGGGTATCATAATTCAAGATATAGGATAGTATAAAATTTTCGCGGATAGTTCTCATTAGACGAGAAGCGAGATTATCGCATGAATGTGGCTTGGTAGGCGTGGGCGTAAAGTGAGATTGATGAGACTGTATTGTGGAGAGAAGAGGAATTACTGGGGGGTGATTGGACGTAGTAGAGGTAGGAATGACTAGTAATTCCTGGGCGAATTAACAATATTTAGGTTCTATTTTTATCAGTTGGTCCGGTCCGGGTGCTCATAATCCCAGTGTGTCTAGAATGTCACGTGACAATAGCGGTATAAAGTGTTTCTAGTGTAATATGTTTTAAAAATAGATCATACTGCCTGAGTGGTAAGTTGGTGGGGTAATCGTAAAGTAGATACGTAGTGGGGTTATCGTAAAGTAGATACGTAGTGGGGTATGTGTATTGTAGATACGTAGTGGGGTATAAGTGGCGTACTAAGTGGCGTAGTTTACAGTTTAATTCTTGCATGTTGGCTCGCAAAAACGTCAACAGCTCTCACTTTTTTCAATGCAGCTCTATGGATTTGGCTCAAACGGCCAGTTCCAGCTTGGAAACGACTCTGAAGATGACACCAATGTTCCCGTGCTAGCAAAGTTCATATATGGCGGGAAAATCACCACGAAAATCGGCCCAATTGCCAAAATAGCCTGTGGGGGAAACCATACTTTTGTACTTCTCGAAAATGGTGAGCTTTTCAGTGCAGGAGATAATAAAGAGGGTCAATGTGCTCTAAAAGATAGGGACAACGTTCCAGTATTTACACCGGTGCTTGGGGCCTGGAAAGACGTAAGCTGTGGCTGGGAATTCACGGTGCTACTCAGTCAGCAAGACGAAGTGTACGTTTGCGGTCGCGGGCCGCGGGGTGAGCTCGGCCTAGGCACCGACGTAGTCCAGTCCGCGCTCGTGCCAGTCCCGGCAGCGTCTGGCCTAGGTATAACTGAAATAAAGTCTGCTTTCAATTGTACAGTTTGCCGAACTAAAGACTCTTTTTATGGTTGGGGTGATCTGCGTAAAGGTCAGTTTATGGAGAAACAGGTATTTTGGGAACCTACCAAAATAAAGTTCCCAGATCAGGTAATTGACTACGAGCTAACTAAAACTGATGTTGTGCTTCGAAAACAAGATAAAATCGTGCTGTTTGGACGGTTAAATCTCCATATAAATAAAGATACAAAGTCAATTAATACCATGTGGTCTTCAGTGCATTATCGTACGAATAACGGTATTACAAGTGTTGGTAACGTGCGACACGGGCAGCAGTTTCCCCAGAATATTCAAGAAAAAGATATACAAGCCATTTATACCGGCAGCGAACACGGGATTTTTACAACAAAACAAGAGATATATGCTTGGGGTTGGGGAGAGCACGGTAACTGTGGAAAAGCTCCAACCAATCACGAAGGAATAGTCTTTGCGCATGCTAATCGTATAGAGTTACCGCGGGAAGGTAAAACTGAATTTTACAAAGTATGGTGTGGATGTGCAACTAGTTGGATTGCAGTGATGTAACGAAGTATCTTTCCCATATTCATCTTTGGACAAGCCACGAAAGATGGAAAATATGTTCAACGTATTAATCTTCGCCAGCGTATCCACAAATTGACATTAACTCAATTCATGTTCTTTGCTAGCGATGAAAATTTTATTCCACCAGTTTCGAGATGAGTCGCGATCGCAACTTTGTGTCATTTTAACAAAGTTATAAATGGGATTTCCCATTCGCAATTTTGACATGTTTGGTGCAGTTTGTTCAGGAAGGCCAATTCAGCTTGCAAATCAAGTAGCTGATAATAAATATGTTATAACAGTTTCAAATGCTTCCAATGTTTCTCATATAGCAATTTTTTTACTCCCACAAACTCAATTTAATGATCCTGATTACACTGCTCTCATATACTTTCAGCTACCCAATTCTTCCGAATTTAAACTACTCGGTGGACTTAATCCGAATAAACCTAGTGGGATTTTTAAACTTAATAATATGCCACATGCAACTGAAGTTGATATGATGGATGATGGAATAATTGATCAATCTGATTCTTATACTATTAATATTGGTTTATCAATCGAACCAACTATTGAAGCTGAAGCTCAAATAAATGCAGAAAAACTTAAAAATTCGGGTAAACTGTCTGCTTTAGTGAGACCTACACCACAGCCGTACCTAACAAATAGTCCTAATGAAATTGCCGATCTTGCCAATAAGGTTGTAGCCCATGCTTATAATTATCTCACTAGCTTTATTGATGATTTTGGTAAAGTTCCAATTAAAGCTTTTGATACTTGGTGGGATAAATTTAAGGGTAAATTAGCTAATAATCCAAATTTTTTGAATGAATTGGATAAATGAGCAAGATGCAAGTTCATGTATTTTTGAGCCCAATTTGTCACGATTCGATTAAATATGATACCTTACGGGCCCATGACGGCACGGCTGTAATTAACTGAAATTACACTCGCCATAGAGGTTTGAAACTGCGACAATAGCTATTATGGTTTGCATCTATTATGGTTTGCACCTGCAAGTTCGGGATGTCGCAGCTCTCTATGGTTCAGCAATTATCACCGTGATTACGTAGACACTAGCTAGACAATAATACAATTTTGTCCAATAAAAATTAGAAATTCGTAGAGTTTGACTTCTTTAACCTCAGAGCTCAGACCTAGAATTACAAATTGAGTTACTCGGTAAGTCTCTTTTTTTAAAGCTTAAGTGTTAATCAAGTGCACGTAATATACTCGTAGTTATTTGGGAGTTTATTTATAAATTATTGACAAGAAAATTCAACATGTACCAAGATGCATGTTTAGCGGATTTTGATCGTTTCATAGTAGATGAATCACAGGTGTAAAAGGATTAGGTTTCGATACCTAGAGTTTATGAACACCCCTTCTAGGTCTTGCTAGGGTTGTTAATGGTATACTAAATCCCGATTATAAAGGGATGTATATAAGAAAATCTATATAAAGGTGTGCCGTATAATGTATAATACTAAACAATAAGACCCTGGAAAAGTCAAAATGACCCCCTCCTTTATAGCCGAACCCACGCGTAAAGCTTCTTTATTTAACCAAAGTCATTTTAAAATAGTTAAACTATTTTCCATAGCTCATTTTTTGTTTAGCATTTGACAGGAAAGCCTATTGGACATTTGATTTCAAAGTTAATTGATTTAAATTTGGTTAACGGAGATAATGGCTGCGTACAGGAACAGAGAACCCAGTGAACAATTTATAGAACCAAAGAACCACTATAAAATATTCCTCCACCAAAACAATACATATCATGTTTTATTCACTGTCAAGTACTTTCATGCATCTCTTAGTACGTGCCCCTCTGATATGAAATCGGTTTGTAGTTTTGGTTCCAAGTAGGAACTGTGCCCTGCTCTTTTGCTCAAGTCAGATGCGAAAAACATTAAATGCAGATTCCCCTATTTCCGCCGTGTTATATAAATAGGAGCATATTTCTAACTAGAAATTAAGATGGCAAAAGAGAAACCTTTAGACCACGGTATGAGGTGGTCTGGACCCATGGAGAGATACAATATATGTAGAATTAAGGGAGGACTCTACTCAAATTTTCAGATCATGGCTCACTACTCCAAAACTGTAACTCCTGCACTTTTGTCGATGGCTTTGAGAGATTTGGTGTGCGAGAACAGTGTACTTCAATGTGGGATTAAAACTGTATTACCTTCTCTGAAAAGTAAGAATAGAGACTGTACAGATACTCAAGTAGGTCCTGTTGAAAAAATTGATTTTGACGATGTCGTGATGGTTTTGGATAGACCTTACGAAGAGTCACAGCTTTCGCATTTGAATGATATAATTGTGACTATTCCTGATGATGCTCATCATGTGACTTGGAGAGTTGTTCTTTTCAACAACAACTATATATCTTTCCTCAACAATCATGTATTTTTTGATGGCCAAAGTAGTGTAAGTTTCCATGAGGATCTTTGTAAGGCTTTAGCTAAGAATGAACACGAAAAGCAATATATGGTACATACTCTTTTCGATAAGAGCTTGGACGGATTTAAAGTTCATGATGAGTTATTCAAAACCCTTGATTTGTTTCATGTGCCCCCATTAGAACTTCCTGTTCTTATCACGAAAGAACTTTTACCTGATTCTGTGAAACGGATTTTCAACTACCAGTTTAAGAAAGACTATCCTGATCTCTCGAAAAATCCTATTTTCAAGGTCAGAAAAGAACGTCTGATTCGTAACGATTTCAAAATGCTCAAGCTTTCAAGTGAAAAAGTCGGGCAAGTTCTTACTAGTTGTCGTCAAAACAAAGTAACTTTGACGGCCCTTTTGGACGTGGTTATACGCTACTGTTTCCACACCACCTTGCTTGAAGAGATGAAAGGTCCTAACCACAATCTGTCAATTTTAAGCACAATTATCATTTCAGGTCGCAGATACTATCCCGAAAAACAAGAGGAGATCCGTTACGGACTGGCCGTTTCTACTAGAGATATCCTTACTAAACCCACTGAATCTGTATCGATAAAACAAATGAGAGAAGTTAATGAAAGAATCAATAAACTCATTAAACTGCGCAGTGGGTTTAAACATGCTGGACTTCTCAAATTTGTAAGCCCCTACGATGTACTTGCACCTCAAGCAGAATACGACGATGAAGAGAGATTATTTGAAATATCTAACATTGGTAATACAAAAATTTCTAGTGGAGATTGGAGTGCTGATGATGTATTATTTAGCCAGTGTATTGGCTCAGGAACCGTATTCGGATTTAGCATTGCAGGTTCCTCATCTGGGTTAAACATTGCTTTTGGATACTCATTACAATTTGCAGATCTTGATTATGAATCATTTGAGAAACAATTTTATCAACAAATTGAATTATTTATTGGTAATCCAGATCAAAAATTATAATATGCATAAATACTGACTAATCTTAATTAATAATAAATTGCTCTGCTAAAATCATTCGGTTTTCTTTTTACGCGACAAGAGATTTTTTCGCAGCCACTGTCGGGAAAGACACGCCCGCTCATCGCATTTTAAAAATTGTGGCTTTTGGTTGGAAAATTAATATAAATACCTTGGTATCTGCTGATTAATTATTTATAGAATTCAACTTCAATGACAAAAGACGACTCCATTCAATACGGTTTTGGTACAAATGCTATCCATGCTGGTGCTCCAGTTGATCCATCAACTGGTGCTGTTATTGAAGCAATTTCATTATCAACCACCTTCGCACAATCCGAACCTGCTAAACCAATTGGTATTTATGAATACTCTCGTTCTGCTAACCCAAATAGAGATAATTTTGAACAAGCCGTTGCTACTTTAGAACATGCTAAACATGCTTTGGCTGTTTCTTCAGGTTCTGCTGGAACTGCTTTGGTAGTTCAAGCTCTTCCTGTTGGATCTCATATTGTCTCTTTTGGTGATGTCTACGGAGGTACCCATCGTTACTTCACCAAAGTTGCCAACACCCACGGGGTTGATGTGACTTTTGTACCAGATCTTGCTAAGGACCTTGCTGGTGCTTTACAAGAAAATACAAGCTTAGTTTGGTTGGAAACTCCTTCAAATCCAACTTTGAAGGTTACTGACATTTCTGCTGTTAGATCAGTTTTAGATGAATATAACCAAAAAAATGGTAGAAATGTCCTTTTGGCTGTTGATAATACTTTCTTATCTCCTTACATTTCTAATCCTTTAGATCATGGTGCTAATGTGGTTGTACACTCTGTCACCAAATACATCAATGGTCACAGTGATGTGGTTATGGGAGTTATTGCTACTAACTCAGACGAATTACACGATAGTTACAGATTTTTACAAAATGCCCTTGGATCAATTCCATCTCCTTTCGACTCATGGTTAGCTCACAGAGGTTTGAAAACTTTACACTTGAGAGTTCGTCAAGCTTCTACTTCAGCATTGAAAATTGCCCAACTTTTGGCTGCTCATCCAAAAGTTTCTCACGTCAATTACCCTGGATTGAAATCTCACCCAAACCACGCCGTTGTTGCTAAACAACACCGTGATGGTCTCGGAGGTGGTATGATTTCATTTAGAATTAATGGAGGTGCTGAAGCTGCTGCTGCCTTTACTTCTTCTACCAAGATCTTTACTTTAGCTGAATCTTTAGGAGGTATTGAATCTTTGATTGAAGTTCCAGCTGTTATGACTCACGGAGGTATTCCAAAAGCTGAAAGAGAAGCCAATGGTGTTTATGATGATTTAGTTAGAGTCTCTGTTGGTATTGAAGAAACTGACGATTTGATTAACGATGTCGAACAAGCTTTAGAAAAAGCTGCTGCTTAAATAGATAATGTATAATAATTCATGTATTCAAAAAGGTTTTTTAACTTCGTACTGTGTGTTCGTTCAATGGTTAAAACTTTAGATATAAGTCAGAGCATTTTTAAAAATATTCGATACTAATTCACGCAAACATACATTATACTAATTTAAAGGAAGACCTAAGGTCTCTCTTTGGGATTTAGAGTTTTCGTCAAAGAATGGAACCTCAGCCAAGGAAGTGACTCTGGTTCCATGTCTTGGCTCATTACCTTCGTGGTCCCAAACAGCACTATGTTGACTGATTCTGTTATCCCATAAAGCAGAAGTACCCAATCCGTTTTCAGATTTCCAGTTGAATCTGACTTGGATATCGAGGTTCTTTTCGTAAACGTTGAAAAGAAATTGTAACAAAACTTTAGATTCTTCAGGTTCTAAACCAACAATTCTTTCAGTCATACCTCTGTTAACAAACAAAGCCTTCCAACCAGTGGCAGGATGAGTTCTAACAATAGGGTGTTCTCTTTCGATGTTTTCTGGACCAGCTAATGGATTTTCCCTGTCTAAGTATCTGTGAGCAGATCTGTAAACGGCTTTCTTTCCATCAAGGAATTCTTGTAAAGCTGGAGACAATTTGTCGTAAGCAGCATATCCAGAAGACCATAAGGTGTCACCACCAACATCTGGAATACTATCGAGATGTAAGTGAGTGATACCTGCAGGTTGGTGTTCGTGGACTAAATCGGTGTGCCAAACTGAGTTACCGTTATAAGCAGCTCTTTTAAAAGTCAATGGTAATCCGTGGTTGGCAATACGGTAATCTTGCCAGATAGTAGAGATACCGTTCAAGTCATCACCGTTTTTACCATTTGGAACCCTACCAACTTGTGGGTGAACTTCGACTTGTCCGAAATACTTACCCAATTCAAGTTGTTTTTGAGGAGATAAATCTTGGTTTCTGAAGAAAACCACGACTCTTTCAGCAATTAAAAGAGCCAATTCATCTCTTTGCTGGTTAGTCAATTCAGATAATTGTAATCCAACAATTTCGGTACCAACATGTTTGGTTAAATGAACGACTTTTTCAGCAGCACCAAATAAAGCTTTCTTTTCAGGATCAGCATTTTTACCTCTTTCAATATAAGGATAGTCAGTGCTTCTAATTGCATAAGCTTCATCCAAGTATTTTGGAATATTATCAATATCTGGAATAACTGGGTATCCACCAGATAAATCGATTTCGTATTTTTCAAATCTCTTTCTAGCCCCTTCAGGTAATTTATGGGACCAGTCAATTGACTTATTTGCATTTTTGTTCTTGTAACGACCAGTTCCAGAGACATGGCCCTTAATGAGCTCAGCAACTGGTAAGTCTAAGATACTTGATTCTTCAATTTCTACGGGGGCCATTGTATAGTTGGTATAGAAAATATGGTATAGAGTATATGGTAGAGAGCTGGGGTATTTATATAGGGAGGTTGTGGTGGCACGAGGAAGAAAGGGTTACTATTTGTCTAGATTGGGATTTGTAAGCGCTTTAGCGGAGATTGTGGCTATCCACAGTGGTTGCAAATTCGCGATCCCCAATGTGGCAGTGGGCTAGGACTGGCTGGGGGTAAAGTTTACCGCGGTTAGCGGGTGCAGACGCTGGAGGTGGAACTGTTACCGCTCGAGGGCGGCTACAAAGCGGTAGGGCAGCTTTAGCGGGGAGCTTTACCGCTTGGCTGTGCTAAAAGGGGATAAAGATACGGTAGATAAGAGTTAAGTTTTATTAGTTTTATTAGTTAAGTTCTAATAGTTAGTAGTTTTATTAGTTTGATAGTGTCTTATGAATCTGTGATAAATTGTTTGTAGAGAATTGGTAATTCTAACAGGTAGAGTGAAGACTAAAGACTGGAGAACTGAAGAGCCTGGATAGACTTAAGCTATTATTAATAATTTCAAGAGATCGCAAAGTGCAGAAGAATAGAAATATCAAGTAACCAACAAAAGAAAAAGGATCTAAAGCGACTAGACTAAAATCCTATTGAATAGAGTGTGATCACGTGATCAAGTTTTTAAAACGTACAACGGAAACTGGAGATATTCAAGCCCAATAATTAAGTATAGCTAATATACAAATAAAAAAGATAACTTAGGAAAATGTGAAAAAGAGCTGTGCGCATAAAAAATAATTGACACTGCAAAACAAATCATCACAAGACCAAAAAGTGATGCATCTTTATCCATGGGGAATCAAAAAATTTGGGTTGCCAAAAAATAATTGTCGACGAAACGGAAATGTGATGCGAAACGGTTAAATATGCGTCGAGATGCGCTTTTAAACTTCTGGTCTATTGTGACTAAACTGAGGGTGTTCAGGCTTAGAATAAACCTGTTTTCAGCTAGAGCAAGACGTAATTCGATTGAAAAGCAGAATAATCAAAGTAGAATGAACTCAATAACTGGAATAGAATATGCAAGCTTGACAAATAAGGAAACACGGATTTTCGGCTTTAGTCCCTCCTATTAAGGTGCGTTTACGACGCGACCTCGAAAAATAATCTGTGCTCAGTTTGTTTACATAACATAAGTAGGGAGTATTATAGATATACTCAACGAGTTAGAGTACAAGAACCAGCAAAAATATACAAGTATAGAATTATGGAAACATATAGAAATAGAATCACAATGGTAGTAAAAAATTTTCAAGTTCCAAGGAACGTAAGAAACGTCTCATAAACTGATCAGTTTGACATCTCTGAAAAAAAAAAAAAAAATACGCCTTAGCATCGCGTGCTCATAGGCTTGATGTAATTACATGTATAAAAACATAAGTTTTTCTCATGTACGGTAGATGTTGGTGAAGTTATGTTTGGCCTCGCTCCTTTTAGGGGTCAATGCTAAGTATTACAATACCACTAGTGAAGAGGTGGCTTTTGCCTTTGCTATTGCCCAGGAGACTGATTTGGGTTCCAGTATAGAAAGCTCAAGTCTCAGCTCGAGCCTCAGCTCGAGTGTTTCATCGAGTGAATCATCAAGTTACTCGAGTGCTTCTTCCAGTCTTTCTAGTTCAGTCTCAAGTTACTCGAGTGCTTCTTCTAGTCTTTCTAGTTCAGTCTCAAGTTCAGTCTCAAGTTCTAGTTCTAGTTCCACTAAGATCTCAACCACTTCAACTAAGAGTTCTACAACTTCGAGCTCAACCAAGACCAGTTCCACCAAGAGTTCTAGCTCAATTAAGAATTCCAAAAAAACTTCTAGCTCAATTAGAACCACTTCTACCAAGAGTTCTAGTAAATCAACTAAAACTCCAACAACTACATCCTCTTCTGCTTGGCCAACCATCACCTTCAAGCCCCAGGGAAGGATTGCTCCCAAAGCCAAGTGTAATGGTGCCAGTGAATTACCAGAAGATGTCACCTTTGGATACTGGAAAGGTGATAAGAAAAAAGCCAACAAGGACAAAGCTTTGAAGGCCATTGATACCATGAAAAACTGGCTTAACGATTCCCCTAACAGAGAGAGTTTCAAATACTCAGACGGTGATATTGTAGGATACATGTGGGTAGGAAGCATGGTGCAAAACTCCGGATTTTCCAGTGGTGATGCCATCAAAAAGTTCCGTCAAGAAGTCCTGGACAACGGTATCCCAAACATGATTTATATGGAATATATTGATTCTGCTGGTGACCCAATGAAAGGATTTGGGATCACTTTGAACACAGGTGGAAAAGGTAAAGTTGCTGATACTCAGCAGGCTGTCAGAAAGTGGAGTATGGCCAAATCTTACAACACCAATACCGGTACCAAGAAGTGGAAATCTGTCTCTGTATGCTACTTAGACTATGGTAAGAGAAAGCCTATTTCAAACGACGAAGAAGCAGGAAACTGTGAATACGTGAGAGTTAAACTGGGCCAAAATGTTGCTGATACTGCTGGAATTAACGGTGAATCTTTACAAGGATACAACCCAGGATTGGACTTTACAAAGTTGCAAGTTGACCAGCCTGTTTGTAAATCTGTAGGTAAAGTTCGTAACAACAAACCCAGTAAAAACGAAAACGGTTCCTGTTACGCTTATACCGTGAAATCTGGTAACAGTTGTGCCAGTATTGCTGCTAAATACTATCCTTTGAAAGCAAGTGATATCGAAAACTACAACAAGAAAACATACGGCTGGAAAGGCTGTAATGGTATCCAAGCTAACCAGATTATTTGTGTAAGTGATGGAAAAGCTCCTGAACCAGTTGCCAATAAAAACGCCATTTGTGGTCCTACAGCTCCTGGAGACAAAAAGAACGCCAAGTGTCCTTTGGGTGCTTGTTGTAGTGATCTGGGATTTTGTGGGTACACAGATGAATACTGTAAAGTCAAAGATAGTTCAACTGGAGCACCAGGAACTAAAAACTGTTTTAGTAACTGTGGATACGGAAAAATCCACACCAGTAAGGCCAATACATTTAGAAACGTTGTTTACTGGATGGACTCAACTGGAGACTTGGCCATTAATCCTAAGGAATTAGATAACGGAAATTACGACACCATTCACTACGGATTCGTTAATATTGGAAAGGATCTTAAGATTGACGAATCCAGTCTTAAAAACAAGGATTTCTTTAGTGTTTCCATGAAGAAAGTCGCTAGTTTTGGAGGTTGGGCTTTCAGCACAGGTTCTGGAACTTATACCAGATTTAGAGACATTGTTTCTACCAGTGCATCCAGAAATACCTTTGCTGATAACGTTGCCAAATTTGTTCAAAACAAAAACTTGGACGGAATTGACTTGGACTGGGAGTATCCTGGAGCACAAGATCTTCCAGGAATCCCAGCTGACAACAAGAGTAATGGAAAAAATTATTTGGAATTAGTCAAGGCCATCAAGAGTAAATTGCCAAAGGGTAAGACCTTATCTGTTGCTATTCCAGCCACTTACTACTACTTACAGAACTTCCCAGTCAAGGAAATACAAGACCATGTTGACTATTTTGTGATGATGTCTTACGACTATTCAGACGGAAACCTTAAGTGTCATACTGATTTGGGTGAGATCACTGAATCCATGAAATTGTTGGACAAAGCTGGGGTCAAGATGTGGAAATTGGTAGGAGGAATTGCAAACTACGGGAAAACATATAAATTGGCTGATACCAAGTGTACTTCGTACGGCTGCAAGACTAAAGGAGCTGGAGCTAAGGGTAAATCTACTCAAGAAGCAGGGACCCTTGCTGATTTTGAAATCAACGATATCGCTGGAAGCAAGTCGAAAGTCAAGAGATGGTCAGATTCTAAATCAAACTGTGATATCATGGTTTACGACAAGGACAACTGGGTTGCATGGCCTAAGGCTTCTCAAAGAGAGACATTGAAGACTTACTTCAAGGAGCACGCTTTGGGAGGAACTGCTACTTGGGCCGGTAACTACTTCAAGCATAAAAAGTATTAGATCGATTAGATATGTAATATAAGCATGTGTTAGGAGTATTTATTTATTGGTTTGTAGGTGAAGAGGATAAATGGCATGGAATTATAGATCTGAAATCTTTAACTAGATCTTGCTTTAAGTGTTAGTGTAAATTTCGTGTATGTATTTATAAATGCTTCACATTCATTGTTCTTTATTCACCTCCTGTTAATTCTCTTTGAACCCCCAAAATCGTAATTTTTCCATTTCTCTCCTCTATTTTATCCATTTTCGTGTATTATAATGCCTACGTAATATTACTGCTCGTTCAAATACTCCATGTACTCATCGATTAACACCGGCCACGAAGCCATCTCATCGTAACCCCCAAGCCCTTCTGGATCAGCCATTATCACCTCCTTCACAAATTCCCAAAACATGAGATACGTATCTTTATTGATGTTTTTCTTCTCTACCTCTAGAAACCTATACCACTCGTCCAATCTTTCGTGCACTTTTTCATTCAAGTCAATCAAATCAAAAAGTAACTTCCAGTAGTCAATTAAGAGTTGATATGCCACATAACGTTGACTTGAAGTCTCTAGCAAAAAGTCGAACGTGAACGAATAAAGCTGGTCAAATCTGGAGATTTCCAGCATCTGTTTAGTCAATTTAGCAGTATATCTTGCCATACCTTCAACATCAAATACCAGAACAGATTGCCAGTTTTGAAGGAACTTATCTTTTGAAAAAGTACCCATTTCATTACTTTCTAGAAAGTAGCTTAGCACAAGAGCCTGGATATTTTCTGGATCAATTTTTAGGTCTTCAAGGTAAGCTATAGTTCCATCTAGTCCGATTTTGTCAGGTGATTCCTTATACTTATTAAAAAGTTCAACAAGAGTCGAATTACAAGTTTCGTTGAGATACTGGTCAATTGCCAGATTCAAAGTGCCGTATTTCTTGATATACTTGGAAGCTACCACTTTGGTCGCCCCGGTAATGCTTACGAATTCGTTCACCAGTGAGCTCATGGTGAGTGAAATATTCGCGATACTGATTATGTTTCTGATCCCACTGTTGATAAACACCATAATCCCCACGCCCAGTTTGGGCGATGTTGACGGGGGTGAAGTGGAAAACGACTTGGCGATCTTGCTAGATTGGATCAAGCTTTCTCCCCAGCAAATTACACCTCCTACACCTCGAGTTAGAGCGGCTACTAGATCGGTTTTAAAAGATGATTCAAGCCAGTTCCAATTTACAAAACTTTTGAATAACTCAATTAACCAACACTTTAACGTAGGTGGAATGTCTGTTGTAGAATTCGAACAGGCTGCCAAAAACTCCTTGGAATTCGATGATTTGGTGCTTCATTTAATTTCCACAAACAGTTACTACGATGAGCTATTTGTGACTTTGGGCTTGAATTTGAACCCAATTTGTTTGAATATGTACGAGAAAAACCTTAACAAAAACTTCCGGCTTTTGATGGGCCCTGAAGTTTTGGACAAATTGTACGGGTATTTTGAGTTAAATTTCCTTAAGCTTCACAGTTTTGAAAATGCTAATGTGGTAGAAATGCTTCAGTTCTTTGACAAAATCCAAATGGCCAACGAACTCAACCAGATCTTGGTCAGTATTTTGATCAAAAATATCAAGGCTTATATTGAGGAAAATTATAAGAAAGTTTGGGATAAACCGATTTTGCACGAGCTAAATCAGTTTATTGAGTACGAAATATACCCAAATATCGAGTTTTTGTTAAAGAATCTCAGGTCCAATATTGAGCTCAATAATTTGATCAAAATCGGATATAATGAATTAATCAGTTTACGAATTAAAGAAATTTATCAGATCATCACCTTGTACCCTAAAAGTGAAATATCACTTGTAGAACTTCACAAATGCTTAAACTACGAGATCAATTTCGATGATGATATCGACTTTTACCAGCGTAATAAACTCGTAGATACGTTTTCAAGCGATGTCAATATGAAGCTTCTTAACCTGGGAATCAATACCATAAATTTGATAAAAACATATATAAGGATCATCAAGTCGTTTTTGATTATAGACCCTAAAGGTGTTCTTCTTGATAAAGTTATCCGGCCAATTAGGAAGTATATGAAGTCTAGAGAAGATATAATTACGAAGTTGGTTTTAGGACTTTTGGATAAAGAACCTGAATTGGTTGAATTGTCCCAAGAGCTTCAAAATACCGAAAACAACTTCAAACTTTTTAAACATTTTGACGAGCTCAATGATCTTAACTGGGTTCCTGACCCTATCGATGCATTACCTGATTTCAAGAAGTTTAAGATCAATGATATTATTCAGCTGTTAATATCAATTTTCGAGTCTAAAGATATATTTATTGTCGAGTTTACAAAACTTTTCGGGAAGAAGTTGGTGAACAAACAAGAGAATTTGACAGAGATTCTCCAGCTGATAAACTTGTTGAAACTTCGGTTTGGTAAAAACGAATTCTTCAATTTGGATATCATGGTGAAGGACTTTATCAATTCCAGAGCAAATGCCAACACCATTGACAGTTCTACTTTGAACTGTTTGGTTCTTTCCCATTTGTACTGGACAGATATACTTGAAACTGCCGATTTTAAGCTCCATCCAATTTTATTGGATACATTTGAGCGGTATAACCAGGAGATTTACCAGGCCAATAACATGCACCGGTTTCTTAAAATCATTCCTAATTTGGGGATGGTAAAGCTCAAGGTTTTGGGGAAAGTCTGTGATGTTCCTTTGGATAAGGCCAGTGTTTTACTTATGTTTCACGAGACAGAAACTGTTACTGTGGCAAAGATCAGTGAAGTTTTAGAGATGTCTGAGTACGCTGTTTCCCAGTGTTTGGACTACTGGGTGAAGGAGGAGGTTCTAATAAAAGTGACTCCGGTATTGTATGCCAGTAATGAGTAGATAAGATGAGAATGGTGAATTCGGTCTTGTACGTTAGTAATGAGTAGATGTGTATTATATAGTAGAAATTAGATGAGTTATGAGTGAGTGGTTTTTTCAAAGTTCAGTGAAGATGAATTCTCGATTGAATAAGGATTATTGAATAACAAAGACAAAGAACCGAACAGGCCATCTTTGGATTTTAGTAGAGTAATAGAGAATGATGGACATAGCATCAGTGAAGTAACATTTGCTTGGATAATTTTGAGAGTATAAAACATAAAAAGTAGAGTTTAAGCCAATATCAAATCAGGATTAGGGAGTGATAAACAGAATAGAACTGAGACCATGCTTAAGCTCAATGCTAGTATAAGAGTATAGGAGTATAAAACTATAACACTATAACACTATAACACTATAACACTAACACTATAACACTATAACACTATAACAAAACTTCAACAACACTACAACACTATAACACTATAACACTATAACACTATAACACTATAACACTATAACACTATAACACTATAACACTATAACACTATAACACTATAACACTAACACTAACACTATAACACTATAACACTATAACACTATAACACTATAACACTATAACACTATAACACTATAACACTATAACACTATAACACTATAACAAAACTTCAACAACACTACAACACTACAACACTATAACACTATAAAAGATGGATACGATTGTACTTTGAAACGGAATCCTTCTCAATCTTCCAACCTCATTTTTGTCTATTCTCACCCAAACTTCTCAGTTTCGAATCTCACTTTTCACTCACTCACTCACTTAATGTCAACACCAAACAGACCAGCTCGATCGATCAACATCCAGCCGTCGCAGGCCAACCAGCTCGTGCAGGCATTGAAACAAGAAGTCGCCTTGGCCAAAGCTGCTGGTAATGATACCGCTAAAGCGCAACAACATTATGCCAAAGCTGAGAGCATTAAACAAATCTTGCTCAATTACCAAGCTCAACAAAAGGCTAAATTGGCCCAACAACGAGGTGATTCCACCCAAGGAGGTGCTGCCCAGGGCGCTCCTGGTGCCAGTGCTACACCCAACTTGGGAACTCCTTCGGTTCCAGTTTCTGGCCCAGTTTCGGGTACTCCAGCACAAAAACCTAACTATCAAGGTAGACCACAAACAGCGCCATCTAGCGCCCAAGTCCCAGCTTCAGACGGCGCTCCATCGCTCCCTGCCAGTTCGATCACCGTCGAGAATTTCAACCAGGTTAAAACAAGATTGGAAGAATTTGAACGGAAAATTCACCAATTGGAAAATCTGAAAAAAACATATACTGTGCCTGAACAGGCGGCTCAAATTGAGAGTCAGATCACTGATCTCAAGACGAAGTATACTCGGTACCAGAAGTTTGCTTTCTTCATGAAAGCCAAATTGATGGAACGTGCAAAGAGTCAGAATCAGAATCAAAATCAGAACCAAAATCAGAGTCAGAATCAGCAGCAAATCCAAAATCAGAATCAAACGGGTACGCCCGTTTCCGCCGTGCTGTCGGTACCCCAGGCCGGTGTTCTGGCCGCTACCGTGCTGAACGCTGCTCCTGGAAACTTTACTAACTTGAACCAATCGCCAGCTCAGCCCGTGTTGAGCCAGGGCGACTCAAAGCCGCAAATGGGTAAGTCTGCTTCGCCTGCTCCGGTGCAAGCTCAAGCCCAAGCTGCTCAGGCTCAAGCCCAGGCCCAAGCGGCTCAAGCCCAGGCCCTGTCGGGCTCAGGCTCAGCGTCTCCTACGAGATCCACTTCAAATCTTAATCTCCAGGGTATCACCAAGCAAAGTGCTCCTTCCTTGCCAATTTCTAGCACCATCAACGTGAGACCGCCACAGCCGGTCACGATGAAACCAAATAACATTTCTCGGCCTACATTGAGTGGAGGTGTGGCCAACGGATTAGGCCAGATGCTTGGTACGCCTGCCATTGTGAAGATTCCTACGTACGAATTGAACCAGAGCGGGAACGCTCAGATCCCTGATAATGGTGGCCGGGTATTGACGAAACGTAAGTTGAACGAGCTCGTGCAGACAATTGGGGCCGATCAAGGGGACGGTAAAACTGTGATTGATGGAGATGTTGAAGAGTTATTACTTGATTTGGCGGACGAATTTATCAATTCGGTGACGGGTTTTGCCTGTAGATTGGCGAAGCACAGGAAGGTCGAGAGTATTGATGTAAGAGACGTACAGCTTCATTTAGAGAAGAACTGGAATATCAGAATTCCTGGTTATGCTATGGATGAAATCAAGAGTACCAGAAAGTGGCAACCTACTAGTAATTATCAACAAAAGATTAGTGGGGTTGACATTTCGAAGTCGGTGAATGATATCAATGGGTGATTTGATATTTGTAGTTTTAGTATGATAAGTAAAATATAATAATGTATTAGATGAGAAAAGGGCTCTTTAAAATACCAAGTAATAAATGAAACCATAGTTCAGAACTACTTAAATATGGAATGGTCTATTGATTTTGAAATTTTATTGTTTAAGGACAGAAACGCTATTGAACCTATAGTACGAACGATTGTGTTAGTAGATAGAGTCAAGATATCTCCTGTAGCTATCAAAAAAACTGAAATCAGTAGCAACAACTTTCATCTAGTCCGGTCATGTGGGTTCTACAGAGTATCTAGAGATTCCTAATTTCCTATTTCATTAACTTACTATACATTATTCGAGGAACAATTCTATTCAATAAAGCATAAACCCTAATCTGAGATTATCATATATTCTAAATCGTTCCTCTATAAATGTCTATTCTAATGCAAAACATCTCTCTACACTATCCTGATTGTTCCCCCACCAGTACGGCATTCTGATCACCGTAAAAGAAGTGATGAAGAACAAAATAAGCACAGAAAGATTGTATCCGGTATCAAAAGCTGCGGCCAAAATATAGTTATATTTCTTCCATAGCTTATGCCTATAATTGAAAAAATAGTACATGGTGACAGATCCACCCACAAACTTCGAAAGTCCTCCGGTTGAAATGTTCCCGTAAAACTTGCTCATGCTAGAAAAGAAAACAGTCGTGTTGCAGAAATTGAAACCAATTTGTGGGTACTTCTTGTGGAGTTTGAAGAGAACAAAAGGGGCTATAAGTCCCAAAGCAAATCCATACGGAAGATAAGTATAGTTTTCAAAGAGTCTGGCTGGTCCAAGCACCACGTACTGGATAGCATTGGTGTGAACAGACTCTATGTCCTGGCCAGTCCACTGATGAAGTGGATCCTTAAGAATACCAAGAAGGTATTCTCTTTTAGAATTTAGCACCCATTTTAATGCCACAAAGTTTATAGGGATCCCAATGAACTCTCCGTAGAGTTGGGCCAAAAACACCGCTTTGGGCGGAAGGTGGATGTAAAATCCTAGTTTCAAACATTCCAAGTGATACTGTGCTCTATACCACGCATCCCCAGCAACGGACCCAAACACCGATCCACTGGCCGGGTGTACGTCGAGACCTTGCACCATATAACCGTAAAAAAGCTCGTTAAAAGTTCCAATGGGAAGCTGGAAATTGGAAATAGCGTAAAGCCAACTAAGAGGCGTAACTATCACAGATCCTAGCATGAGTCCGACCACACAGCACCACCAGGGCATGAACATTTCGCCCGATACAAAAATGTACATGAGAGTGATAAATGAGATGAAAAACATCGCTATATACCACCAGATTGGGACCTGTTCGTAGGCCCGTGCTAGTACGTTAAGTCTGTCTGTATGTTGATGGGTTTTGAATCTTTTGAGAGAAGCAGAAAACTTTTCGTACCCAAAAAGAAGCACCCAAGTGACACCACTGATATAGGCCGCATAATCAAAGAAAATGTTCCATACTCTTTGGGCCCCAAGTTGGGCCGGGCCTAGTTCAGCGTACGCCGTGGCATTGAAGTGCAAGTCAGGTGTAAGAAGCTTTTCAGTGGGATACTTTTCACCGTATTGAGTAAACACTGAATTCAGCATAAGCCCAGCACTATTCCCCCAGAATTTGACTGCCGGGATCAATATCCAACACGAGGCCACAAATGCCACGAACTGGATTACCTGGATCCAGTAAGGGTAAATCATGATACTAGAAGTGATATTTGACCAGTCAAAAGTGAAATTTAACAATCCCATTCCTCCCAAACCACTGCCCAAAAAGTTGACTGTAGCATTCTCTGGAGCCATGTAACAAAGAACAGCTACAGAGGAAAGCATAGGGAATGCAAACTCAGGAAGAAGCTGCCAGAGCATCACCACCACCAAAACAAGAGAAAGTACTCTGATCTGTTTCTTTCCCTCTGAAGTGTGAGTTTTGTTCTGCGACTGCAAAACGGTAGTTTGCATTAAAGCTTTCGGCCACACGTATTCTGGGTCGAAGAGAAGAATGTTTTTGGCTATGGCTGCGTATGCGTATCCAATAAACACAATTGCAAACATGAAGGGGATTGCAACGTACGCAGATACACTGTGATGGAAATGCAAGTCTGCAAGAGCCAAACTGTTGGTTGCCAAATTTCCTGTAGCTCCACTATTGGCCGTGATGGTGATAAGAGCAGTTTCCTTGATTGACCAAGGCCCAGGATTCAAGCTAAATCTAAAATTTTTTATTCCAACCGTTTTCTGGGGAAGATGACGTGCAAGAAGTTTTCCAAGGTAATGAGCTGCAAATTGCACGAAAAAAATCGAGTAGGCAGCTGAAGTGGTTCTGAACGAGTTCATGGTCCCCACAAAGGCACCTGGGGCGACAAGCAAGGCTGAGAGCAAAAAATAGCGGAATGTGAACACGGGAATCTTTGGATCATCAGTGAGAGGTACGCTTTCTCTCACGATCTGGGGTAATTTGAGGACTGATTCGAGGGTTTTTTGTGAATCGTCCAGGGCTGTTTGAGACTCTTCGGGGAGTCCTGTGAGGGACGTGGGAGGCAGTGAAGCTCGCCCGAGGAGTGGGTCTGTTTCTATGGATTTAGACATGATATTAGTAATGAAAGCCACAGCTGCGCGATGTTATCATAGGTTTATATGCAGGAAAAACGGATTTTTCAATTTGCAATTTTTAGGGTTTATATGGAGGTTAGTCTGGCTATGCGGAGGTAAAAGTTTAATAAGTGAATTATTTAGTATTCTTGTTACTAAATGTAAGATTACTAAATGTGCTGTCAAAATGTGCTGTCAAAATGTTTTGTCAAAATGTGTTGTTGAAAAGTGCTGTTGAACAAGTGTATTGTTTAAGAGTCTTTTTGAGTATAAGGGTGTAATTAAGCTACTAGTTAAATTGAAGTACAGGATTTTCTTGAAGAGTGTAATTAAGCTACTAGTCAAATCGAAGTACAGGATTTTCTTGAAGAATGTGTGATTATAAAGTATAATCAGTGGCTTACTCATGAATATAACTGATTTGTTGCTAAGTCGTCTGTTAGTTGAAATTCAAAATACACTTAATATATTAATCTATCTATACGGAAATAAGAGTCTCTATAATGCCCAAGATCTCGTCAAAATCTCCACTCTCATCCTCCGTGCCCGCAAGCTTAAAATCTATAATATCGTCTAATATCTTCCTCAAGTTCTTGATCAAAACCGCATTTTTGCACCACGTCCGGATTGTTATCCAGTTATCTACAATAATCCCAGGCGAAACTGACCCACTACTCAAGTTGAGGTTATAGTTGATTTCACCTCCAAAAAGAAGTACAGAAACCACATTTGTAGGTGTAATCTCATTTATGAAATGCTTGCTTGTTTCATAAGACAGTCCGTAAACTACAAATGGAGGTTTTTGAAGAAGCTGAGTTGCTTGTCGATTTTCTTCATCGTAATCTTCAGATATCTGGGACTTTTTATCGAAAAAGGTTGAAGATGGATGAATAAACACCCTTTTGGGTATGTACTCTGAGTTTTCATGCTTTTCTGTTTTCTCTTGAGTTCCCACTTCTTCTCCCCGATCACGCTTATCCCACCGTTCTTGTCTTTCCTTTTGCTTCTGCCTCGTAGCATTCTGTTTCTCCTTCAATTCCGTCAAGTATTCGTCCTTGTGCTCAATAAAGTACCGGATTAACCTTTCGTCGGGATTAACCTCAATGGCACCGGAAGAGCTGGCAAAATACTTTGTATCTGGGTAAAAAATTTTGGAGATATTAGGATAGTAAGCAGCAGTTACAAGAGCCTTGAGAATCTTGGTATTTGAATCGTTTCTGTTGATGCTTTTGTTCTTTGTGTTATAGAAATTCAAGTCCTTCAAGATGTTTTCGTATTGGTTAGCAGTGGCCAAAATATCCTTTACAGTCAAGTAACTTAAGCAGTTTTCGTTAAGGAATTTTGATCTGGAAGTCAGGTTTGTATACGCTTTTATCACGTTAAGATAACCTATAAAGTCCCCGTTTCCTTGTGAATACTTGGCAAGAATCCCCTTGATTTTGTCTCGAAGATCATAGCTTTTCAAGAATGGCAGCCCAATTGTTTTGATCGCAGAAAGAAGGAGTGTGCTTCCAAGACACCCAAAAATGCACCCAAAGATTATTAACTTTGCGTTCGATAAATCGGTAGGGATAAGTGAAATATATTTCCCTAAACTTGTGAGCTCAGAGTCTTGGTTCAAAGCACCAATTCTCTTTAAAGTGAGCTCCGAATTATCGATGGTTAACTCGCTAGGAGCATCGATTCCTAAAGTTAAAAACTGCTTAACGTTGTTGATTCCCATGGATTTGATGATTAAAAATAAGTTATCCAAGTTGGTTCTTTTGATTTCAGGAACCGGCTGTTTTTTCATCAGCTCAAATGTTTCTGGTGTATAAAGTCTATAACAGTTACCTTTTTGGATTCTTCCACTTCTACCACGTCTTTGCATGGCTTCGGCCTGAGAGCACCAGTTTTCGACCAATTTTGTGGTTTTGGTGGTAGAATCGTACTGGATGGTTTTAACACGGCCCGTATCAATTACTACAGTACAGTCAGGAATAGTAATGGAAGTTTCTGCGATATTGGTGGATATAATCACTTTCAAACATTTAAAGGAATCAAACACCTTTGTTTGATCTTTTGAGCTCAAAGCACTATGAAGTGGAAGCACCACGACCTTTTCACCGGCTTCGTCGAAGAAAGAGAGAATTTTGGACCGCAACTGATTGATTTCAAAAATTCCCAGCATGAAAATAAGAATCGATCCGTTTGTGTCTTTGAGATGATGGACTAATTTGACGATTAAATCATAGTTTAAATTCCCGGATTTGAAGAAATTCGAGTCGGCTTGTGGGCGTATAAGCTGGTCGTTCATCTCCATTTCGTAATCTGTTTCATCAAGAATATGATCAAGATAGTAGTCATTTATCGGGAAAGTTCTTCCTTCGATGTGAAGATGGGGAACTTCGTGGCCAAAGAAACTATTGAACACTTGGGTATCGATAGTAGCAGACATAAGCAAGACTTTGAGCTTAGGAAACTTCTTCAAGTTGTTCTTTAAAAGGATCAAGAGAAAGTCTGAATCTACAGATCTTTCGTGGACTTCATCGATCACAATGTAACTGAGTGAGCTTAAAAACTTGCTTGATGTTTGGAGAAGTCTTAGAAGCACCCCTGTAGTGCAAAATGTGATTCTTGTTGTATCTGAAACTTTCAGCTCTCCTCTAATGATATACCCTATTTCGCTTCCGACTTTATCGTTTCTTTCAACACTGATTCTGTCTGCTAAACCCAAAGTAGAGATTCTTCTGGGTTGAGTCACCATGATTTTGGAGGAATAATTTTGATTCTGGTTCATTTCATCGAGAATAAACTGAACGATCTGGGTACTTTTTCCCGAACCTGTTTCCCCCGTGATAAGCACGATTTGGTGGGAATTTACAAGTTTAAGAATCAGAGACTGTTTGGACCAAGCAGGTAATTTTTTTCTCGATTCTACTGAATCAAGGTACTCTTGAGAAGCGGTTCTAGAGGTGTAGCTTGCTTTGATCTTCTTCTCGTCGACCTTAAACTCCCTAAAGTATTTTGAAACCTTGACAGTTGCAGGAGGAGAAATTTTTGTGTGTTTCAACTCGCTAGTCAACAAAGGACCTGGATTATTGACCAAATCGTCATAGTTTTCGTTGATAAAATCAATAAGAGAAAACACATACTCGCTTCCTACATACTTATTCGTATAGAGGAACGAAATGATCTTTTTCGTTGCCGATAGTTTGACGTAGTTGGGCAATTCACTGAGAATGTGAATTCCAAGCATATCGTTTGGATAATTTTCCGAACGAGCAAGCTTTATGTCCATTTTGCAGTGGACTGTGGCCGAGTTATCGCCGTATTCCACCTTCATATCCGTGGCCTGTAAAGAAGCCATTTCGTTGGCCCAGATCTCGTCCAGAGAGAGCCCTAGGTCGATATTATCGTTGTAGAAAATCTCTTCGGGCACCAAAGCCTGACACAAACTTATAAGCGTCACGTGGCCGTCGTTGTTGCATCTTTCGAGGTGAAGAAGAATGTCGTCGATGTTGAAACCTGAATTTTTGAACGAGCTGACCAACCTTTCAAATTTCACATCTTTGGTGATTTTGACCTGGTTGGCCGAATTGGTAGCAGATTTTGCAAATAGACTCGGGAGATCGTCTTCAGGAAGATAGAAGAGAAGCCATTCGAGAGCAGTGGTGAAATGTGTAGTATACTGTAAAGCTTCCGAAACATGAACTGGTTTAAACCCTAATTTGACGAGAAAAGTCTTAATATCAGCCGTATTTGTCTGGGAAAACGACCAGTCAATAAGATGCTTGATTCCATTCTCGACCCTGACTCTGAGATTGGGATCTATGTCGAAAACAGGGGAATTTTCCCAGATTTTCCGGGGGAAATTGGGGTGTTTCACTTCTGAGATCGAAAGTGATAATTGCTTCAACAGGCCTAAATCTTCACGGCTAAGTACCACCGGTTTCTTGGCTGCGGGCTGCAGCTTGAGCTTCTCGTTTTTGGCCTTTTGCTTCTCCTTTTTCTCCTGATCTTGCAAGTATGCTTGGAAAGGTTGATCAGTGTATAAAAGATCATGAAGGTACTTGTTTGAGTCTGCGAGCTCGAGTCTTTGTTTGGCCAACTCGTCCCAGTAATCTCTGAAAATTATCGGGAGCATAAGCTTTAAATTTTTGCGGTAATTGAGTCTATAAAGAACGTAAGTTGCAGCCGTATGTTTTGATTCATTTGCAGTAGGTTTGTCTAATTTTGGATCGAAATGAAGTTTTACCATTTCCCGTGTTTTGGGATTCTCCCATAGAAGAGTAATATGGGTGGAAAAGCCGTAATTGTTGCTTTTGCAAGAGATAATTGGCTTAACCCATTTCTGTTTCTGACACTGTTCGTAGAGGAGAGTGAGTGGGAGTTTACCTGTCCAGCCGAAATTATCACCAATAACAATTCCTCTGTTTGCCCTTTCTTGTTTTGGAGGTTCTTCGACGGGTTTCCCGCGTGTTTTGACCTTTTTGGGCTCTTCTACCTTCTCTGGTTTCTTCTTAGCCATTCGCGATTTCGATGAGCATCGAGATTGTTTAAGTAGGTTGATATGAGATACTATACTATTCTTGATTCATGTTATGATACTTCTGATATGATACTTCCATTATTTATACATCTATTATTATAATTATATTTCAATTTTTCTAGGACTTTATCCTATTTCTAGTCTCTTTTCTAGTCTTACTATTTTCACAGTTCTGATTTCTATAGTTAGAATCTTGATTTCTACTGGTTACTATAATTTCCAAGTTCTACTGATTACTTTTTTGGTAACTTTTCTGATAATAAGGCATCTAATGGATTGGAATTCTAATTTGATGACTAACTCATCAGTAGCAGAAGTCAAAGCAACTTATTCACTCTATTACCTGAATTTCCAATTCTGAAAGAAAATTGTAGAAGGTCTAGTAATATTAGAACCAAGGATTCAATTGCTCGTCAATTTGGGAATCCAAAGCATTAGCCGATCATGTCAAAGTGTATTTATACATTTGTATTAAGATCCGTAGTTTGTTCGTTATTCTCTAAGTTCTAGAGCAAGAAAGGCAATTTTTCAAGCAAAAATGGCCGACTAATACAAATGGGTAATTCAAATACAAATAGTCAATTCAAATACAAATAGTCAATTCAAATACAAATAGGCAATTCAAACACAAAAACACCAATACTCAATTCAAGCAAAATTCACCCCAGCATAAATACTACAAATACAATTCATTTTAATGTTAAACCTAAATAAATCCTGCAGATCTCAACTGAAAAATCTGTCAAAACGGTTAACCCCACTTTGTCTTCGCCCTTACTAGTCCTATTCTCAACCACGAATGGCCAAAATTCCCACAAAACTTCTGACTCTCTTTCGTCCCTGATCCTATTCATTCCCTTACTACCATGCCTCTCCCTTAAGCCAATTACGAATTCCCATTTACGAATTCTCAAGTACGAATTCGCAAGTACGAATTCGCATTTCCTTTGCACCCATGAGAGAATCTCTACCTCTAAAAATGGTCGACTCCTTGGCCACCACACTCTCTCGCTCCCAGCAACATTCCCTTATAGACAACACTGCTTTCGGAACCACCATGTTCAACAAAGTGTTCAATATTGTCTCAGTTGAGTCAACTCCATGGCTCCATATTCCAAATCCGGAAACCGACTCAGTAGCCTCAACCGATGCTACCAGATTTGTTTCTGCTGAACAATTGGTAAAATTCATGGATTCAAACCCCCACTTCGTTCCTGATACTGTCAAGGTGGTTGGACATAAAGCATTGACGGAATTGACATTTCATCCCCAAAATCCACTTCAAAACTTCAAGTCTATCGAGGTCTACCTTTACTCACCGGCCTCAAATAACATCAATTTCGACCTGTTCCCGAAAGAGAAGTTGACAGTTCTTCACGTAACCCGGGCCTTATTCAAAAAATTTATTCCAGCCCCGAAACTCTGGCTGCTTTCGTTTATGATGGAGTTTGGGGACCCGAGAGGTGAAGGGCTTTGGGAATTGATTCAGGATGAAGACGTACAACGGCAGCTCCGTAATGGGCAGTTGAAGAAGTTGCAATTTGCCAGTAATGCTGCAATTGAGTTGAAAGACTTACCTCTTTCGCTCACCAACTTGTACTTGACGGTCCCCAAGATCCCGTGGGACTTCATGGGGATCTCGGGCTTCGAGAACCTAGAGTCACTTACGGTGGTAGGGATTCCGGATGAAAAATCTCCTGGTGTATTTGAAGTTGAGTATCCAAATCTGCTTAAACACCTTGAAATCCTACTTTTCTCCCCTGAAGAAATCTCTTATCCACCGGTAAAAGAGTTTGTGTTACCGGAACTTGATCTGTTAAAGGTTCTGGCTCCTTTCGTCGACCTCCGGGTCCAGTTTCCTGATCTGTTGAAGAAACTCAGTTTTGGGTCGTTAAGTAGCTTGAAGATCTCTCAGTTTCCTCAATTAGACGAATTACGTTTCACCAGCCACATAGACTCGATTGACGTATGCAAGTTTCCTGATTCGTTGAAGATTTACGAGAATAGAGGAACAATTGGCACGGGAAGCTTCCCCGAATTTGAATCTGAGCTACCGAATTTGACCACCCTCGAGGTCCTGAAGGTGCCGGAGACGGGATTTCCTCCGCTTGAAAACCTCGTGATAGAAAACCTTAATATTGACTTGGCTTCGGGGAAATTTTCTCTCCCTGATACCGTTAAAAAGGCCAAACTCTGCTGCTTGGAAAATACAGAGGTTTCTGTTTCAAAACACATTGAAGAACTCGAACTCGAGTACTCGGACTCGGGGATTTCAGACTTCTCCGAATTCAAGAACTTACGTAGATTGAAGCTCAGTTATATCCGGGGATCCACACCTGTTGATCTCAAACTCCCGGAAAAACTTGAAGAGCTTGCGCTTCTGGCTGCCAAAATCGATAACTTCAAGGCCCCGGCTAGTCTTCAGTCCCTTCAACTTGTATGCTGTGAGATCCCCCGGGTAGAGCTCAATGAAGGCTTGATCTGGTTCGATGTGACCGAAACTGTAATTCCTGATCTTGTAATCAGTCTGACAATTAGAGGGTTCTTCTTCCAGTGTTCTTCGTTTAAGGATCTCACTACGTTCGATTTATCCCACACAAAATTAACTAATTTGCGGTTATCATACCAGAGTCCTGTGGAATTGTTGCTTCCTGAAACGACTGAGTGTCTTTATATTCAGGTGAAGAAAGTGACCAAGTTTGAGTTTCCCGGATCCATTCAATCGCTATATGTTGGAATCAGTGTAGAGGGGCCTAATTGTAAAGAGTTTGATGTTTTTCATGGTAAGTATAAGGAGAACAACCAGGATCTGAAAGGGCCTGGTGGAAGGATTTAGTATGTTTTGTAGAAAAGCTGATGTTATATACTCAGATTTATAATTGAGATCGAACTAATAAATAATCAAATTTAGATTCAAGTGCAATCAGAATTGGACAATAGATCTAAAAAATACATCAAACTTATACACAATTAATTACCGAACTATATAATGATGTGTTTCTGAATGTTTTGAACCTCTACCCTTAAACTTTCGCAGCCATTTGGAATTTTTGCCATTTGAAACTTTTGCCATTTGAACCTAGACGATTGTTTTATAAAGTAGGAGACTATACAGCTCACGTGGCCACAGTCTAAATAAACTTCAGTTACATTCAAATGCTGTGAAATCTTGGGTTGGGAGGATATTAAAATCACTTGTAGCTAACTTTAAGTTAAAATGAAGCATTAAGAATTGGGGCTGATTTCTGAATTAAGAATGATTTAAGTACTTAAAGAGCAATGTTAACCAGGGAGAGTATTTACTAGTAACGCTAAGATCAGTGGATTGAGTGGTTGAAAAATGTTCGTTTTTATTGCAGATTGATTCAAGTTGATAAAAACACTACAAATTTGAAACGTTGAAAGTTACCTAGGAACTCGAGGATTCTGAGTTAGATACTTGTAAAACTCAGCAATATGTATTAACCCTTTGTACTCTAGACAAGGTTAAATTTGACATCCAGCGGAATATAAACGGATTTAGATAAGCGCAAACTGTGGCCGGAGCTCGTAGCGCGTTGCATTTACCGGTTCCCCGATACAGTACTCCACCGTAATCCTCACCGTAATCACCGAACCTTACTTACCATATAGATGCGTGGGGGTTAGTTACTCGGAAACAAATAGATATAACCCCTCGGAACAATTTGTTCAGTTTGATTATGGATACCATTGATTAAATTGTGGTGTTTTACATGTATGAGCCAAAATTGAATAATCCTTTGATAGTGGAATAATAGGAACATAATAAGCTGGTTAAAAAAAAAAATAGATGTTCCGCTCAATTCTTGTCTTTTGCTTGAATCTGAAGCGTTCTGCTTTAAGATCACATGGCTTAGTCACTAAAACAGATATTGCTTCCGGCTAGTAAGATAACTTAATTATCACAGTTTTTAAGATCCGATTTCGTAAGAGAATTCAAAGTTAAAAGCCAGACATTTTGACACGATTAATGGGTATATTGTTATTCAAGAACACTGGTTATTGGGCATCTTTCAGTTGTATTATTTAATAATGAAGGGTTCATTCAAAGCAGTAAGGTAAATCCAAGACAAGAACAGATTATACAATATTTTAAAGTCATTGTTCCTCTATTTTTGGTATTAATCTCTACAAACACTCTACCAACCTCTACAAATTTTACTTATCTCTACAAATTCTCTACTAATCTCTACAAGTTTTCTGCAAATTCTCTATTAATCTCTGCTAATTTTCCATTCTCTATTCTGTAGTGCAATTCTGTTGTTCAGTATTTCAGCCACATCTACTCTAATCTACTCTAGCCTAAATCAATCTCTCAATGATTCTTTTATCCGGCGGAAAATAATTAATTCCGGTGTACCACCACAATCCACAACTCGCGCATTACTGACAAATTGAATCCTAACTGCAGGATGGGACCCAAACGATCGCCGCATGAAACGCAAACTTGATAGACCATTACGAGAATTTTACCCGATCTGCCCCTCATGATCATCCACAGTTATTTTATGGTTGACACAAATGTCTCAGGATGATAATCCTAGACCTGTCAAGTCAATAAAATAACTTACTAGCAATTATAAAATAATTATGGGTTCCATTACTTCACCCCTAACCGCTTATCACCCCGCTATCTTTCCCCTACCCTGAGATTTAACGTTTATAGGAACTCTACGTGCGCATACCGGCATTGGTGCCGTATGAGTTTATCTTTGATAAGTAATTGGTATATATTAGAAAGCCGCCGCGAAAATTTTTTGCCTATGCCAGAATGCTAGCTTTTTTACTGTCAGGTCAAGGTATCGGATTATTTGATAAATGGATATTAAATAGAAAGATTTCTATCTTCGGATATATCTTTGGAATCGATACACTTTTCCCACCCATCATAAAAGCTAATATATTAAATTTATCAAACACAAAAAGTTTCCCCGTAAATTGTGCAGTTGATGACTTAGAAATTTACCATAATGATGATGCAGATCAAATCTACGATTTACTTAATAACCCAAATTTTTATTCGGGTGAATATTTTCAACCTGATAAAAGGGATTTGTATAAAGATTTTGAGCTTGATTTAGATAATCGTAAGACTCGTACCGCCGGCGGTTTTGTTGAAAATTCAATGACAAATCAAATGAATTATCCCGCTTATGATAGACAAAATTATGGGGTTTTAGATAGTCATTTTAGCCTTAATATGATTGGGGCTGATACTTATTATTTTAATGATTTTAAACCACATACTGAACTGGCAGAAAATTATTCTTCTAGTAACGAAAGTTATATTCTGCCTCTTGATGATGAACTTTTCCGCAAGCTGGTTGAAAAACCGAGCTCTCAAGCTATCGGGATTTTTAATAAGCTTAAACAATCAATAGATACAACGATTGAAGCTCATAGTATTGTGGATTTTGATTTAAACAGTGAAATCACTGATCTTAGTGAATCGATTGAATTCCCAATGATGAAAGAACCAATTAATCCAACCATTAAAATTGAGCATGAACTCGAAGAAGATTCAAAGAAGAGGAAGCGTAAATTTACTAAACCAGTTTCAAAAAAGCCTCGCAGTGATGAAGACGAATATAAATTTGCATGTACCTTTTGTGAAGCCAGGTTCAAAGTAAAAGGGTACTTAACGCGACACTTAAAGAAGCATCAATCGCTTAAAGCATTTACTTGCCCTTTTTTCGTTGAGGAAGAAGATTCAGATGATAAAGATCACAGAGGTACAAAATGTCATCCAACTGGAGGATTTAGTAGAAGAGATACGTTTAAAACACATTTAAAAGCCCTTCATTTTATTTATCCTCCAGGAACGAAAAGTTGTGAAAGGCTGTCGATAGCTGGACGTTGTGCTGGGTGTTTCCAATATTTTAATAATAATAGTGAATGGCTTGAGAGTCATATTGAGAAGAATCAATGTACCGGGACCGTGGGATTAATACGGGGTAATGTATAATATGTATAGTAGGTAGGCATTATGGAAATGGTAGATCTGGAGTAGCATAGTTCAAGATTTAAATGACTAGGATTGTTAATAATCGAGTTTAAATGATATTTAGAATGATCTCGGATGATACATCTAGAATAATCTCAAATGATATATCGAATGACATTTCTCGTTTAATATATCTCGGATGATCTTTTAATCAAGTTCGAATATTCATCAAATTGAAAAAATCAAATTGAAATAATCAAATAATCAAATAATCAAATAATCAAATAATCAAATAATCAAATAATCAAATAATCAAATAATCAAATAATCAAATAATCAAATAATCAAATAATCGAACAAATAATCTACCAATCACAGAAAACCCAACCGTAAGAAATCGTAAAACTCAACAATAAAAAGCGTAAATTTCAAATCAAGAACGGCATCCATATCTATTCTACATATTCTACTCATACTTTATCACTCTTACTTCACTAAACAGTTCGTCCAGTTCAGGATAAAAACAGGATTATCCAGCACGTGTCTGCACCAATCTCACCCACTCGCACTTATTTCTCGCACTTTTCATTTTTCGTCCGCCTTCATCTCCATCCATAATGGCTTCATTAGACAAATCCCTCGACGATATCATCTCTGGAAAACCAAAAAAATTCCAGAGAAGACCTCAAAAAAAGGCCAAGAACTTGATTTCCAAAAAACCAAAGGCTAATCCAAAGGCCTTGGAATTAAAGAAGCAAAAAGTCTTGGACACTCACTACGCTACTAAAGTGGTGGTTTATGGATTACCAAAGGATATCCAATTAGATGCTATCAGAGTATGTATATGGCTGAAGTGCTGAATGGCAGGAGCACGTGAAATGGAAGTAGGAATTAGAGACGGGAAATAGAGACGTGAACGTGAACGTGAAAGACTTAAAAACACTTAAAAACACTTGAAGAGACGCGAAAAAGGTGAAAAAGCTTCAAAAAGCTTCAAAGACTTAAACTAAGACTTTAAGACTTATAGCGAAATTAACTAGTAGACTGTGGAAGAGAAGTCCTATGATCATTAGTTCATGAATAGGATTTTGACTAAGTTATATTAGAAGATGGATATCTTATCTACCGAGTATCAGATGCGTAAAGCACTCAGTTCAACAATAAGTATCAGGCTATGGGTCATTAATACTCAAGAGTACCTGTTGAGTACTTGATGTATCTAGGCTTAAGTATCGAGTATCGGACTATTGAGTTTAAGCTCAGAGTATTGCTTGAGTACTTGATGTATTTATCTGGATTATCTGGAATTTAGAGTTCTAGAGTATCTGGAGATTGTTTGGAGAATTCGTGGGTATCCAGAGAGTATCTAGCGAATACCTAAAGAATCCTAGATAGTCCCAGAAAGTCCTAGAAAATACCCGGATTAATTCTAGAAAGAACCATCTCGTTCAAGAGGCCACTCTTGTTTAACATCGAGAATGTTCTTGATAAAGAGTTCAAATTGTCTTGATCGTATCTCAGAAACGAGGAATGGCAAATTCTAACCAACAATAACAAGTATCTTATCTAGCCCAAGTATTGAGGTCTACTTGTGATTCGCTGGAGGTCCAATAGGGACTTGGTACTCAGAGTTTTTGTTGATGTTTCTGCTATTCGATAGGATGATACTCTTGGTACTATAGAGTTTCCGAGGCTTTCTAGGTGGTACTAGAGGTCTGATACCATGATCGGTCTGTATAACTTGATCGGTCTGTACAACTTGATCGGTCTGTACAACTTGATCTGCTACTTCGATATCAAAGTCTATTAGTAATCTAGCTATCTGCTCTTTGTCCAAGTCTGGTTTTGCTACTGATGCTAAGTCTAGTTATTTATCTAGTTGTCCGCTTCATCGTCTAGTTTCCAGTTGATTCGTATCATCTAGTCAACTTGAGTCAGTCTACGAACCGACTTCTTCTGACTTCAAATAATCCGTGCTCTCATACCGTAAACCGTATCTTCAAGCTGGTCTTGAACTAACTAACAATTTAGGATTTCTTTCAGTCTCAAGTTGGAGGCGTTTCTAATATCGCCTTATCTTACAATGAAAGAGGACAATTCAAAGGAATTGCCACCATTCTCTTTAAAAACAGTAATTCTGCTGCCAAAGCTGTTGAAAAGTACAACGGGGCTCCAATCGATAACGGTAGCTCTAAATTAAAATTAGAGTTAATTGTCGATCCAACCAAAAAACCTTTGGTCGGAAGAATCGGTGCTAAACCAGTCAGTTTGGCTCAGAGAATCAAGCCTGCTTTACAAGCTCAAGCTAAAAAACCTAAGCAAGCTCAAAAGCCAGCTCAAAAGGCTAAGCCAGCTCCAAAGAAGAAGGCTCCAGTCAAGAAGCCTAAGAAGGAAAAGAAGACGGTTGAACAGTTAGATGCTGAAATGGCCGATTACTTTGAAAAGGCTTGATTTATGTAGTTTATTGTTATTGAATGTACAGATTAGATCTTAGAGTGCAGTTATTTTAGTTGACGTGCATTTAAACTTTGCCGAGGAGATTTAGGTTTATCGATGCAGGTTTTGTTATATTAGTCAGTGAAGTGTTTCCAGTAGATGGTCAGCGTGGGACTTACAATAGATGATCAGTGTAGTATTTACAAATACGTTAATGGATTTACGGTTGTTTAAATGAGATTTAATTGTAAAATTTGCTGATTGAAGAAATGTAAGTAAAACTCACAATTACTAATTGTAAGATTTACTGAAGGGTAATTATAATTGATCCCAATCCAGATCCAATTTCTCATAAGTGATTATTCTCTATGCTCGTATGCTTGATTTGAATAACCCTTGGTTCGTATACTCTTGATTTCAAGATCTTGGTTCCGGTGCTTTCTCGGTCTTGTATATACGTCTATACTAAAGGCAAACCTATAAATCTCTCCACCAATCCCATCAAATAAAATCAGTCAACTGAACTCAGTCAAACCAATTAAAAATACACATTCTAAAGAAACAATTAAAATAAACAATTAAATTATAAGTTCAATCCCAATTAATTCTGAACTTTTGCATCCTACTCGAATCTCAATTACAACTTACAAATAAATCCTAATCTCAATTTACACATCTACATATATATCTCCTCTCCAACCTCTCCCCATCTCCTCTTCTCTCCTCTCCATCCCCTCACCATCTCCGTCTCCATAAACTCCCACCTCCCTACACCCTTACACCCATCTCCCTACACCCCTACACCCATACACCACTTCACCACTTCACCTACAAAATCAGCCGCGAATTTTATCTCGTCAACATGAGAAACATAGACTACATAGTCACGGCCGAATTCCACGTCGACAAAGGCCCGTCGCTTCTCCACCAGTACCCCCAGCACCTCCCGGGCCTTCCACAGCTCATCTTTCTTCCTGAACTCATGATCCCCGATCAAATCCATAAAAGACTGGAAGACTATACCCTTTTCCTTCTATACCGTAACTCCACCACCGGCCAATTCCAGTACCTTCATGACCCCCAATGTGAAGATGATCCTTACTTTCTTTATACAATGGTGATGAACGTCAAGGACGATTCTGTTAAGCGTGGAAGTGTAATTAAAGCATTAGCTATTGTCACCAGATTACGATATTTTAAAAACTTTAAACCACTTCTTCTTATTGCTTTAGATGCATATTTTAAACAGAATGATCAGAAAGTTCTTGCTGCGTTGTTCAGTGCTATCAACTCCAAAGTGTTTCAAATCCATAGTGAAGGAAAAGATATTTCAATTGTGAAAAAGCTTTTAATCACTTCAATTCTTGATCTACCCATTAATGATAAAATATATTACGACGAGACGTTCCGCCGCAAATTGCTTGAGTTGGATGATTCAGACGTTAACCCCGATCTTTTCATCAGAAAAGATTTAAGTTACAATTCAGTGATAAATTTCAGAGATATGAACATCCCCATAAAAGTACCCATGATCGATTTACCCGATAACTTGGACGATTATCTCAACCCTACGGACCTGAACTTCAAGGGGAACCTCACACAGCTTCTCACGTCGAAATTGGCCACCGATTACCTCAACTATGAGCTCACCATCTATGGGCTTCAGACCCCAAGTATTATCCTTATGATAAACGCTGTACTTACGGGGAAAAAAATATTACTTGTCAGTTACGAAAAGCTGTCTGGTTTCATCATCGACTTTGTGCTTACGATTCTCAAAGTCGTCACGGGAGGAGGAATTCTTACTGGGCTTCTTAAGAACTACAATGTGTTTCCGATTGTCGATGTGTCAAAAATTGATTTTATGGAACAATGCAGCTCATTTTTAGCAGGAACAATCAACCCGTTTTTCAAAAACAACGACAGTCTTTGGGACATATTGTACGATCTTGACCTGAACGAGATTCTCCTTTCAAAACACTTAGACGAAGGACTTGAAAATCACAACTTTCAAAACTCAATTATAGGCGAAGACGCAAAGTTTCTTTCGAATCTCCAGCTCAGCTTGTTCAACTACAACGACGATCTTACCACTATCCAACTTATTCTCAGACGACACATTAACGAGATAATCAGGATCCTTATTAGTAGTAAAAACTTTGGCTCAGAAATTGGGTCTCAAAGTAAAAAAATCCTTTTGCTTCAGGGAGTTGGATACTATTGGAATAATGATACCACAAAACTTATAGAAGTCAGTTGTTATCAATCGATTTTGCGGAAGTTTACTGGCTTGTTATACGGAGGAAAGTTCACGTATAACCTCGACGTACACCATCTTTCTAACGAGCTTAATCTCATGGTGGACTTGCAATATCATCTTCAAAAACTAGGCAATTTGGCAGACGTTCACGAAGAAAGACTCATTTGGTTCAATGTATTGAAGTATCTTATTTCAGGTAAATCTCTTGAAATCTTTCTTTTGGTGACATTTTTGGTTCCTCCTAGTAGTGCATCTTCTCTTCAAAAAAGCAGCTTGCATGGTGGGAATATCACCATTTTTGATAAGAATAAAGGGATAGAGTTTTTACTCCTTAACCTTTTCAATGACGATAATCAGATTAAAAGTAATATCGTAATGATTCTTCAGGAATTGAACGAAAACTTTCTCTGTGGTTGGTGCTTAGATAGCTACTTAAAGAGTAATATGGTCTACGATATGGCTTATGAAGAACTAATAGGAGTAGATCTCGTGTGATGTATTATATGTATTATAGCAATGTATTCTGATCGTATATTCGTTATTTTAACTAACTTTTCATTCATTTAATCCCGGTCAAAAAACTTGAAAAACGTCAACCTGTCACCAGGCTTTCTACTACTATAACTGTTTCCTGCTCCCACATAATCATTACGACGTTTATATAATCCGGTTTCTTCGGCTTTACCTGGATGATAATAGTCGTTCTTGAATTCCTGAAATTCACTATCGATTAATGCATCTGATTCCTTCACGTGCCTGCCTTGCTTATAATTGCTGGCACGAGACTTTCCTAAGTATGCAAGTGAAATTGCCACGGCTGCAAACAACCCGAGCTTGTTGAATAATCCTTTTTTGGTCTCTTGAAATATCATGATGAGGTGCGAATCAGGTTATTTTTCTGGGGTTTTGTAGTTTTGTAGATGCGAGGTAGTTTTGAAAATTGGGCTTTTGTTGATTAGTGTTGGTGTTGATATATTTTATTGGTTATTCTGTATTGTACCGTAGGTTCTATTGGTGGGTTTCGAAGCTTTTTATTGGTTAACCTGTATTGTACTGTAGGTTCTAATGGTTATTTTTGAAGCTTTCTATTGGTTGTTCTTAGCCTTTGGATGCTTTCATACAGGTTTCAAAATATAATACTTAGACTTGTTGAAACTAAAGAACTGGTTTTGTAAAAAAAAAGTAGACCTCAAGAATGCAAAATCTCAGTCTACGAAACACTAATAAAATATTTTACTACCTCTATCACTACTTCTGTCACTCCACCACTACTCCCATCACTACTCATAAATCTTTTTTGTCTCTGGCAATTTCATTGAAAATTGACCTTCCTTTTCCAGAACCTTAAAATACTCCATCATTGCACCCCTAAAGCATTTCTCTGTGGGATATTCATTAGTTACATCTTCTGTAGAGCCCCGTTTCAAAGGTGAACTGTACATTGTGAAAGCGAATTTCCCGTTATTCATGAACATATTCTCGTATGTATAGCTCACACATTCTTCGTTTGAATTCATCTCTTTCAACCTCATCTTGATGATATTTTCCTGTGTTTTAGGGTTTTCAGATAGCTTGGTCATAAGAATTGTCAAACCTGAAGCAACGTAACTCAACGGGTCTTTTGGTTCAGATAAATTTCTCCTAAATTAACAGAACCCAGAAAACGACTTGGCCATGTTGATCTTGTATACATTATGTATCTTGTAACTTTCATCCCTTTCTTGAAACTCTAACTGGTTCATGTAACAGTCTGCGATATTATGAGCTTCATCACCATGACGCTTGTAATCTTAGTTGGAAGTAAGGTTAAAGCATATTTTAACAATAACCCCCGATCTGAGGACTCATAATTGGCTAATGCTTTGAATCATTCTTTTGGTATAAAAAAGCATTGGGCATACTTGCCACTCTTTAAATTCCTTCTTCCCTCTTTAAGTCATAGAATGTATCACGATATTTTAAACTAGTGTCACTTAAACCAATTGTTATTTGTACCAGCCATCAATTCATTATAATTGCAATCCATATAAATTTTTTTGCCCATTCCTTTACCCTACTGAAATCTTTTATGACATTCTTGTACGATTTTGCACCCATCAGATGTACCTTGCCTATTAATGTGAGCATCAATGTAACTAAAGGTACACATTCGGGATCTTTATCATAGGTGTAAGTTGCAATGGTATAATAAACCTCCACACTGATTATCTTATTCTCGATACTCTTCAGGAAAAAGAAGAAGTGAAACATATCATCACCAAGGTAACAGATCGAGCATTTCATTAAGATTTGATTATATATTATGGTCGATAGTTCTGTTGTGCTTTCCTTTGACCTTGGCTGCATCCAGAATCATGTCCAAACCTTTTCCAAAGTCATCCCCCTGTCAAAAATTTCCCTTAAAAAAGAATCAAAAGAAGGTGGATTTACCTCTCCTGCAATAAAATTCCCAGACTCTTCAAAGCCCAAACATCTCAAGTCAGGAATAAAGCTAAGTGTTTTTTCGTTGTAATCAAGAAAACTTCTGAAATTACATACCAGAAGAAAACATAATGGGGATCTCTATTTTACTAGATCCATCCATGTATTGTGATTTGTGTCATTTATCGATTCTGAATTGCAAACCATCATCTCAAGGAGACCTCCAATTATTTTCCACAAAAAGTTTCAGGTCTTGAGTCCAGATCTCCAAACCCAATTCGTATTCTATTTTTTTATGAAACTTGTTTATGTTTTCATCAGACTTATGTTCTTCCGGAGTATACTGAGACGAGTATTCCAGGGCAAATTAATTGAGCACAAGAAACCATAATGGGGTAATTTGAGTGATCGATTCATGTATTTAATTTTATTTCACTTGGTACATCTAATGATTCACCTATTAGATCTAGGTCTTTTAATTTGAATAAATCATCTAATGTGATAATCAAGTTTTCGTTTACTATTTGTGTTTCTTCTTGGTAAGTGTTTGGTGTTTCCATGTTTTCTTATGCTCTTCAGGAACTGAAGGCCGAGGTTTTTGTTGGCGAAGCTTGAAGTTTTGTATGTGTTCCATGCCACTCCTGGACTTTACACTGGGGGATGTTATCCCTTCGTATGCCATTTATGGTTCCCTTTAGATATTATAATACTTTTAAAATGCGCAGCGTGTTGCACTTTTTTGCAGCCATATTTTAACTATACTAAAAGCTTTAGTATGTTTGCTGTTGAATACACCTAAACAATTTTTATTCATATCCATATTTTAAACAGTGTCCAGAGGTTCGAAAATCTGAAGTCTAATCTACCTTATTTGGATTTAATTTTAAACCACTATTTCAATAGTCCTGTAACAAATAGGTTAAAAAAAACCTAGGCTTTCTTCATCTAAAGGTTTATGTCATTTGCTCTAATATTATTTTCAGTTACCCAATGAAAGTTTACAGTCATATTAGCATAGGTATGGACCACTTTTGTTGTATTATTTTGTTTGAATCAATATTGACCTCGGTTAAATGAGAGTTTCGTTTAGAACTTTAAGAAAGGCTAAAGAGGAAGCCCATTACAAACTGTTCCTATAAGAGCTTTGAGTTCAGAATATAGGAAAAGCAATGGGTGTTTTACGGCATTAAAGGAGTTTAAGGATGGCTGCAAATTGAGAGTTCAGCAGTATCAAGAGTTTTCCTGGACCGATAAATTTCTTAGACGTAAACACAGAATATTTGTACACTAAATGATAGTTATAAATTTTGAAGCCCAAAAGCCGTAACTTACCACACTTGACTCTTCTCAGCTCTGTTAACTCTGGAACTAGCCTTCAATGTTATGTTCAATCATTGGTTTGTCTTTATCTTCTTTGTTCTTCTCTCGACGTATCTATCTACTCTGATCCAAAGTACTCTACTCTCTCTACTCTCATCTTAAGTAATTTATCTGAACTTCCTTATCCTCAGGTCTCATCAAGTATCTGAACCATTCTCAGGTCTCATCAAATCTACCAAATAAACAACCAATCTATAGATCATATCCATAACCAAATCCACAAATCTACAAATCCACTATACAACTACAAAAATCATCCAATCCAGCCAATACTGCTTTTGTCGTGGCCAGTAAAATATCCGGTCCTCCGTCGCGTCTCCACACATGTGATTGTCAAGTATTTATATTCAAATTTCCCACTACATCAACATGTCGGATGTCGAAGAATTAGCTCACGCCATAGCCGGAGCAGGAGGTGGTGCCCTTTCTATGGTAGTTACCTATCCACTCGTTACGCTTTCCACTTTGGCACAAACCCAAAAGAAATCTAAATCTGGGGATAAAGTACCCTCGCTTGAAAAATCATCTACGTTAAAGGCTGCTAAAAAGATCATCTCTGAAAAGGGAATTTTTGGACTTTATTCAGGTCTTGAACTGGCTCTTTATGGAATCACACTTACAAACTTTATTTACTATTACTTTTATGAATTTACTAGTAATATTTTTTTAAGAGCAAATGCCTTAACTACAAGAAAAGGTAGAGGCCTTTCTGCCATACAATCGATTGTAACTGGTGCTATTGCTGGTGCCATCACCTGTGTAGCCCTGAACCCATTCTGGGTCGCCAATACAAGGACCATGACCGCTAAAAAAGAGGTCGATAAAGACGGGAAACTGCTGAAACGGACTTCAACTTTCAAGACTATTCTTGATATCATTGAGCAAGATGGAGTATCGACACTTTTCGCTGGGGTTTTACCTGCTTTGGTCTTGGTGATTAACCCAATCATTCAGTATACTATTTTCGAGCAAATCAAGAATATAATTATTGATAGGAATGGTAAAAAGGCTTTTACTGCTGGGAAAGCTTTCTTCCTTGGAGCTTTGGGTAAATTGATTGCAACTTTCTTGACTTATCCATACATCACGTTAAAGTCTCGGATGCATATCAGAAAGAAACAAGTTAGTGAAGGTGAAGGTAAGCCTAAGGAAGAAGTCAAGTTGTCGATGGTTCAAGAGATCAAAAAGATTTTGAACGAAGAGGGCTTGGATGGTTTGTATGGGGGATTGAGTGTGAAATTGTTGCAGTCGATTTCTACTGCTGCATTCTTGTTTTACTTCAAGGAAGAGTTGTTGACGGGTTCAATTAAGTTGGTGGAGATATTGAGGCTTTTTAGATTACGTAAAGACAATAGATAGTAGATTGTAGGCAGATAAAGCGTTATGGATTGATACAGAGTATCTGGAAGAAGATGATAGGTGATAGTGAAGGTGACAGTGATTATAACAGTGGATCTGCATAGTGAATATAATGGTGAGTCTGAAATAATTACAGTTTAATAATGCTACTGAAAAAGTGGTTGCACAGAATGAAGACTCAACACCAATTCACATTAAACTTCTCAATGAACTCTCAACCCCTAATTCAACACACTCCATCCCTTCTCAATCCATATCAAATTACAAATCTATAAATTCTACAATTCCACATCTCATTCACTAAACCGTTGATGTGAAAATCTCACTCGCTCACATGTTAAACGCATTCAAACCATACTTCCCCATAATCTCATTTGCCCAAGAAGCAGCAGCAAACCTCACCGTCGAATCCCTCACCAGAGACGTGGCCATCAAACCCCTTCATAGCCACAACGATTACTGGAGACAAAGGCCCTTTTTCGATGCCCTTTCGCATGGCTGCCAAAGTATCGAAAGTGATATCTGGAAATTTGACCAGGACTACACCGTGAGAACACACACCAAAACCACGTCGTTTAAGGCCAACGAAATCTATGTGGGCCATAATCAGGTGTTTTTAAAGCCTAATGAAACTCTTAATTCACTTTATCTTGATCCTATATTTGAGTTTCTCGAGTCCACCAACCCCGAAATATCCAACCTTGAATCAGGCCAGAAGCACGGGATTTTCTACAACTCACCTGAAACTCAATTGTACTTGTGGATGGACATAAAGCTTGATGCAGACGAAACGTTCAAGTATTTGCAGCCACTTCTTGAACCATTTATATCCAAGGGATACTTAAGCTATTATAATGCAGAGACAGATGAATATGTAGAGAACCCATTGGTGGTAACATTGACCGGGAATTTGCCAGATGGGGTGAAGGAACAAAACACTGTCTACACGTTTCTCGACGCCCCACTTGCCCAATTCAAGCAATTGAGTGACAAAGAGCTTAAACAGCAGGCTAAATTCCTGAAAATAGCTTCTGCTTCTATGAGAGAGTTGCTTGGACACGACGAATTTCGGAGAAAGGAGTTTTCCCAATCTGACCTCAAGAATTTAGGGGAATTTTTCAACATAGCACACAAATATGGTATGAAAACAAGAATTTGGGGAGGTGTAGAATGGCCTAGTGAATTGGTATATTCCCATAACATGGCCTTATGGGAATTAGGTTGCGATTTGATAAATGTCGACGATTTGAGTCTCGGAAGCTGAGTGTATAGTTTTTTATATTTATTTATTATGCAGTTACTGGAATTGCAAAAAATAAATCTGCACAATACACAATAAACCCATCTAAATACAAGCTATTACCTTACCTTATTCGGCTACCATTCCAACGTCTGCCCCGTGCCCAGACTTCTTCAACATAGCACGGGGGTCGAGTGGTCGTGTGTGCCAAATGGCTGCGAAATATTTAAGGTGTTGATTCCCATCCTATTGTTTCACTAATGTCGATTGTACCAGTTTCCCCAGAAGCAATTGCTTTAGCTTCCAACATCTCCGAGTTCAGTGCAAAGGCCATCACCGAAGATGTGTTTGTAAAGCCATTACACAGTCACAATGATTACTGGAGAGAAATCCCTCTTCTCTCGTCTATCCTTAAAGGTGTTCAATCTGTTGAAGCTGATATTTGGGTGTTTAACGAAACTTTTGTCCAAACAAAAACAACAACTGCTTCTACTTCTAATGATACTGAAGAATCCGAACAGACTTTTGTTCCCGGTGAAATCTACGTGGGCCACGATCTCAACTACCTCAACAATTCTTGGACTTTATCTAACCTTTACTTGGATCCAATCTACAGCCTTTTGGAAAGTGCTAACCCAGACTATAACGATACCAGCATTGAGTATGATCCTCATGGTATCTGGTACGGTGCTGCTAGTAGCACCTTCTACCTTTTCTTGGATACTAAGCTTGAAGGTAACAGAACTTATGAATTGGTTAAGCCATTGCTTCAAAAGTTCATTGACAAAAACTATTTGACCTACTATAACGAAACTGCTGAAAAGTGGGTTAATGGTCCATTAACCATTGTGTTGACCGGAAACCTTCCTGAAGAAATTGTTAAGGGTGAAGAAGAAAGATACGCTTCTTTAGACGGAAAATTGGCTTACTTCAATGAGTCTTCTTCTGAAGAAACTCTCAAGGATATTTCCAAATACTCTGTCATTGCCTCTTCCAACTTTGCTGCTCTTTTCGGAAGTGGTGAAGAAATGAAGAGAAGAAACTTCAACGACACTGAAAAGTCCATCTTAACCCAACACATCGACTTGGCTCACCAATACGGAGTTAAAACCAGAATTTGGGAACACACCAACTATCCAATTTACTTGAGAGATGGCCAAAACAAAGATCTTTTCGAGATTGGAAGTGATTTCTTGAATATTGACGAGTTAGATATCGCCGATGATTTTTAACTGATACCTTATAGACCTGATAGAATATGCCTAAATGTACGTTTTCGATAGTTTTGGCTAAGCTCTTTAGTAATTTTTGGAATTTTACCAAATGTAACTATCTGGGAGCTAGTGTTTATTCTAGTTCTATTCTAATTTATACAAAATTCTATAATTAAACATTGGTCTTCTGTAAAGTAGATTGAATGTACTCGACCATTTCCTGGTAGTTAGGCTTAAGAGGCCAGTGACTTTTGATGTGGTTAACTTCAACACCAAGCTGCTTAGCCCATTCTAAAGTCAAACCTGGGTTGGTCAAGAAAGGAGATCCAATAAAGGCGAAATCAATTTTACCAGATTCAACCAATTCATTGACTTTTTCAGCATCATGTAATTTTCCTACACTTCCCACTAAACCTTTATCACCAACAGCTTCTTTGATTTTGGTTGCAAATTCTACAAACATTCCAAACCCTTTTTCTGGTCTATCAGCATTTGAATCGTTACCTCCTGCAGAAACATCGATAAGGTCAACACCCTTTTCAAACAAAATTGGAGCCAATTTGACGGAGTCTTCGATTTTCCAGGCATCTGGGTTTGAATCGTGCAATTCAGAGGCACTGATTCTGAAAAGAAGTGGGAAATCTTTTGGAACATTAGCCCTAATAGATTCAATCACTTCCAACAAAAATCTGATTCTATTTTCAAAAGATCCTCCATATTTATCAGTTCTCTTGTTGGAATGTGCAGATAAGAATTCACTGATCAAGTAACCGTGAGCACCGTGAATTTCAACGAAATCAAATCCTGAAATTTCGTGTGCTCTTTTTGCAGCTTCTCCAAATTGTTTCACAATGAGTTCTATTTCTTCAATGGTTAACTCTCTAGGATCAGGTAATCTTCCATTGGGTCTATAATTGATAGCAGAAGGACCAACAACGTCTTTAGGGTCTCCTCTAGGATCAAAATTTTCTAAATATTGAAACAAAGCGGACTGTCCAGATTTTCTTCCAGCATGGCCAATTTGAATTCCAATTCTAGAAGTATTAGCATGGGCATATTCTACAATAGGCTTGAACAAGTTAGCTTGTTTATCATTCCAAATTCCTAAATCTACCACAGAAGTTCCTGAATTTGGTGCTACAGCTGTGGCTTCTACCATCACAAGACCCGGACCTCTGGTGGTCAAAGCTCCGTAGTGGATCTTGTGATACTCAGTAACTTCACCATTATCAGAAGTATATTGGCACATTGGAGAAACTCCAATTCTGTTGGGTAAAGTAAGATTTCTAATTTTAAGTGGTTTAAACAAGGCAGGAGTTTTGTCGGTCAATTCTTTAGCCGATCCGACAACTCCAGTTGGGAGTGGGTACTCATAAGGTAAGTTTTTGGCAAGTGGGTATGGGGCATTGTGGCCCGTAGCGGATTCAGGTAATTGTAAAGACATTGTGAGGAATTTCACTTGGAGATGCCTTGGTTTAAATAGTTCAGTCCGGTTATTAATAAGCAAACCGGTTATATAATGGAAGATGCATTAGTAAGTATACGCGTATTTTTTATGTAGAGCTTAATGACCGGTTTCTGTAAGCCATCGGCCGTTATTTTGTATAGCGCCGTATAGGATTTACGGGGTACAACTAGGGTAATGCAATACCCGTACTTATTATGGTAATATATTCTTGATGATGCGATACTTGATGAGGTAATGTAAGCGTTGTATTACTAATATTGATACCCGCACTATTGACATATCCTGTAATCTTGAGTATAGCGACCTAAAATACATGTTGCCTCAACAGAAAAGTAAAAGTTTATACCCAGATTACTAATTGGCAGTCACGGCTAATCGATTTAAGTAAGGATTCAATGTCTATAGTGTTTTCCCGAACAATTCATTTTGAAGTAATAGAATGGACTGCATTCTATTATTCCTTTTAAGGACTTCAACTTTATAAAATTGCAACCATTAATTTAATCGCTAATATCCCATCACTTTTTCTCTAATATGAATACGGATCTACATCCCAAAATCAAATACATATATTCCTAACTAATGAGCCGTAAATCCACCAGAAGCATAGATGGTTTGTCCGGTAATCCAGTACCCTTCAGTAACCAAGAATCTGACAATTGGGACAATATCAGTAGTTTCAGTCAATCTCTGCTTAATAGAAACGGTCTTGTAAAACTCAACATCTTCTTTAGCTTCTTGTGGGTAAAAGAATGGAGTATCCATTGGACCTGGAGCAACACAGTTGACAGAAATTCCCTTGGAAACCAATTCTTTCAGGGCACTCTTAGAATAGTATTCAACTGGAGCTTTAGTACCTTGATAAGCAGAATAGAATGGAGTATAGGCAGCTAATAATGAAGTAACCAAGTTAACAATCTTTCCGTTGTTGTGAAGTTTTTTAGCAGCTTCTTGAATGAAAAAGAAGGCAATCTTATTATTAACAACGTCCAGTTCTTCCCATTCTTCAGGACTGATTTCAACAATTGGTTTCTTCAATACCTTACCAACATTGTTGATTGCAATATCAATTCCTGATCCAAAAAATTTTTCGGCTTCAGAAAATAATTTTGCAACATCTTCAGCAGTATCTAACTTGCCTTGGAAAATTCCGACCTTGACTCCGTGGTCTTTTTGCAATTGAGCAGCCAAGTCTTTTGCTTCTTGTTCACCACTACTGGAGTGGTAGTGAAGGAACAAGTTTGTACCAAATTTAGCCAATTCAGCAGCAGTTTTACCACCTAAGTTCTTGGTACCCCCAGCAATAAGGGTGTTTTTACCTTGGATAGAAGCGTCTTTAGAGTATAATTCGAAAGCCATAATAGTCAATTGATTCAGCAGTTATTTGTGAGGAAATTAATGGCATTTTTATCCCTATTTATATTGCTATGGGGGTAAACCTTGAAATTGATTCGGGATAAAATTGACGCTCTTAAATCCTAATCTGGTAATTGCGGTGAGAGTAAATTTCAGAAACAACTAACAATTAATTAAAGGTTAGAGGCCCGGCAAAACTTGTAACTTAATTACACTAAGTTAGACACTAATAGTGGCGAATATGTGTGATGTGGTAATGATAGAGTGGTTTAGAATTCCTTAAAAAGAAATGGTGAAAAGAGGAATTAAATTTATTTTCCCACAATTTTCAGTTTTGCAAAACTCACAGTTTTCAGAATTCACATTATTAATTAACAATTAATTAAATTAAATTATATTATTTGTTATTGTTAGATAATTTGCGTCATTATTTCTATATACATCTGCAATCTCATCATATATCATCTAATCTATCGTTTCTAGTTCTATCAAAAGTTTCCATGCTTTTAGTTGCAGTTTTGCAGCTAAAAATTGTCCTTCAAAATCTCATACGTATAAAATATCATAGCATTTGCAGGCACACTTCTTACCAAAGTTATTCCAAGCCCATTATACATATTTCTAAGTCCTAGTCTTTTCATAGTGCTTAAATAGCTGGAGTCCACACGACTTAAAATATCGTTTGTCTGCACATTAGACTTGATGGTATCAATGGGAAAAATCGCCAGATTAAACACAACACCAGCAGTTGCTCCACTCACTAAAGAGTTCATACTTGAGCTGGGGTTTACCTTTTCCAAGTAATCGCTCATGACTTCGTAAGTTCCAAACCAAATAGCTGTACCGTTAATTTCTCTCAAAAGCGTAGAGCTAAGACCTTTCCACAACCCCCAAACCCCATTTTTCTTTATTATATCTTTTATAACAGTTGAGTAGAGGTGTCTGGACTTGGGATCATCATGAACAAGATTTTTCACCTGAAGTTGGCATTTCACAAGCTCAACTGGAGTAAGTATAAACGAAGCCATAAACCCAGCAAAACCTCCACTAATGCACTTCAAATTTAACGGAGCATCGTCAGTTTTCCCTAGAGAAAAGTTGCTTGTCAAGTATTGCAAACACGTATTATAGCTTGTGAATAGAATGGCATTTTCCAAGCACGAACCGATGAGAGGAGCTTTTATACCCTGGTAAAACCCATGGATGAAACCCTCATTTGTATAGGTTGATTTGATCAAAGTCCACGTAGATAGTGGGATTTGGGAGCTCTGTAGTCTCACTTTGATTGTATCAAACGGATACTCTATGAACTTGCCCACCATTCCTGAAGCAGCACCGTATGCCATTTCTTTGTAGGGGTTTACCTCCATGAGATGAGATTTGAGATTGATCAAAGATTGAGTAATTCATGAGAGAAGATGAGTAGAGAGTGATATTACCGAATAACGAACAAATATTGGACTAGTAGAAAAATCATACAAGGACTATTAAAACTAATTTATATTTATGAGATAAATTTATGATACACCTATCTTAATGGAATGAATCTAGAAGAAGCATTACCAGACTTACCGTGTCTAACTGGAGTATAAGTGATAGAGAATTCACCCAAGTATTTACCAACCATTTCTGGCTTAATTTCAACGTTGTTAAAGACTTTACCGTTGTAGATACCAATGACAGAACCAATCATTTCTGGAACAACAATCATATTTCTTAAGTGAGTCTTGACAACTGGTGGCTTCTCATTTGGTTCAGCAGCTAATTTGGCAGCTCTTAATTTGTTAATTAAACCCATTGGCTTAGCACCTAAACCTCTGGAAAATCTTCTTCTAACTCTGGCACCACATAATTGGGTGAAGTCTTCGGTTGGCATTTCCAATAAGTCCTTTAAGTCAACACCTTTGAAGGAGAAGGTTTTGAAGGTTCTCTTCTTTCTGTCAGCTAAATGGGTTAGTATTGATTGTGATTTAGATTTGGATTGACGTCTGGGTGATTGGTTTGATTGAGTGTTTAAGTTGAATGACTTGTTCGGGGAGGATGGAATGTATTGGGCATATTACATGTGTTCAATATTCGTTTCGTCTGATCCTTGATACTTATTCGTTATACATACTAGCTTCGGACATTTTATTTCAGATATCTAGTGAATAGAAAATGAAAAACTATTATTTCGCTAACTTTCAAGTCCCGCACTGAAAAATTTTCTTTACACAAAAAAAATAAGTTTTAGGGCGCACTGGCTGAGAGTTAGGGCTTTGTTTCCCAAATCAGTAAGCTGTGTGACTGCGAATTGGGTGTCGCGACACCTTCACCAAATTTATATATTTGACGACATTCAATTCACCATCAAGACCAAACTCGCGACATTACGTCTAATCAGTCGCATTAAGTGTCTGAAAAATTTTCAAACTCTTAAAGGATAGTCTGCATCTGCTTAAAAGTGATTATTCTATAGAACAATGAAATACTTAGCTGCTTACTTATTATTAGCCCAAGGTGGTAACACTGCCCCAACTGCTTCAGACATCTCTGACCTTTTAGCCACCGTTAACGCTGAAGTCGATGAATCAAGAATCACTTCTTTGTTAAAGGAATTAGAAGGTAAAGATATCCAAGAATTAATTGCTGAAGGTAACACCAAGTTGGCCTCCGTTCCATCTGGAGGTGCTGCTGCTTCTACTGGTGCTGCTGCTTCCGGTGCTGCTGCCACTGAAGAAGCTGCTGAAGAAGAAAAGGAAGAAGCCAAGGAAGAATCTGACGATGACATGGGTTTCGGTTTATTCGATTAAATAGTCAATTAATGGTTCTACTTATATGTTTCACTACTGTTTGAGTATTTATAATTGCTTGAGCTCATCTCTCACTTGTCCCCAGTTTCTCTCATCCACTTTATACTCTATAGAATCTACTAGTACCTTGAATCTAGATACTTCACTGTGAAGCCTGTTGCTGACATTCACATTTTCAAGTTCATCGTCTTTGACGTCTACTCCCAAACTTGCAGCCAATTTGTTGCGAAGCTGTTGGAGATATTTCATCTTATTGTACTTGTACTGAAGCTGAGCATCTTTCTCTCGGAGTCTCTCACGAACATCCAGGTATTCTTTGTGGGTATTTTCAGCTAGTGAAAATTGGTGGTCAATTTCTTGATACACACTGCGTTCCCACGAAGCTGCTTCATTCTCTGTTGAAGTTACTGACTGTTCGTTATCGTTAAACTCATCATTGAAGTCATCGTTCTCTGCACTATTCGCATCTTTCATATCTGCAACCTCTTTTTGCAATTTCCGTCTTTCAGCCTCCATATCTCGTACAAACAAGTACTTGTACTCGGGTAACTCATTAATCAAATTACTGAGCTGTTTCACTCGATACTGATTGTAGATTATGGGAAGAAGTAAAGGCTTGATCACACTTGTGAACTCGTCCAACCTGTCACTGATATACTCGATTTTGTATCGTTCACATTTAACGATTTGGGTGCAAATTTGTCCCAATACTTGACTGTTAAACATATTTCTATTGTGTCTTCTGATAAGTAAATTGATCCGTAAAAGAGTGATCTGAAACTGTTTCATATTAAAGCCCTCTTCCTTCACGAGATTCTTCAACTCCAGGCCCAAATCAATGGGATTATTCAACTCCTTGATCTGGTCTTCAATAAAGGTCTTGATGTAATTGTAGCTCTTATCGTCCATATTAAAACTATTCGCGACTGATTATAATTAGCTGCAACAAATCTATGGCGAAGAAAGCAAAGTTTTCGTTTACTTACGACGCCGATGCGGTGCTACTCCAGTTGATCTATGCCCACAGACAAGATATTTATCAGAGGGGGTCGACTTGTAAAGGCTGGAGTGATATTCTTGAGCAATTTAATCACCGGTTGACAGCTGGGATCTTGCAGAGCAGAACCTTGAATAATCGATTCAAAGCTTTGCGTAGAGACTTGAATTTGCGACTCAATAGTCTGGTGATTTCCCACGATAGGTTGAACGAAAACGAGGAGTTGTTGATGTTTTTGAACGAGTATTTTAGTAGGAAAAGAGGTAAGGTGATTGAGAAGGAGAAGAAGAATGGGTTACTTTTAAAGAAGCTTGATCTATCTGTTGCAGGAGCCAGATCACTTGCACCAGGCCAGGTCCAGTCTCAGGTCCAGAATGCCCAGAATCAAAATCTGGGTCAAAATGGGCTAGTTTACCCGAATCACAGAAATAGTGTTACACCCGGTACGATTCTTCCATTGCATACGGCATCACCGCCGTACGTGTCGCCGTACGTGGGCAGTTCGCTGGTTCTGTCTCCCACGAGCCGGTTTACCATCACACGGCGTTTTGAACAGGGCCAGAGTCAGAATCAGAATTTGAGTCAGAATCAAAATATAAATCAGAATTTGAACCAGAATCAGAATTTGATTCCGAGTCAAAGTATAAATCGGAATTTGAATCAAAATCGGATTTCAAACCAGAATCAAAATCAAACTATAAACCAAAATGTTAACCAAAATCAAACTATAAACCAGAATGTTAACCAAAACCAAAACATAAACCAGAATGTTAACCAAAACCAACATATAAACCTGAATCAGAATCAAAGTTTGATAACCCAAAACCAACCAAATAACTTGAACCAAAACTTAAACCAGAGTTTAAATCAGAACTTACACATCAGCCAGCATCAACACTCAAATAACCAAAATAACCAAAATCACCCAAATAACTCAAACCAATCGATTCCAAATTCAGCTCCGAGTCACGATAACGAAACCCAGCACAACCAGCATCAAAATGAAAATAAAGAATTCAGGCTGTTCGACTATAACGAACCGCTCTATTCACCCCAGGCATCGCCCCAAGCATCGCCCCAGCTTCTGTTCCAAAGGAATAGAAGAAGCCCGCTTGTAATGAACCCCATCAACCCTATTTCCAACCCCATAAGTCTTGCATTGGCCTCTCGAAAGAATTCTTCACAAACTTCAGAAACAGAGAATTTATCAACGCTTTCGTCTCTTTCGAACCAAAATTTATCAAACCAAAATGTATCAAACCAAAACATATCCCAGAACTCAGGCAATCTTTCGAGCCTTTCAGGTCTTGGTAATCTTCCGGGAGTTCAGCAACTTCAAACGCAGAATCAAAGCATCAACGAAATCAAAGAGCCGATAAACCAAATGATTCAGGTACTTCAACAGAACCAGCTTCAACAGAACAATGAGTTGAGCGATTTCAAAAAGGAGTTCTATGATTTTAAGATCCATATGGGGAGCAAGTTGGAGCAGATTCTCAGTGTGCTTCTGAAGGATAAGTAATTCAATTCTTATTAGCTAGTCTAATGCTAACATGAGAAGTAGGTACGAGACATGTAATTAGCATAATGTATAATTTTAGTAGGGAGTGTAGAGTAGGAAACAGTAAGTAGATTTTAAAGAATGAATAGTAACGTGTTTTTGAACAGTAAGAATATTGGAAATTGATATGAAATGCAGAATAGGATGATAATAGATGATGCACTAGAGCAGCTTATAAAAGCTATACGGACATAAAGCGAAAGTCAGAAAAAAGTAGAAGTTAACAGTTATAGAGAGAAGGTTCAAATTTTAACAGACAATCGATATAACAGTCAGTGATCAGTGGATCACCATACTAGAATACGAACAATACACGGTTCATTGATAATATATAAACAGTAAAGTACAGACATATGTTCATTCCATAACTCATACAAACCATAATCCATACATCAGAATCCATACATCAGAATCCATACATCAGAATCTATACATCAGAATCCATAATCTTATCCATACATCACAATCCATAATCTCATCCATAATCTCATCTAAAATCTCACTATCTAATCTAATCTACGCGAATGGACCAAAACCCCATACGAGATCCCCTGCTCTATCGAGGAGTGGCCAAAGCTGCCAAAGTCCAGGTCATCATCGCCGTGATCCTCGGACTATCAGCTTTTCTTACCTTTGCCGTCCTTAGACTCAAATACCCCAAAATCTACGTGGCTAACTTCAACAACGTTAACCACAACTACCTCCACAGTTCATCTCGTCAAAATCTACCTCGACTCCCCAAACTGCTTTTTGGCTGGATCCCCGTGGTGCTACGTATCGATGAGGCCCAGGTCCTTGAACATGCCGGTCTTGATGCCGTGGTATTTCTTGGTTTCTTCAAAATGTGTATCAAGATTCTTGCTTCCTGTGTGTTTCTTGCCGTGCTAGTGATATCACCAATTCGCTACAAATTCACAGGGAGACTCGACCAGGACTTTTCAAGAGCATCAGGCTCTGATAACGATAAACATAAAGAAAACCCTTATCTTCTTTATCTCTACGTGTGCTTTACGTATGTCGTCACAGGAATTGTGATGCACTTTCTTTTCAAGCAAACTAACAAAATCATTAACATGAGACAGGCTTATCTCGGGAAACAAAACTCGATCACCGACAGAACCGTCAAACTTCTGGGAATTCCTCCTCGTTTAAGAGACGAAGAAGACTTAAAAAGGCACATCAATAGCTTGGGGTTGGGCCAAATCGATACCATCACCATCGTGCGAGAATGGTCCGACTTGAACGGCTTGTACAAGCAGAGAAGAAAAATCATCGACAAGTTAGAGAACTACTGGGTCGAATTGTTTCAGATCAATGGAATCAGCCAGAACGAACTTGCTGGATCCACTTTCAGTACCACCGTGAACGACCCAATTGGCCTCGATAGCCAGAACAGAACTTACAGGGACGAAGAAGATGAAATCATAGAACACAGCGAGTACCACGACGAAGATCGTGCTGAAGAGCCCCCGGCTATCGAACAACCCCAGCCCATTGAGCCCCGAATTCTTCGTCACTCCAGCATTATCCACCAGCTCGCACCCGTAGTATCGCCGCATAGCTCGCCCGACTCCAACCTTCTTCTTAACGACGATGGACTCAAACGGCCCAAAATCAGATCCTGGTGGTTCGGTAAAAAAATCGATGCTATCTCGTTCTACACTGACCAGTTGGATATCGTCGATAAAGAGATTCTTCGGGCCCGTAACAGGGAATATCCTCCCACGTCTTCTGCGTTTTTGACCATGAAAACCGTGGCTGAAGCTCAGATTCTTGCCCAGTCGGTGCTCGACCCAAAAGTCAGCCATTTGACCACCAGCCTTGCACCAGCTCCACACGATATTCGCTGGGATAATCTATGTATGACCAGAAGGGAAAGAAACACAAGAATCGGAGCAGTGACTTTTTTGCTTGGGCTTTTGAGTCTTATTCTCGTGATCCCTGTCAGTTACTTGGCCCGTTTTTTGAACACCAAAACCATCAGTGAACTTTGGCCTACCCTTGGTGACTTCTTGAAGAAAAACATGTGGGCAGAAACCCTTGTCACCGGTGTTTTGCCTCCATATATCTTTACGCTTTTGAACACCACCATGCCCTACTTCTACATATTTATGACCTCCAGACAGGGCTATACTTCTCATGGAGACGAAGAGATTTCTTCTGTATCGAAAAACTTCTTTTATACCTTCGTGAATTTGTTTTTGGTGTTCACATTAGTGGGAACTGCTTCTCTTACTGATACTATCAAAATTGCATATCAGCTTGCACAGTCTCTCAGAGACTTATCGCTTTTCTACGTTGATCTTATCATTCTTCAGGGAATAGGTATTTTCCCGTATAAGCTTCTTTTACTCGGGAACCTCCTTGAGTTCACGTTTGGTTCGCTTCTCTGGTGTAAAACTCCCAGAGATTATATCAAATTATATAAGCCTCCAGTATTCAACTTTGGTCTCCAGCTTCCACAGCCAATGCTTGTGTTTATTATCGTGATTATCTACTCGATCATGTCTGCAAAAATCCTAACCGCTGGACTCATCTACTTTCTCATTGGATACTTTGTGTTCAAGTACCAGCTCTTATATGCTTGCGTACACCCTCCACACTCGACTGGTAAAGTATGGCCTTTGATATTCCATAGGGTCAGCATGGGAGTGTTTATTTTGCACATCATGATGGCAGCTACTCTTTCGTTACAAAAAGCTTTCTATTCGGTGGTTTTCCTTGCTCCATTACCACTTTTTGTGCTAGGATGCTTGTGGAATTTCGAGAAGAATTACATCCCGTTATCATATTTCACTGCTTTGAAAGCTATTGAACACGATGACGATGCAGGAAAGACTTTAGATGAAAGAAGAGAGCTCAACCAGACGTACGATTATCCGTATTTGATTGAAAGTTTGGACGGGCCATTAATAGCTGTTGATGGTAATGATATTCTATTGGTGAACAGTGACGGAATGACTGTTCGGAAGCTCAAGGCTTCGGTTGGAATTTAGTATATACTTATATAGATGTTCGTAGGAACTAATTAATAATTAATGTGATTAATTGGTATATATTGAAGTGTTATTTACAGACGATTTGAGTTAGGTGGTCTGTTAAAAACAAACAATTTTACATCAAAGACAACCCCTGAATCAATCCGGGCCATTCTGCTTCCTAGGTTCCCAAATCATAAAATTCATTAAAACGCAGATCCTGAAAAATCGTTACAAAACAGTATAACCTGCTGATAGTAATCTCTGAACAAAAACCAAAAATCACCACCAACCATCAAACAGAGCACACTTGTAGTGGCAAACTCCGTTAAAATGCTACAGAAACAGTATGTTATAATGATCTTGGCGTAGCCTACATCCGAGATGCTTTTTAAGCTCTCGATCAGATTAAGGACAGAAATAGCATACGCAATGTGCAGCGATTCAAGGGTATCGTAGGGCCAGATCAACATGAGAATAGGCACAAGTCGTATACAGTTTGCTACCAAGATATCCAGCATCAATACTAGAGAATGGTATTTTAGCTGAAGAGATGAATGAATATTTTGGTTTTGCATCGAATTCCAACCTAAAAAATTGAAAAAAATCGCTAGAAGCCCCAAATTAAACAAGACATGTCTCATCAATACCGTCATAATAAACACCAAATACTGCAAGTATGTCTCTTTTGTAAAGATATATTTTACCACCATTGTGTGCTCACTTTTCTTTTCCTCATAAGCCCATAGAAGATACACTTCAAAGAGCACCACAAGTACAAAAAATCGAAGAATTTTAGTATACTTCACAATAGGGTGTCTGTATGGCAAGGTTGAAGGACCAGGAGCTGCTTTAGGATCAACAAGAAAGTCCTGCTCGGTACAATTATAGCACAAGTGCCTGTAGGCTTGAGGTTTCAAAAGCACCAAATCTATGAAAAGAAGCACGTTATCGTACTCCACGTATTTGTCAACAATATGGTCACATTTGGAACATGTATCAAGTTTTATGTAGTCATTTTTGTATTTGGAGAAAGCATGTTTTGCTGGGTGTTTGCACTCCACACAGATCATTAAGAGTTGTGGTCAAAGTATGATCAAATGGAGCAGGAGAATTGAATGAGAAGGCAAAGGGTATGTCTCGAATTGCCTTTAATATTGAAGAATAATCAGCTAGATTATGGAAACACGAAGATTGATATTGCGAAAGATTGATTTACTTAAAGATGCAAAATTTGCGAAATACTTTTAATTTGTGCAGCATTTTATTGCAACTGTTTATAAAAATACTTTTAAAAAGATAAAAAACAATTGGAAATAGAATAGCTTTTAATTCATGAGAAAATTTATCTAATAATTTAATTTATGATGTAATCTACATATTATACACTGATGGGAGGAGGTAATTCAGGAATGTTTCCAAGCTCGAAAGATGCCTGGTCATATCTTGTATCAACTTCTGTTCTATTAGGGTTTTGTGGTGAATTTCCAAACCCACCAAACGCAGAAGCCTGTGATTGGAGCTGGCTTTGTTGAGTCTGAGTTTGTTGGGCTTGGGATTGTTGAGGTTGTGATTGAGTCTGTTGGGGTTGAGAAGCTCCAAAAACTGATGCTGGTTGAGTCTGTGGTTGATTTTGGGACTGGCCAAAGCCAGTGATGGTCGGGTTATTGGACTTGCTAGGCGTGGTATCAGCTGAGGTGGGTGCAAATGGATTTGAGCCGAATCCAGATGCTCCAAAACCAGAAGACCCAAAGCCTGATGATGATGCTTGTGCTTGTCCTGAAGCAGGAGAAGATTTGAAACCAGAGTTGCCGAAGCCTGAAGAGCCAAAACCGGCACTTCCAAAGCCAGAGGTAGGAGCGGTTCCATTTGCAACGTTTGAAGTGTTTGCAGCGTTTGTACTAGCAGTATTTGTAGCACTAGAACCAAACCCAGAGCTGCCAAAACTTGAACCTCCAAAACCTGAACTTGCAAAACCTGAATTCCCAAAACCTGAACTGCCAAAACCAGTAGAACTATTGTTTGTGTTTCCAAAACCAGTAGAGGCTGTATTATTAGTACTTGCAGTACCAAACCCAGTAGAAGTTGTATTTGCGTTATTCGTACTGCCAAACCCAGTAGAAGTCGTATTAGTATTATTGGAGCTTCCAAAACCTGAGCTCCCAAAGCCTGAGCTCCCAAAGCCTGAGCTTCCAAAGCCCGAGCTTCCAGAACCTGAGTTTCCAAAGCCTGATGCTGATTGTGGTTTAGCCAAGCCCAGGCTTCCAAAACCCGAGCTGCCAAAACCAGTACTAGTAGGTTTAGAGTTTCCGAATCCAGAACTTCCAAAACCTGAGCTGCCAAAGCCAGACCCAGAACTTGAACCAAACCCAGAATTGCTACTTGAGCCAAAGCCAGATCCCGTAGAGCCAAAGCCAGATCCCGTGGAACCAAAGCCCGCATTTGTACCAGAATTAGTTGCTGAAGCATTGCTTGCACCGAAACCCAGACTTCCAAAGCCAGACAGGCCACTAGAACCAGAACCAAAACCCGAATTTCCAAATCCAGAACCACCAAACCCAGACTGACTACTTTGACCAAAGCCTCCAGTTTGGCCAAAACCACTCAGATTGCTCTGGCCAAAACCTGAGCCAAAACCACCAGTTTGGCCAAACCCAGAACCAAAACCTGAGTTCATAAATTCCTTTATACTCTCATCTACGTCTCTAATAAACTTCTTGCTTGGTACCTGCTTGGTGCTGTTTTGAAGATACCGTACTGCCAATCTCTCTTTATTGTTTAGATGAGATACACAATACTCCATATCTTTTCGCCTGGCTTCGAGTTCTTTTTCCCACTCTGCTGGGTTTTCCATATATTTGAGTCTCAGTTCTTCAAAGGAAATATCCCTTCCTTCTATGATATTGTTTACGGCGGGATGAGGAAGCCCATAACTGGAAAGAGCAGGTTTAGCTGCCAATTGTGAGTATTCTTTCATGTCTTGTTTGATGATATTTGTTTTATTATTGATAGAATAGTCGCTAGTGAAATTGGCAAGAGACTCAGAGCCCATTACTCCAGGAAGCGTATCATTACCCTCATGAAGAAAGGGACAGCTTGCACCTTTTCGACAATTAGGGTAGAATTTACACACCTGCTTTCTTCCATACATTGATGAGAAATGCGAATGAGAAGATTAAGGTTGATATTATAGTGCGAATAGAAAGAAGAAGAACTACAGGACAAAGGGAAGAATGACAAAGAAGGGGGAAGAAAGTCACGGAGGGTTTGATTAAAAGGGTATTGAATGCTGATAGAAAGAAGGGGGACACAACTGAGATCAAGATTTAATTGAGACATCATATATGTCACGTGATCGAACTCAAATGGGTTAGGAATTAGTTATTAAATTGGAAGCTTTCACCCAATTCTCGATTTATCCATACAGAGAAAACAGACGTATAGCCTGATACTGGTCGAGTAGTTTCAGAAAAGAACATGTAAAGATCTGTCCCCAGACCTGACACATTTCCTACGATTTTGTGTCCTGAATGAGTTCCGATACAATGTGTACTTGACGAAAAACTGATTCTATTTTTTACAAACAACATGATTTCACTTCTCTACTATTTACGGCCTAACGGCAATTTGGTATTAATTAGCCAAAACAAAACACTACGAAAACACTTTGAAGGACGAACCAGATGACACACCATCCTCAACTTATAATTTTTTCATCAACTAAAGCATTTCGCAGCCATTTGAGTTTAGCCAAAAGGATTAATTCACACGAGTTATGAATTGGTTAAGAACTGAAGAATTTCATATGTTTGGGTATCTGGAATTCAATGGGGAATTCACTTTTCCTTAAAAATTCAAGTTTCCCGACAAATGCAAGTTTCCTGACTTGGTAGTCTCATAAAGAAGTTGCCTCTGAGTACAATATAACGGCTGAAATTACTAGAAATATATCTCTCCAGACACGTATTAGACATAAAGTCTCCTTTAATCGGCATCAACAGTATAATGGACCTTTCCATTGATCAAAGATCTAACCAGTACATTTCTTGTAGTTAAAAATATATACTGTGGTTTGCAGCTGTTTCTCATACATAGGGTTTTCTTGACAGGAAATCGGTTTCTGACAAATCACACTTAGCCTGAGTCAGATGATCCAGTTTAGCTTTCTATATCATAGGATATTCTGCTATTGTTCTTGGAATAAAATTGCCCTGAAATTCTTCAAGTGTATAGTTTTCTCAGTCTAAGATAAAATAGACACTATATGACAATAAAGGAATAACTGTCTAAATAAGTGTGATCGTAAAGATAAGGAGATCCACTCCTGAAGTATATGTCATTTGACTCATATAGAACACCTCATGTAACCATAACTTCCAAACTCCATTTAAATTAAACACAATATATGCGAATCCTAATCGCGAAGAACTATTATGGTAGAGATAGCCCAGGCAAATGCCAGCGCATTGGGCCTCTCAAAAGACGTTAAAGTCCCGGTGGTGGTCAAAATATGTAATCTACGTCCCACAGATCCCCACAGTCTTGTCAAAAGTCTCGCAACTCCCCTGCAAAAATACGCTTCTCCAGAAGTATTTCAGACCCTCAGCTGCATCCATTATAATTCAGACCTAATTGTTGAATTACAACTCATGGACGGATCTTCCCATGCTCCTGCCACCATTCCAGTCCATACTTCATACCAGCTGTTTGCCAGCAATAAGCGTGTTTGGGATCAGTATTTATCCCTCCCCATCAACTATAATCAGCTTTCAATCGACTCTTACTTCAAATTCACCCTTTTAGAAGTATCTCAAAGCACTCTTCGAGTGTTTGGATCTGGATGCTTATCTGCATTCACACATACCAATCTGACCCTTAGAAAGGGAATTCAAAAAGTCCCGATTGCCGAAATTTCAGAGCCCAATTACTACGATATCGAAACAAGCGACCTTGAACTGAAACTTATACGCTACAAGAATGGTGAGCTTTCTGCTGTAGAGTGGTTGGATAGACTTAGTCTCCCATTGGCAGAAAAACAGCCTGATCCAGGTGAATCTGGTGACTATTATCTTTACGTGGAGCTTCCAAACTTCGACCTCCCACTCGTATACTCCGACATAGCTTACAGCTTACCATCTCCTAAAGTGTACGATACAGGCCATCTGGTTGGTGAAGAAACATTTGTGAACAATATCGATATTAGCTCTGTTTCAGAGGTATTTGATCCCGAATTTTACTACGCTACCCTTAATACTTTTGCCAGTACTCACCAGATGGACCCTATTGAGTCTAAATATCATAGGCTTGAAAGAAACGTCAATAACAGTGCATTTTTGGATAAAGAGCTCAAACCTACTCCGCAACTCAGAGATGAGCTTTTGAAGATCTTAAATAGACCATCAAACATGGAACTTTCCGACGTGGAAAAAAACTTGGTATGGAAGTACAGGTACTATTTCTCCAAGAACAACAACACGTTTTTGAACTCTGATAAAGAGGTATCGAAGACGAACCAAAAGTTTTTAACCAAGTTCCTCAAGTCTATCAACTGGGACAATGAGAGGGAATTGGATCACACCTTCAACGAGATTCTCCCTGTTTACTGGCTGGTTGATAAGATCCAAATTGGGGATGCTCTTGAGCTTTTAAGCAGCTTTTTTAACCCCTTTACACTTATAAATCTCACCCAAAAAGACGATAAAGAGCAGAAACTCGATAAAGTTACCAGCTACGTTCGTCAGCTTCGTAACTTTGCAGTAGACAGACTTCGACTTGCAAGTGGTGATGAGCTTCTTTTATACCTTCTCCAGTTAGTGCAGGCACTTAAGTATGAGTCGATGATTGTCGACAGCGAGATGAAAAATGTCGATGTGGTGAACGTCGAGGATATCGATGCTATTTCCACCAAGGAGCTGGAACTTCGTCTTTTGGAAAAATCTCCTTTAGCATCGTTTCTTATTGAAAAGAGTGTAGAAAATGAAAAGCTCGGGAACTTCTTTTATTGGTACGTGAAGGTAGAGAATGAAGACCAAATCAGTAGAGGAGCAGAATCCATAAGGATCTATGCGATTGTTTTGAACAAGTATATCGAGGAGTTAAAAGCTCATAGTCATAAGCATAAACTCCCTAACTATAACTACTTAAAACGTCAAGTATGGTTTGTTAAGAAACTTACGCTGCTTGTTGATTTGATGAGAACTACGTTCAAAAAGAATGAAGCTACCAGCAAGAAGGTTAAGTTTCTCAGAGAATATCTTGCAGATTCTTCCAATGAGATGCTTAAATTCCCCCATTCTTTCCCTCTTCCACTTGATCCTTCGGTGATGATTTGTGGGTGTTATCCGGAAGAGAGTGCTGTTTTCAAGAGTTCACTTGCTCCGTTAAAACTCACGTTTAAAACAGTTGTTTCAAAGAAAAAACACGGTAAGTATACTCTCATGTTCAAGATTGGAGACGATCTTAGACAGGATCAGTTGGTGATTCAGATTATCGACTTGATGGACCAGTTGCTTAAGAACGAGAACTTGGACTTGAAACTAACGCCGTACAGGATTCTTGCCACGAGTCCCGTAGCAGGAATGATTCAGTTTGTAGCTAACGAGACGCTTGATAGCGTTTTAGCGAGAGATAGTGCTGTAAATGCCCCCAATGGGATTCTTAATTATCTTAAGCATCATAGCCAGGAACTTCAACAAGCAGATCCAGTAACGGCTAGCGTTTTAGCACCAAACAGCACCAACCCCAGCACTTCAGGAACAAGAGTTCCTGCCCATGCCATAACGTCTAATTTGGGTGTAAGTTCGGTGGTAATGGATAATTACGTCAAGCTGTGTGCTGGTTATTGTGTGATAACCTATTTGCTCGGAGTGGGAGATAGACATTTAGACAACCTTCTTCTTTCGCCCAACGGGAAGTTCTGGCATGCTGATTTCGGTTACATTTTGGGTAGAGATCCCAAGCCTTTCCCACCTTTGATGAAACTTCCAATTCAGGTGATTGACGGAATGGGAGGCATGGATCACGAGAATTTCAGTGTGTTCACCAACTACTGTTTTGTCACTTATACTACGTTGAGAAAGAACTCGAATTTGATTCTTAATCTCTTCCAGTTGATGTTGGATGCAAATATACCTGATATCCAATTTGATCCTACCAGAGCAGTAGAAAAAGTACAGGAGAAATTCTGTTTGGAGATGTCTGAAGAAGAGGCGATTATTCACTTTCAGAATTTGATTAATGGAAGTGTAAATGCATTTTTGCCGGTGGTGATTGATAGGTTGCATAGTTTAGCTCAGTACTGGAGAGCGTGAATTATATGAGTAGTGATAGATTTCAATGAACAGTAATGTTAATTTCACTAAACTGCTAAATTACAACTAAATAACTAATAAACAAATAAACCTTTAATCACGTTTGTGCTTGAACTTGTTCACAGAATACCGACCCAATACTGTCAAAAGTGCCGATAAAAGACCAAACGGTGGAAAATAGTCAAGAACCGTCCAGAACCAGCTGGGACGAAGCTCGGCCACCACACTGGCCACAGTCTGCTCCAACTCGGCCAAACCCTGGCTATTGTCTATCACAATATCAGCTCTTGAGCATCTTTCGGTATTATCCATTTGGCTATCAATTCTTTTATTTGCATCTTCAGCACTGAGCTGATTCCGCAGCTTTAACCGTTCTACCTGTGTATCTCTGCTACACGTGACAGTGATGGTTTTACCACAAACCACATCTAAACCAGCTTCAAATAGGAGCGGAACGTCTAGCACCACAATGCTGGAAAACTTAAAATATGCCTTTAAAACTTGCCAGAACATTTCCTTTTTGACAGCAGGATGAGTGATCCCATTGAGAATCGAAAGGTTCTTTTTGTTACCAAAAACATGTTTTCCTAAAGCTTCTCTATTGAGGTTTCCATCTGGAAGGGTGAGATTGGGAACATCAGGGAAAGCAGCAAGAATTTGACGATGAGCTTTTGTGCCTGGTTCCACCACTTGTCTGGCAATAGTATCAGCATCAACAATGGTCAATCCGTTGTTCTGGAGAGTCTTGGAAACAGTGGACTTTCCTGTAGCGATTCCTCCTGTGAGGCCAACTATGAGCATAATGAAAGCGAGAAGAGTAAGTGAGTGAAGAATGATAAAGGGAATTTACAATATCAGAGTACTACTACTTAGCTAAAAATAATATCAGAGTTAATATTAGAGAAAATCTCAGAGTAAATATCAAAGTAAATATCAGACTAAATATCAGAGTAAACATCCAAGTACACAATTCAGAGATCTAAAACTACTTCAATGTCAAGAAAAGTAAATCTCATTTCGCGATGAACCTACATGTATGTGTGCTAGGAACTGGGGCGATTGGTGGGCTTGTGGCGCACGAAATGGCCCTAGCCAACCCCCGTATGGCCTTCACCCATATCTTCAGAAACAACTCCAGCTTTCTAAACTTTCCAGGTAACAGAATCACCGTGAAAACCATCAATAAATCCACTACTACAAAACACTCTCCAATGGAAGGAAATTCGATTGAAAAACTCAAAAAAGAGTTTGAAATCTCCCCCATCGAAAATTTGATAGTCTCCACCAAAACACACCAAACTGTCCAGGCCCTTGCCCCGTTAGCAAACTACATTTCTAAAGATACAAACATACTTTTCATCCACAATGGAATGGGGGTTATAGACAAGTGCATCGACCGATATTGGGCTGTAGATACCCCCAATATCTACAAGGCTGTTGTGACCCACGGGGCGTACAAATCTGCCCCAAATGTGATCAATCATGCTGGAATGGGGGCCATGAATATCGCCTATATGGGATCTCAAACCCGATCTTGCGATATGATAGAGGCCATTCTTCGTGCCAAACCGCTCCACGCAGAGTTAGTACGCTACGAGCCATTTGTGCTAAAGGAGGTACAGAAGTTAGCAGTAAATGCATGTATAAATCCACTCACGGCGATATTCGACTGTTTGAACGGAGATTTGATGTACGGGTCCGATATGGCATGGACGTTTAAACGGGTGATTGCCGAGTTATTGGCCGTGATTAAGGCTGAAAAAAGTGATATCTGGGCCCAGTTACCGGAATCTAACACTGCTTTGGACCCCAGATCTTTACTCGATAATGTCATAGATGTCGCCAAGATGACGGCTGCAAATAGCTCTTCTATGAGAGAAGATGTGCGGAGTTTGGGGTCGACAGAAATTGATAGTATCAATGGGTATATTGTTGATTTAGGGTGGAAACACCGAATTCCTACTCCAGTGAATAAGATGTTGGTGGGAATGGTAAAGAGCAAGTTGAGCATTGAAAGAGGAATTGAAGCCAATGTTGCTCGAATGACAATTTGAGGGTGGATATTTATAGAGACTGGTATAATATAGGGGACGTTAATGGTTAAATAAACTGTTAACTGTAAACAATGTAGCGAAAGATGGAATTGTTAGTGACTTATCATAGTGAGATAGTTGTAAAGGAGTTACTCTCTGTGATTTTGACAACGAAAAGAATGTGTCGACTAAAGCACGGTAATTACATGATACTTGGTTGACGCCAGAGGGACTATATATATATAGGTAGAATTTACACAACATTTATATTGAGATCAAGGAAACTCAGTAACAAGGCATGGTTTGTTGTGAGAATATATTTATTAGAAAAATAGAACGAGTATTGGAGATATTGGCTTCAAACAGGAACAACACTATCGAAAACAAGAATGACAAAACAAAACCCAATTTAGAAGCACCAGACCCATTTGGCTCGAAAAAAGGGCTGGATTTGGAATTATAATTCAGAACTTGGAAAGCTGGTTTTAGAGCTTGACCATCGGAAGATGATGTTTCAGCTTCAGGAGAAGACCCTTATTTAATAAAACTGATGATAGTTGTAACATCCCTTTCAATCTTTTACTAAGTAATGGTATTTGTAGTTATTTATAGTTTTGAATCAATCGAATGCCTGAATGAGGTTGCAATTTTTCTACTAACTGATGATTTTCGTAGCTATATATAATTTGAATGTCCTCCCCTCATTTTTGAATCAAATGAATGCCTGAACCATTTGAACGTCTTCCCCTCAATTTTGAATCAAATGAATGCCTGAATCAATTGAATGTCCTCCCCTCATTTTTGAATCAAATGAATGCCTGAATCAATTGAATGTCCTCCCCTCATTTTTGAATCAAATGAATGCCTGAATCATTTGAACGTCCTCCCCTCATTTTTGAATCAAATGAATGCCTGAATCAATTGAACGTCTTCCCCTCATTTTTGAATCAATTGAATGCCTGAATCATTTGAACGTCTTCCCCTCATTTTTGAATCATTTGAATGCCTTAGTGAATTGAACCCCTCGATCTACCAGCTTAATAATTTTTGCTGTTATTTGTGTTTAGTGAATGATTTGAACGTCTAAATTAAGTTTAGATTTTCTACTAACTAAACACTTTTCGCATCTATTTGTGTTTTTGAACCTTTTGAACCTATTGAAGGTTTTGAACCACTTCAAAGTGGATTGAAGTTGCGAGCTTTTGATGTTCATTCCCGCATCAATTGGTGTTTCGTACAAAATCCTGGGATTATTTTCCCATCAAATCATCAGGATTTAATCTCACTAGTTAATAGTTTATCTCTATAAAGCCCTAGCCCATTACGCACTATTTCATATTATTGATATAAATGTGTCTATTCAAATATCTAATATAACCATAAATCAGTCCTCTAAACAACCAATAATCTCATCTATATCTCCGTTCAACTGCCGAATAACCCTATCGATTTCTTTGTCTCCACTCATTTCTCCTCGTTCAACCTCTCCTAACACTTCGTTCAAAACTCGTCTACTTATACGCTTATACCACTCACCCCCACTCACTCCCAGGATATACGCAGCCAACTTGCGAGGTTTTTCTGGTTCTTTTTCCTGTAAAACAGCAAGTGCTACCTCTGTTCTGTACGAGATACCGGTCTGACTCACGGTATACTCTCCGTAGTATCCCTGGGACTTCAAAAACAGCTTTTGAACGTCACTGAGACGAGGTGTAATCTGTTCAGTCACGTCAATGTCGTTCCAGCGGTTTTTGTTCAACACGAACCCGTACTCACAGAGGAGGAAAGTATTTGAATGAGCTCCATAGCTCAAATAAAGCTGATCACCCGGGGTGTACCGCGTAGTGGTGAAAACATGGAAACCCTTTGTATCGATTTTAAGACGACAGTGGTCTGAATCAGTGTGATTAATGAAGTCAACATAGGGAGCCATGGTGAAGTTATCACGAGAGTCTTTACTCTCTGAAAGCTCCATATAAAGGCAACGTGAGTTGATGTTCATCCATGCCCAGAGATATGTCGAGTCCAGCACGAAATCTTCAGTGGTCTTTCTCAGCGAAATGTGTTTTAATTTTGCAGCCAAAATAGTCTTTACTTTTCGGTGATCCTTCGCGAATCTTGTATAGACTTCAGCAGCATGGGCTTGACTTTGGGCTGGGAGCAGGGCCACGGAGGGCTTCCCCAAACCGTCTTTCTTGCCATTGAGTTGCCAAACGAGCGGGGCAAGTGAAAATGTCAGAAGAGCTGGTAACAGGTCGAGAAAAGGGGTCCAGAATGAGGAATTTCGGCTGCTTTCGAGGCAAAGAAAGAGTGAAAGGAGCTCAAATGATGAAAAGTCAGCAAGTTCGTTGGTGCTAAATGTCTGGTAAATTCTGCCCACTTCGTCCGAGTCGTTTGAGCCAGTAATGTGTTTTATTGCCGTGTGGGCATTGAGAAGATGCGAGTGTGGGATGGAGATTATGCGTTCGTTGGGGGCAATTGGGGCCACGGCTTGAAGACCTCTGCCTAGGTTAGGGAAGTTGTGGACAGCGATCTTGGGTGAAATGGACGCTTGCATCCACGCCTTGAGGGCAGTTATTTCCGGAACATCGACGGTTTGGGAGACTGTGGAGTTGAGATCAGACATGATAATTCGCGATGCGATGAAGCGAGTAAATGGGAATAACAAGGGCCAATGTTCAAGAAAACATGTCTATAGTGTATCTATGTGTATGTTTACGTGTATGTATATATGTATATCTCTGTGTAACTTTTTTGCTATGTGTATAGATAGAGAAAAGAATTGTAGTTTATTTTTACGATATAATCTTCTATTCCAACCTGAAAAATCAACGCGAACATGAAAGTGCTCTGTGTGGCAGAAAAGCCTTCTATTGCCCGAGAAGTCACCCTGATTCTCAGTGGAGGCCGGCTGACGAAGCGACTGCTGAAACTGAAATTCAACCACAACTTTGATTTCTCGTTTGACTTCCCTGGCCACGGAACTTGCAACGTTACCATGACTTCTGTCACAGGCCATATCACCACCATGGATTTCCCACCCGAATACGGCTGGGGAAAAACACCTCCTGGTCGTCTTTTTGAGCTCCCGATCAGAGTTGAGCCAGATAAGTCCAAATTGGCCATTCACCAAAACATTGCTGCTGAAGCTCGTAATTCAACTTACCTTATGATCTGGACAGATTGTGATCGAGAAGGTGAGGCAATTGGCCACGAAATTCTCCAGGCTGCCATTAAAGGAAATCCTCTGCTTACTCTTGATAAAGTTTGGAGAGCTCACTTTTCTCACCTTGAAAGAAATCATATTCTTCAGGCTGCAAGAAGACCCCAATCACTCAATATGAAGACGGTGGCTGCGGTCCAGTGCCGGCAGGAGGTGGACCTACGGGTTGGGGCCAGTTTCACCCGGCTTCTCACGATGGTGCTACAGCGAAATAAGCTTATTGATACTACCGTATCGTACGGAACATGCCAGTTTCCTACACTAGGGTTCGTAGTGGACCGGTATAAGCGTGTAAAGAGTTTTGTTCCCGAGAAGTTCTGGTACATAAATGTAGAGGCTGAAAAGAATCTGATTCCGTGCCAGTTTTCCTGGAAAAGGGGCCATTTTTTCGACAGACTTCACGTGATAAATCTCTATCAAGATTGCATGAAACTGGACGTAGCAGTAATTAAATCAGTGACAAAAAAGCCTACCACAAACTATAAACCGTTCCCACTCACCACTGTGAGTCTTCAGAAAGACTGTGCTACTTTCTTCAAAATGAGTGCTAAAGATGCTTTAAACGCTGCTGAAAAACTTTATCAAAGCGGTTGGATTTCTTATCCTCGTACAGAAACTGACCAATTCCCAGCAGAAATGGACATGATTAAAACCATCCAACCCCAGACCCTGGACCTGAGATGGGGCCAATACGCCACGATGTTAGTTCAGGGTGGATTTTCTGCTCCCAGAAGAGGTAAAAACAACGATAAGTCACATCCACCTATTCATCCTGTGAAATACGTCGAGCTTAATGCCATCAGGGACCCAAAACAACAGAAAGTATACGAGTACGTGGTACGGCGGTTTTTAGCATGTTGCAGCAAAGATGCTACTGGGTTTCAAACAGTTGTAGACCTAGCTTGGGGCAATGAACTTTTCAGTGCTCTGGGGATCGAAGTTGCTGAAAAAAACTATTTGGATGTTTACACCTACAAATCGTGGCAACTGTCGAAAGAACTTCCGCCTTTCACAACGGGGGAGTCCATAAAGTTGAAGACTGGTGAAGTGAAAGAGGGAAAAACAAGTCCTCCTAAACATATGACAGAAACAGAGCTTATTGCTTTAATGGATGCAAATGGAATAGGAACTGATGCTACTATAGCTGAGCATATTTTCAAGATCGAGAGCAGACTGTATATACAGAAAACAAAGAGTGGAGGCAAGGAGATCATTTTACCAACACAACTAGGAATGGGCTTAATTGAAGGATTCAGTAGTATTAACTATGAAAACAATATTCTGTTACTGAAGCCTTTTTTGAGGAAAAGACTTGAGCAATTGTTGACGGAGATCGAAACCGGTCGGGCTGGCAAGGCTGGTGCATTGAGGGAAACGGTACTGTTGTACCGAGGTGCGTTTGCTGTAACGGCAGAAAATGAAGCTATTATTGTGAACGAGTTCAAGAAGTACCAGGCATAGTACTAACTTGAAAATGACAGAAAGGTGATGATGAAAAAGTTAATTATAGTTATGTAACTAACGTATTTATGTCCTAAATTTAATAAAAAGGATCCAAGTTTAAAGGGTTCCCACTTCAATTTTTTTAAGGTTGACTACGTTGATTCCCACTTTTTTATATTTTTATACAATTTTATGAATTATTTCCTATTTACAATTCCAGTCTAAGCCACTGCTTTCCTGAAGCTCATCTTATTTCCCCAGGCCTTCAATCTGTTTCGCAACCTTTCTAAAGTACCAGCCTTTTTGTCGCTCCGCTTGTAGAGTCTCTTGATTGTAGCAAGTCTCAGAAGTTTCTGTCCACCATCGCCTTTCTTTTGGTCTATTTTGATTTTACTAGTTTCATATTCTTCTGCTAAAGTTTCACAGTCGAAATCTATTTCTTTAGGAAGTTCCTCTTCGATTACAAAAAGGTTCTCAATACCTTCGTAGAGTTTAAAGTCGAAGATATTTTCAAAGAGCTCTTTGATTCCCTCATAAGAAGGAATAATTTCTTCGGGTCTGAAGAGATCTCTGATTCCATAAAAATCAGAAAGAGTGCCAGTTTCTTCAACTGTAAAGAGTTCTTTGATCCTATAGTTGACTTCAACGAACTTTCCAGTTGCGAAAAGTTGTTTTATTCCGCTGTAGTCAAGATCAATAGAGACCTTTTCCACTGCAAACAAAGCAAAAACTCCAGAATAGTTGAAGTCAACCTGTTCTTTCTTGCAGTGGAATAAGTTTACAATACCTTCGTAAAGACTATAGTCTTCAGTGCCAAAAGGAAACAGAGATTTAATCTCATCCGAGTGTGAATTACACTCATTTCCTTCTGCATGGCACAAACATTCAAATTCTTCAAAGAAAGAGAAGTCGAAGGCGGGTGGTTTTTCAACCTTTGGTGGTTTTTCAACCAACTCATCATAGACGGAAGTTTCGCTTGCATCTTCCTCTTCAGTAGAGACTTCAGAGTGATGAGTAGTGTTAGTTTTGTGTCTTACACCAGAGACAGGTACGCTTTTGCTAGCTTTATAAGTGAAAATTGACATATAGTCCGTATGAAGAAAAAAAATCAGAGAATGGGAAAAACCACCCCTATTTATGCTTTTTGGGAATTCTTATTCTTTCCAATGGTTTTCAGCATTAAGTGTTCGCAGCATATTAATTTGCAGCCAAAATCAGCAAGAGAAGAAAAAACCTTGGGCTACAGTAGTTAAGAAATTAGCTTCTTTTTTCCCCAAAATTTGTATCTTTTGTTCTAAAAGGAGTTAAGATCTAGGGATTTCATGCGGAGATAGCATAGATTGATTGGAATTTACTCCAGCAAAGTTTTATCAAAAGTAGAGAAAAAAGGACCCTGAATTTTGAGACAGGATTTCTCACTTGATATGCTGAAAAACTGGCACAAAGAGGGAACAACGTATATAAAATTGGTATTTTCAGGGCTTCTTTTTCCCATAGTTAAGCCACTAGATCATGGAAGGTATATAAAACTCAGGCGGGTCTTTTCCTGTATTAGGTTTTTGAAGAACAGCATAGAACAAAAACGTTTGAGCTTTGAGACAATAATAAGAGCTCGGTATATAAGGTTTATCAAAGTTTATCTTAAGTACAGGAACTGAGTTAATGTGGATTGAAGAGAGAGTGAAGAGATAATTATAATAAAAATTTAAAAATTGTTGCAATTATCACAATTTCAACATCTCCCAAGTTACAGGAGTTTAATAAACATATTCAATTTAGCCAGAAATATTGGTAAAAATTTTAATAAATATACAGACCTTAGTATGAACCATTAGTATTATTTATTCTATAAACTACCAATAGTCGATCCAGCTCAGTTCAGTCCATGAACTGTACTGGTTCTACTAGCACCCTATGAACTAATATATCATTACTAATTATGTATGATGTCATACCTATGAGGATAAATCTACTTTATCCAAGCTCACTCAATTATATCGCTTTTCTCTCTACTTTCTGTTCCCTCCAAACCACTGCTTTTCTTCACCGAAGTACCCCACAGGATTACTTTCATCGTCAGAAGAAACAGGCAGGCCATCTAAATCACTATCAGAATTCAAGTTGTAAAACATCAGCTTCTTTTGGTACATTCCTATTGGAGTTGAGTTCAGGTCTCTATTAACTGGGCCTTCAAAGCTCAACGAAGGAATAAACTTGATTGAATTCTTTCTCAGTCGATGAGGTGAAGCAGGAGTGTGTGGCTGTTCTTGTGGTTGTTCTTTCCTACGATGATGAAACAGAAGCGTGAAGTTCTGTTCGTCGTCGCTATCATCTTTCTCGCTTTTTGCTTTTTCTTGCTGTTTTTTGTACAATGCTAAAATGCTTCTTCCTCCATTCAATGCAAGCTCTTCCTTATACTTAAGAGACTTACTTCTTGTCAAAAGTGGATTTGGAGGGGGTCTGACTTTTCTAGAATCCAGTGATTCACTATCAATGGATTCAACATCCATTTGGTCGATGCTTTCATTACTAAGCGTAGGCTCAAGCCTAGGACTCTGGAGCGAGAAGTATGAGTCTTTACTACGTTTCATAGCAAACTTAGGGAACTCACTCATAGACGAATTATTAGACGAAGGATACAGTCTTTGGTGTTGAGCCAAGTTTAGCTGTGAATTGACTTTTTTATTAAGCATTTCGATGGGGATTTCGTCTGTGGTCGAATATTTGAGTTTCATGGGCTTATAGCTTTCACCCGAGCCGATTTTGCTCAAGTCTATCACGCTATTATTACGAGTAGGTTCACTATTAGGCGAAACTTGAGGCAGGAGTGGTCTGACGGGAGGTTTGGTGATATCGAACAGTTTTTTGAATACGCCGTCCAAGACGTTTTTGAGCTTAAACTCGTTTTTTATCTGAAACTTACGGGCATTTTGCGGAGTCCAATTTTTTGCAGCAGGACAAATGGGGTTATTAAGAATAGCAGAATTTGTCCATTTTTCTTCCAGTTTGTACTTTTCAGAAGTCTGACGGATCTTGAACGAAGGACGAGGCTGGTCTTCCTTTTTGATGGTAAGATCGTTGTTTTTCTGGTTGAGCTCATCGCGTTTAATAAAGTTAGTCTTGTAGTAGACAATATCAGTTTCAAGATTAAGCAGCTTATCGATTTCGCCAAAATCAAACATGTCCAAAGCATCTTTGACTAGCACCCAGCCCGAGTCGTTTCGAGTAGCGTAGTTGACGGTAGCTTCCGGGATTTCGTCGAAAATTGGGTGGGTGACAAAATACAGGAGAAGGTTGTTGATAAAGTAACCATGACTAACAACAATTATGATGTCTTTATTGTTAACATTGGAGGGTTTATCGTAGGTGGCCAAAAGTTTTTTGAAGTACTCTCTACAGTTATTTTGGTAATCTTTATAACTTAAATCGTAACCATTATAGTGACCGAGGGTATTAGTTGGTCTAAAATTGGAGCAGCAACTTCGATTTTTCAAAAGCTTGATGTTCGGAGTGTACATTTGGTAAGCATCGTTTGAATCATAAAAAGGAGGTTTTTCCTTCATTCTATCATGAAGCCATTCACTTAGGGCAAAATCACCAAGGAGCTGAAACCTAAGTTTGCAATTTGGAGCTTTTCTTTCAAACAAAGGTTTAAGGTAAGACACCATCAAGTCAGCAGTTTGACAGCACCGAAGATAGGGCGAGAAATGGATATAGATATTTTTTTTACCTGAATCAGCAGTGAAAGCGTTTGAGAGCTGGCAAATTTGTTCACAGGCGTTTTCGATCTGGGGCACGGCAGAGGTGGCGAGGGACGGGTCGTAAGGCTTATAGTCGGCATAGAGGGCCTGTGCGTGTGGATCTTCGGCGAGGGCATGGTCGATCCGTTGGCCGTGCCGTAAGAAGAACAACTCTGTCATTGACAAATGTGTCAGGAAGCTTGTGATGTCATATTGCGAGTTGCGACACGCGACCGACACGGCCATGCAGCGCGACATTGTCAATCTCTACTGGCTACACATCTTGATATTTTTGTATGTATAGTATAACTATAAGTATAAAGAAGTATAAGTGTTTATTCTGTACTCGACTCATATTTGTCTGGCAAAAAATTAATAAGAATTGGGTCTTTTAAAGATACCTCTGGTCACATGACCTTGAGTCTCATGAAAACTCTAAACTCACGACATTCGCGATATCAATGTTCAAGCACGAAGCGATAGCAGTGCTATTTTCTGGTACAGCCGCCGTGGCTGCCCGTTGTGTGGGCCTGGCTCGGGCCTGGGAGACGGCCAATGATGTGGTGATGACATTGGGCCAAAACGCCGCCGTCTCAGGCCTTTTGGTCGTCCTGTTGGCCCTTGCAAAACACACTCTGGTCGTGAACGGTGTGAAAATTTCGGCCAATTTGCTGGTAAGTGGTGCCCGTACGGTGGTAGCGGTGTTCCTCGTGGTGACTGCTGCTGGGTGTGTTTCGGGGGCCCGACTTGCGGCGTTTTTGGCGGCAATGGCGGTGGATAGGCTCGCAGTTTACTTCGTAGCAGCATTTGTCTACGATATGGTGCTGGGAGATGCCCTGGTGGCGGTAGCGGGCTACGGGATGCTTGTGGTGGCGTACTACATGGCTGGGCCGAGCGTAGACGTGGTGCTGGGAATTTTGGTGGGCGTATTGGGTGTTTTTACGGCGACAATAGCAGGATCTGGGCTTATTTCAGGCCCTGAATTAGGCTATATTGTTATTTCTGCCGCCGTGCTAGCGGTAGGAGTCGTGGGAGCGCTCTGGGCGGTTTCCAGCGGTAACTTAGGGTTAAATGGTGGTAATAATACTTTAACCAGCTACAATGAAGCCACGCCGTGGATTCTCGTGGGAGCCACTGCCGTGCTCGAGAACGTGGTGGCCCTCTTCCTTCACCAAAACAGCCCGACGAAACTCTATGCAGAAACCCTTTTGGTGTCGGTGATAAATCTCCCCCATTTTGCAGGCATAACTCCAATAGTCCAGGAACTTATCTCACATAAAGATACGAAAGCAATATTCCAGTTTCTCGTACTAAATACGGCGTTTATGGTGGTACAACTCGTGTACTCATTCCGGTCTGGCTCGCTAGGATTACTCAGTGATTCGCTCCATATGGCCTTAGATTGTTCATCGCTAGCACTCGGACTTATAGCTGGTATTCTTTCAAAAACACCGGTAGACCAAAACAGCAAGTTCCCATTTGGGTACCTGAGATTTGAAACGCTTGCTGGGTTTACCAATGGAACGTTACTCTTTGGTATTTCAGGAGGTATTGTGTTTGAGGCGTTGATGCGGTTGTACAATCCAATTGAGTTGAAGGAGACGACGGAGTTGATCGTGGTGAGCGTGGTGGGATTGTTGGTGAACTTGGTGGGGATATTTGCTTTTGGGCATGTGCATGGACATGGACATTCTCATGGACATTCTCATGGCCATTCACATGGCGAAAGCCACGGGAATCAAATGAACGGAGACTCTGGTGATCATTCCCACTCTCATGGCAATTCTCATGATAATTCCCATTCCCACTCTCATTCCCACTCTCATTCCCACTCCGATTCTGATTCCCATTCCTCCTCCGAGATGAACGATAACATGCGTGGAATCTTCCTCCATATCCTTGCAGACACGCTTGGATCGGTCGGGGTCGTAGTCAGCACGATCCTCACTAAACTCTTCCACTGGCACGGCTTTGATCCCGTGGCCTCCATTATCATTGCAGTTCTTATATTTGTTTCTGCGGTGCCACTTATCAAATCTACCAGTTCGTCACTTCTTCTTTCGCTCGATAAATCTAAAGAGTCAAAGATCAGAGACGTGCTAAAAGACATTCACAGCATTAAGGGTGTGAGATCGTTTACCACACCCAGATTCTGGCCCTGTGAAGAAAATATCACCGGCTATATTCACGTACAGATATACCGGGGCGAGAATGCTGTGTATGCCAAGAGAGAGGTGGTGAAGTTGTTTGAGAAGCTGGGAGTCGAGGCGATGGTGCAGATGGAGTACGATTACGACGACTGCTGGTGCCGAGAGTGATATGTAGACAATAAAAGTTATACTTTGTATCTGAGTAGTCTGAATAAACGAGAATAAAAGTTGAAAGACAGTGAAATGTATAGTGAAAAGCGAAAGATAGTGAATGATATAGTTAAATATGAAACTGCAGTTGTATAACTTAACATCAATCTATTGGGGCCAAGGAAAATGGCTGTAAAAAGTTGCCGTAGGAGTATTATTTCCAAGTAATTTGGGATAGAGTTTCTGGAAGGATTGGGTAGTCTTATCACCTGAAAGGTTGTACTGCTTAAGACATGGAAACTAGTAGTGAAAGTCATGGGTAAATAGCGTGTATGCATGCACAATTGGTGAAAAAGATTATATGGATTTGAATTCACGAAGAGTTTAATGAAATAGAAGAATGGGGTTTTCGGATGGAGTTTAGTGTTATGGACAGAGTATATGGGAATGTTGATGGATTGAGTATATAGTGGATAGAGTGTATGAATAGAGTATATGAATAGAGTATCTAATGAATAGAGTACGATGGATGGAGTATATGGTGGATAGAGTACGATGGATGGATAGATGTTAATGAATGAAGTACATAGTGGATAGAGTTTATGGATAGAGTATATCAATAGAGTATATTAACTAATGGATAGATATTAATGAATAGAGTGTAAAATGAATAGAGTGAAAAATGAATAGAGTATATGAACAGAGTATATCAATAGAGTATATCAATAAAGTATTTCAATGTATATCAATAGAGTACATGAATAGAGTATATAATGAATAGATTAATGAGTGAGTTCAGAAAGAGATTAATCCAGAAAAAATATTAACAGAGAGTAAACTAGAATTAAACTAGCATAATAACTAACCTGGTTACTAGTAGATCATTTTACCAATTGAATCCTACTTCAGTTCATCATCTCACTCACTCACTCACTAATCTCAATCTCAATCTCAATCTCAATCTCATCGCAATGTCCAGAGTAGGAGTTCTTGCACTAGGCCCAGCTGGAGTGGGCAAATCCACCTTCTGCAACTCCATCATCGCCCACATGCAAAGCATAGGCCGTAGAGCCCATATCGTCAACCTCGACCCGGCTGCTGAGCCCACCGAATACGAATTCACCATCGATATTAGAGACCTCATCTCACTCGAAGACGTAATGGAAGAAATGGATTTGGGACCCAATGGAGGTTTGGTTTATTGTTTTGAATATTTGCTAGATAACTTGGACTGGCTCGACGAAGAAATCGGGGAATATAACGACGAATATTTGATCTTTGACTGTCCGGGTCAGATCGAATTGTACACCCATGTTCCGGTACTTCCCACCATTGTCAAGCATTTAAAGAACCAGTTGAATTTCAGTCTCTGTGCAACTTACTTGCTTGAAGCTCCGTTCATTATTGACCATTCCAAGTTCTTTTCTGGTGCTCTTAGTGCCATGCTGGCAATGATCTTGCTTGAACTTCCACATATTAATATCTTGTCTAAGATTGATCTCATTAAAGGTGACTATAGCCGTAAAAAGCTTAAACAGTTTTTGAATCCAGACCCAGGCGTGCTAGGAGAAGATGAGTATAATCCAAAGTTTATGAGATTGAACAAGTTAATAGCTAATTTGGTGGATGATTTTGGAATGGTACAGTTTTTGCCGTTAGATTGTTCGAAAGATAGTGACAGTGTGGCGACGATATTGAGTTATATAGACGATGTAACGCAGTGGCTGGAGACCCAGGAGCCAAAGGAGCCCAATGACGAGTTAGAGATTGAAGAGTAGGATAGATGAATAAACGGTTAGGAGTAGTAGAATGGATGAATACGGTAGTCGTAGTACGGATTTCAGGGATGGATTCAAGGAGTCAGTTTGGTGGATACTCAGAGTATGACTTGAGGTTTTCTGACAAACAACGCAGTGCTGGAGAATAGGTGTAGCTGGACCAAGAAGATGGGATCAAGTAGTGAGGACCAAGAAGATGGGACCAAGAAGTTAAGATCACATGGGTCAACTAGTAGATCAATTGAAGAAATTCGATCAATTCAAGACACTCCATCAATTGAAGATACTCGATCAGCAGACACTCGATCAGAAGACACTCGATCAGAAGATACTGGGTCAATCGGAAAAATTGGATCAAATGGGTGACTGGAGCAACAAATTGAATGAATCAGGCTAATATTACATTATCACTTCCTGATTCCGCTATACCAGCAAGGTGATGATCATAGAACTGGATATGCTATTATCGGAGTAAGGGGAATGTGAACTGGTTCATACTGAGCAATTAAAGAACAAAAACTAGTAGTTTCAAGAAACAGTTTTCGTGAGTGTCTTTCATTATTTTCGTCAATACTGAATTGTTAATTCTTTATAATCTGATCTCTAAATCATAGCATGGCTGCACCTCTGCAACTTGAAGTTGACAAAACATTCAAAGTCAATATTGCCTTTGTTACTCTATTCCATTACCAAAGTGATTTTAATATTCAATTGGATGTGTTTTGGTAACACTATTTACAAAGGAATTAGTGTAGTTATATTCGTTGTGTAGTTGGACGTAAAGTTAAAATTTAACAGGAATTGAAGAATCTCCAATTATCGTCAGAAACAATTAAATGCACATGTTATTCAATCTGCATAGAATGAACTATTCACGACTGGTGGACGTGCTGAGATACGTAAAAGTTGAATATAATAATAATTGTTCAGCCTGTGAGATACAATATAAAATAAAACGAACACCACCAATTGTCTTTGAATCATTTTCAACACTAAAGATGATCAACAATAGTGATTGTTGGACTTGTTCTAAATTTTTTACCTATTGTATCACCAATTACATCCCAATTACACTCAATTGTAATTAAAATAATTATTATACTAACAATCGAGCCTCACGGAAGTATCACATTGGAATGAAATTATACAATTCAATTTTTAAAAATTCAGACTAACAATTCAAGATGATTTAATGTGGGCATCCGACGGCTATAAGGATAATATTCCGCATAGGAGTTCCTACGGAGTTACTATCTTGACTAGCCGATTGTTACGAGTACATATTGCATTTCCTGTAGATAATAGCAACTCGATCTTGTGATAAACAAGTTCAAATTTTCACACCAAATTAACTGCATGAGCTGAATGTCTTAGCTATTAATACTCATCAACCCATTAAAACATGTCAGATAATTAGTATATAATTCGTCTAATGCATTATTCGGCCTCTCGTCAGTCTATCTCCGCTACTCCTTAAGCCCCTTACCTTGGATCGGGATTAACAACAATGTAAACACGCACACCTGACTTCCATATTAGTTTCAAATACCTTATTTAGGCAACCAAGTTTTTTTTTGAGGTATGTTTAAACACATATTTCTGTACGCTGGTGATCAATGCTGATCATCTGTAGTTGCTATTATATTCTTGTCACCATAATATGGGTTAAAAAATCGAGTCGTAGATTAAATTATATATTCCGGATATAACAGTGGTTTTAAAACTGTTGAGAATGTAATTACCCCGGTGCTCTTTGTTTTAACTCCCATAACGCCGTTACCCCCATTCTGGACTTCCATAGTAATTTCATCGATTATATATCGGACCTATTGAATATCGGAACTTAAATAAATTTTATCGGCTCATATAATTAAAAAAAAAAAACAAATTGAGTCGGAACTGTTAATTCAGGATTTTATTTTTTCTCAGTAGTTTTTTATTTTAATTTTTCTAAACTTATTGTCCTTTCATAATCTATTATGCAATCCCATGCATGATGTGTATTGTTAATGGCGGAAAAACAGTACAAATCTGGTAATGACCTTAAACTACAAATATGCATAGAAGCAAATTCGCTAAGGCTAAGGCTAAGGTAGTCGACAGTTATTTTTTCATAATTGCTCAAATTGCAGATTATCATTAAAATCTTTAACAATTGCCACCCATAATAATTTAATTATTTTACGTCTCAGATAATACATAGAAAAAAAAACGGCTTCAATGAAGTATAATTGGTACCTCAATCCATCAGCTTCTTTTGCATATCATTGCCGGGTTGTAAATTATGATACCTGAACTATACCAGTCGCATCTAAGCCATGACTGTTTAAGTAAATAGCCTGATGTACTTAACGTCACCGTGTTTAACCCAAGTGGCAGATAATTACATATGGGATGCACAAATCAATGTATATTGGTATAAACATAAATCCATGTATGACAGGGCAAGAAAAAAATCCATGTAGGAAGGATTCAAATAACTAACAAAAATCCTTGTAGGGCGGGCAAAAGTAAAGCGGGATTTACAAGGCTTAACCCAACATAACAATGAGCCCAGGAACAAGTAATAACTTTACGTTTGGGGTTGCATTTAAGGATCTTCTGTTGACGTGATATCATTTCTTGTACATACTGGTGATAATAGGATTTACGGGGTGAGAGGGGGAGATGGAACTCCGAGCTAAGCCTGCAACGCTCGGTGTCTGAGATGAAAGATTGTCGGGAAATCAGGAAAATATACCGGTGGGTTTTGCAGTTGATGGAAGCTTCACGTGAACTCGACTTCACGTGAAAGTAGATTGCTAGTTTTTTTCTTCACGTGATAGGAAATCCCGATGCACGTGACCATTTTCACGTGAGTTTCTGCTGATGACGAACCTCGCCAGTTTTTCCACTCACGTGACTCACCTCTACAAACCTGCGCGCTCTTCGCAAAAATTCAACAACATGGTGCAAATCAATGAAGTAAAAGACGGAGCCCGTGAAAACAGGACTGCAGCACATACTCATATCAAGGGCTTGGGGCTCGACGAGAAGGGAGTGGCCAAGAAGGTCGAGGGCGGATTTGTTGGTCAAAATGATGCCAGAGAAGCCTGTGGAATCATTGTCGACTTAATCAAGAGTAAAAAAATGAGTGGTAGAGCTATTTTACTTGCTGGACCACCGGGGACCGGAAAAACCGCATTAGCGTTGGCGATCTCGCAAGAACTTGGACCTAAGGTTCCGTTCTGCCCAATTGTAGGGAGTGAACTTTATTCAGCTGAAGTAAAGAAAACAGCAGCTCTTATGGAAAATTTTAGACGGGCAATTGGTCTTAGAATTAAAGAAACAAAAGAAGTTTACGAGGGAGAAGTAATTGAATTGACCCCTGAAGAAAGTGAAAACCCACTTGGAGGGTACGGAAAAACCATCAGTCATGTGATTGTGGGGTTGAAGACAGCTAAGGGTACGAAAAATCTTAGATTAGATCCAAGTATTTACGAGAGTATTCAGAAGGAAAGAGTCACGATTGGAGATGTGATTTACATTGAAGCCAATACCGGTACTGTTAAAAGAGTTGGTCGTAGTGATGCTTATTCGACTGAATTTGACTTAGAAGCTGAAGAGTACGTGCCTTTGCCAAAGGGTGAAGTTCATAAGAAGAAAGAAATTATCCAGGACGTGACGTTGCACGACTTGGATGTAGCTAATGCTAGACCTCAGGGTGGCCAGGATGTACTTTCGATGATGGGCCAGCTTTTAAAGCCGAAAAAAACTGAAATCACCGATAAATTGAGACTTGAAGTCAATAAAGTTGTCAGCAAGTATATTGACCAAGGTGTGGCAGAATTGATTCCAGGGGTCTTGTTTATTGACGAAGTTAACATGCTTGACATGGAAATTTTCACGTACTTGAACAAAGCTTTGGAGAGCTCAATCGCACCAATTGTGGTCTTAGCTTCCAACAGAGGTCTTACCACGATCCGTGGTACTGACGACGACGATATCAAGGCCCCACACGGGTGTCCTCCTGACCTAATTGACAGATTGCTTATTGTCAGAACTTTGGCGTACGTCCAGGACGAAATCAAAATCATCATCAACAAAAGAGCCAGCTTGGAGAGCTTGATTGTCACTCCTGAAGCTCTAGATAAGTTGGCTGAGCACGGGATCAAGAACTCCTTGAGATACGCTTTGCAATTGTTATCACCAGCTGGAATTTTGGCTAAAACGGCCAACAGACAAGAGATTACGCTTGAGGATATCGAGGAATGTGAAGTGCTTTTCTTGGACTCGAAGCGGTCGATTAAGGTGTTGGAGCTGAGCTCGGGGTACATTTGAATGTAGACTGAAGCTAAACTAGATAGGTAAATAAAGAAATTTATGTGAACTGTAAGATCAGGGGGCGTTATATTAAGATTTTCTGACATGGATTGAATAAGCTTTGCGGTATGTTGTAGTAAAGCAGGGTTTGATTATGCAATAAGGATCATAAGGGTTACATTTCAGTTTGCAGTAACTGCTGAGTGTCAAGGCTTCGACTATATCAAAGGAAACAGTTCATAAAAGGAATTCTTAATGGAAATATAAGATAGAATATTAAATTGGAACAGTTTTTTTTTGATGGTATGGAAAGTAAATATAGGAGCAGTTTATAATAGAACTACAAATACAATAGACAAGTTCTTCAGAAAATAATAGCTAATACTTGAAAGCTGATGCTATAAAGCTTAAATATTCTTCGAAATGGCTTTTAAATCCAGAGAGCTGAACTCACTTTGGACCTACTGAGAAGTTGTCTACAAATCTCCAGAAAGTCTACACCGAAAGTTTATATTGACCATGGACTAGCATCATTGAAGCCGGAGCAAGCTCATTCTACAATCATTTACAATGCCCAAGCTCGTTACACTCGCCCAAAAACTCCTCGGCCGTCAACACATCGCTGCCCCCATAAACAATGCTCAGGATCTCTTGCTTTTCGCCTACCAATTCCTGCAAGTTTTGGTACTCTACATAGCTAGCTCCGCCCACCACAAACACAATCGACTCGCTGTAGCTTTGTCTCTTTGGAGGCTTTGAATGTCCGCCCCGAAGTTTTGGGTCCAAATAGAGGTAATCGTCGGTAACTTGCACGCTTGCAGCAGACGAGTTGGCTGGGTCCATGATCAGCTCGACGATATTGGTGATGGGCAAGTTCTTTTTGTCGGGCAAAAGCTTCTTTAATCCAGACGTTAACGAGCTCAAACCTTCCGTCAAACGACCTTCCGTCAACCCGTAGAGTCTTGATGATAAGTTGTTGAACAAGGCACTGTTCAGGTTCATGTTCAACTCTTTTCCTGAATCGTGATCGCCCAAAGACGAGAGATTCGAGAGTTTACTAATTTGCTTGAACTTTTCGATGTACTGCAAACCAGCAAGATCAAGATTTGGGTCTAACTGACGAAGTTTGGTCTTAACAGACTCGATAAACGACGGAGTTAGGTCGACCATCAAAAAGAGAATAATAAACGTCCGTAACTTATCAAGAGTATTATTCTTAGGAGCTTCGTTCAACAATTCCAAAAACTCGTCCTGGACTTTCGGGTTGTTGAAACTCTGCTCGATTTCAAAGAACTTATCGAGCGATTTAGCTTCCAATTCTTTAAGTAAAGAAGCCAAAACATCCATGTGCATATCGAGAGTGGCTTTTCTAATTTTAAGTTCAGGAATTGCATTCACGGCCTGTTGCATTTTGGCGGTATCGTGTTTGAGCGACTCGTCGATTTCGTTTAAGGACGTGATGCCCGTTTGCAGTGTGAGTTCTTGGGCATCTTTTTTATACTGTTCTAGCTCGATATTAGCATTTTCTACCACGTCTGGGAACGGTAATTGGTTATTTTTGTTCCAGAAAAAGTCTCTTGGGTCGATATCGTACTCCTTGAGTTTCCCGTCGCTGGGTACCTTAAGGGTGTTTCTTTTCAAGTTAAACACATCGCTGACCATGCACTGGTAAATCCAAGAATGACTAAACATCGACGCAAGATCGATATTTCTGTCAAATAACACCAAGACACTTCTTTGCTGGAGTGACAGCAGGTGTTTTGAATTAGCAAGATGATCTCTAAGTTTCAAGTCTAACTGAGTGGCTACAAGTTCAGCAGCTCCGTTTCTCTGGCAACGAATAATGGGGATATTTCCCGAGGTTAAAATCACCAGCATAAGCCCGGTCGAGAGCTCGTCGGCCAAGCGATGGATTTGGTCCTCCTGGGTCAGAGGGTGGTTGAATTGGGTGAAGATTCGGGGCAGATCGAGCGAGAAAAGGTCCAGTTCAGTAACGATATAGTTGAGGTATTGATCGTAAATTTGCTTGATTTTGTGGTTTTTCTGGACCAAGGAGACCTGTTTGGCAAACAGTTCCAACAATTCTCTATTGATACTAGAAGTAAAGTTTACGTACGTGTCATCATATTTTTCAGCCTTCAAGTCGTCGATAATGAGAGCAATATTTGCTTCAGTTGGTTCCACAAAGTAGACGACCGGCACGTCGGGCAAGGCCAGTCTGGAGGCAGTGATGGTGGAATGGAAAGTCACTCCACAACGTAAAAGGTCATTAACTCTGATAACAGACGATACGATTGATTTACTTTTGGCGTCGAGAATGAGAGCTTTCCAAGTAATTTCTTCGTGTTGGGAAGCAGATGTGATATCACCTTGGTCCTTGTTGAGGTGGAGCATCCGTTCGAGGGTGGCTGGGGTTAGTAAGTTGAATTGGTGATGTTACGTACCTATTTGCCTTTCCCGTAGGGTTTGAGACATGGTGTGCGAATGATTTTTTGAGACTGTTTAGATTATTTGATGGGATATTTGACGGGATATTTGACGGGGATTGATGAATATTTGTAGTTGTATTTGTATTTGATATTTGACAGAATGGTGAGGTGGTGGTATAGGATGGAGAGGAAGAGAGGTTTACAAGTTTTGGAGAATTGAAATTTTGAAGATTGCTGAATTTCAGATTACCAGATTAGACTACCAGATTATTAGATTATTAGATTATTAGATTATTAGATTATTAGATTACCAGATTATTGGATTATTGGATAATTAGAGTACCAGGTTATTAGATCATTAGATTGTTAGACTACCAGAATACCAGATTAGACTACCAGATTATTATATTATTATATTATTGGATAATTAGAGTACCAGGTTATTAGATCATTAGATTGTTAGACTACCAGAATACCAGAATATCAGAATACCAGAACACCAGAATACCGGAGCATTAATACCAGATTAAGATTAACGAGATGAAGAACTGTCTCTATCGTGGTTTTATATATTGGTGATATCGTCTGTTATCTCGTCTCAGTGCTCTATTAGCTCTACTCATTCACTGAATCACTAACTTATACTGATACACTCGTTCATAGAACTCTGAGAACTTTCAGCCTCTAGATGAAACAATCTCTATTATGACCTATTCTCGCCTAGATAATGCAGTTCACTTAACCCACGAGAAACTCAGATTGTAGTTGAATTTCTGGTCTACAGGTCTGGGTCAACAAGGTACCAATAACTGGGTCAACAGCTGGCTATTAACTGGATATTAACTGGATATTAACTGGATATTAACTGGATATTAACTGGATATTAACTGGATATAACTCTGGATATAACTCTGATAACTCATAGCTCTGATAACTCATAGCTTTGATAACTCATAACTTTGATAACTCATAACTCTTATAACTCATAACTGTTATAACTCACAACTGTTATAACTCATAACTCTAAACGATATCAAATAACCAGAATAAAAATTACCAGAATAAAAATTGGATACGTCTGATTTACCTCTATTAATGACTCATGCTAACTGTATGAAATATTACATCTTAATTTCGACTCATGCTATCTTTTCAATACCACGTCTTAATATTGGCTCTCTAAAAATGGATATCGACCCTGGTAATCACTACATATCAACTATAACTCTGTAAAAACTGAATTTTAGTAATAATAAACATTGAATATTATAAATTTTCAGCTGCAATTTTAATTTCTGCAATTTTAAGTGTACGTGTCTACAGAGATCGTATACCTGTCAGTTTTCAACATCCTGAAGAATCCACAATTGTCATCTACAACCTGAGGCTACGAAATAAACAACAACATTACATCTATCTCCCTAAACAACTAAACACCTAGCTGTCACGCTGCGCTTAAAAATGCTTACATTCCTCTTGGAAATGTAAACAAACAATCCAGGGTCTCAACGAAACAATTCCAATTACAGCTAACAGAAGTAATCTATGATCTGTTTCACTAATCTTTAATCTGTATCCATTAATCTATATTCAATAATATCGCCAATCTAACCCTGGGTATCTCCACATATTTGAAAGGATCAGCATCTGACCTACACGATTTACAATCTCTAATCTCTGATACATTCTATAATCACCTCTCCTATACAGTCTAGTTATACACCTGAAATCAGGCACCTCTACATTTTTATCTATCTCCTATGCAATGCTACAATACAGTATAATACAATTTAACCCTGAAAGTTGGGATCCTCGTCACTCTTATACTCGACAATCCCCCTTAAAACTTTAATCTTACCGTAGATCTCGTGATGAATCACGTTCTCCTCCTCCTTTAATTCCTTACTCTTGTTTTTATGCTCCGTTCCTGGTACTGGCCACACACAATTAAGACGAAGTCTAGTACATTCAGTACACTTAGGCTTCAGTTCACAACAACGTTTTTTTCTTTGCCGGCATGTAATACACCCCATTCGACTTCTTTTACTGGGATTTCGGGGTCCTCCACTGGCAGATCTTGCCGGTGATTTTTTAGGTGACTGCGGCGATTTTTTGTCGACAGCCGTTGAGTTTACACCTGGATTTGCCCCACTATTTGCCCCTGTACTGGCTTGGACCGAAACCGGTTGATTATATACCCCGAGAGGAGCGATAGGCGGTATTCCCATCATATCTTGAGCCGGGGGTGCCATATAATAAGAGCCGAGTTGAGATACTGGAAGTATTGGCTGTTGGAATTGCGGATGTGGAGGTAGATGACCTGGAGGTGCCGAGTAAGGACCTGGAGTTGGGCCTGGAGTAGCCGAGTTAGGCCCTAGACCTGAACTAGCACCCGAACTTGGACCTGAACCAGAATTTGGCCCAGGATGGGGATTTATATTTGGACCTGAGATCAGAGATGGAACCCCTGAAGCTGGAACAGGATTTGATGCAACCGTGGAATTACTGGCAGAACCCAGACTTGAGTTGGTGCCATTTACCCCTGATGGGCCTGTAAGAACTGGTACCGAGTTGGTACCAGGGCTCTGAGACAGAGCCAGATTCAGGACATGATTTGGATTTTGACCTGGGTAAAAATGTCGATTTTTTTCATAATCTTCTGGATCTTCATATGGAAGTTCATAATACGGCGTTATACTATAATTCCTTTCAAGGTTTTCATTATTTTTATTCCATTTCATCGTTAAACTCATGCAAAGAAGATTGTAACCTTCAAGATTAAATGTTTATAATTATCAATTATAATAATTACACAAGTTTAATCAATCTAGGTAGTATTTGACAATCTATCTTGTGTAATTAAATCTAAGTTAAACCAAATTGGTTATAACAACTTATTTATTTTAATTCAATATTCATTTAGAGATTATAATGGGTATTTATATAACTTGAATATGAAGAAATTTTATCATTTTAAAAAAAAAACTTGAATATTTTAAAATTGATAGGTTTTCTTTTTTCTTTGCCAGGTCATTTTATTCTGACAAATCTAATGGTTATGAAAGACACTTGTATTCCTGAACCTAATCTAAACCTTCAACCTCCTGTGTAACATTTTCTATAAACTTAATACTATTACAACCGTGAACAACCTTGTGAGAAATTAAAAATTAATAATTTAATAAAAAAACGCCGAAATTCAAATTATGGTTTGGCGACGTTTTTTTTTTTCCTTTTTTTTCATGTTTTATTCTCATCACAGGGTTTGAAACCTGGTCCTATCGGATTACTCTATTGCGAACTAGAAAACGTCAGGCGATCAATTATTAGAAAGGGGTTTAGAAGGATTTGCGTTGCTTTATCTTATTAAAAGCTTCGTTTGTAAAAAATTTCAAATCTTCTTCGCGTGTTTTGAACAAACCATCTTGTAATCAGAATAGGGTCGGACTTCGCATTCTTCTTTAATGTATAATTCGGTAACTAATTTTTTATATTTGGCCATAATTACTAACTTGCCTGGTCACTGTGTCAGCTTAAAAGGCTGACATTGTTCTTATCCAAAAAATGGACTCAAACTAGGCATCGCGGCTGTCTTGTTACCAGCCTCGAAATAACCTTTAATATCAGGAATCTCATCAAATTTTCATTTTAATTATTGATTTTTTAATTTTTTAATTTTTTAATTCTTATTTATTTACCGGATCTCTTGAGTGATTTAATAATATATAAAAGTTTTTTATGTTTGTTATTTTTTAAAGTTCCGAGGGTGGATTTATAAATGGTGGATTTATGAATGGTGGATTTATATTATGGAGCTATAAAAGGTGGAGTTATAAAATAATCGGGTTTGTTGTATTATTTGTTTACATACCTCCCATAGGTGGCATACCTCCCATAGGTGGCATACCTCCCATAGGTGGCATTCCCCCCATTTGTGGAGCACCTCCTTGACCTTGACCTTGACCTTTCAAAGAAGATTTACCAGCTTTCAATAATTCATCACATAACAATAAATTCAGAGCAATACCAACTGCACTACTTATAGCATTTCGAATAACTCTATAACTATCCCAAATACCTTCAATAGTTGGATCAATCGGTTCTCCAGTTTTTAAATCAATTCCGACTTTTCTACCTTCGCTAATTTCATCACTGCAATTAGTTAAAGTCTCTAATACATCTAAACCGGCATTCATACATAATATCTTCGGAATAACTAAAAGGGATTCACTAAATACTTTTGTTCCGAGTTTATTTTTCCCCTTGATAGTTTTAGAATTATTTAAATTATCCGAACATGATAAATAAAATGATCCAGCTCCTGTAACAACAGATTTATCCGTTAAGACATTTTTGATTGATCTTAATCCATCCCTAACTGCATCTTTTGTTTGCTGAATGATATAATTATTTGAACCCCGAATTAAAATAGTAGCACTTTTAGGATCCCGGTTTTCTGTAATATAAGTGAATTTATCTTCCCCGATACTGTTTTCGTAAACCAACCCACTGTAGCCAAGGATTTCCGGAGTTAAATCGTCGACACTATTCTGCGCTTCACCACCACAAACTAACTGTAATCTTTCCATATTTCTCCTTTTGGCCCTTCTTAAGGCTAAGATTCCGTTTTTGGCAAGAATATCAAGAGACATGGGATCAATACCTTTTTGGTTAATTATGACAAAGTTTTTATCTCCGTTTAACTCACAAACTGAATTCTTCAATTCAAGGATTTTCTTCAACTTATCGTCAACGAATTTTCTTTCACTAGCCACAAGAGAGTCTCTTTGTTCGACTGAAGAATAGAAAAATCCGGAATTAACTTCGGTTTTTTCATATTCCAACAGTACGTTCAAAATTAAAACATAACAATTTTCGAGTCTTCTTGGCATATCCGGGTGTCTAGCACCATGATCAAGAACCAATCCCTTCACGAGTTCCGTCTGTTTGACGTCCCCGTATTGCATGGTCATGATTTCGATCATGTGAAGATCAAGAGGATGTTCCGGAGAATCGACCGTATTAACGGCATCGGTTACAATGGGGGCCAAAACGTTGGTGATTTCAGGATTGACTTTGGTCGACAATGAACTCTTTGCTATCTGAAGTAAGAATTCCCGATCAATATTTTCTGTTACTTGTTTAAACAGGTCCAAATATTTAAGAGTTTCCTGTTTAGCAAGTTCTAAACCATCAACTATAATACGAGGGTGAATTCCTTCACTAATATAACGTTCACTCTGCTTAAGCAATTCTCCGACCAACAATACCACGGTGGTGGTTCCATCTCCTGTAATTTCGTCCTGTGCAGTGGCAGCACGGGCGATCATCACTGCGGTGGGGTGCTGAATTTGCATTTCACTCAAAAGCACTTTGCCATCTTTGGTGAGCTTAAGGTTCCCTGATCCATCTACAAGGAGCTTCAATGTCCCCTTTGGGCCAAGGTTACTGCTGAGCACCTGCTGGAGCCCGGTGGCTGCAGCAATGTTTACCTGGAGGGCTTGAGACCGTCTAAGACTCTCTGCCTTTGGGTTTAATAGTTGAATCGACATGAAAAATTTTCGCGACTTAGGTTGATAGTTTTACGCGCCTAAGGCATAGGGCGAGACTGGTGGTAACTTACCGCGAGAATGCAGAAATATACTGCGGGCTCGTGTAATCCCACCGCGACAAGTAAGTATCAACACTTTTATCAACCTGTAAATTACTGCGACTGCGAATCTGCGACTACGAATCTGCGACTGCAAATCTCATACTTGCCACCATACACTTTCTACTACATTACCACCATGATCTGCATTCCTTGAAGAGTTCCGACCTCAGAAATAATGTCATGTCAACGGCGTCATCTTCGTCATCGTCGTCTACAACTATCCTACGCAAGTCTGAGTCTAATTCGCATCTCATCGCACCCACATCTTCGCTCACCTCTCATACTTTATCTGCCATATAGTTAATCAACCTCTCTTAACCATATTGACTTCATGTCAACGTCACTATGTCTAGGACCCTTACCGGATTTACTTCGAATCATGACTCATCCTAGTCATCCATATGTAAGCCACCACCTTACCGTTCCCGTCACCTTTATTACTTATTACCTCTAGCTCAGACATAAGATGTCATAACCGCAATTCTAATTAAGGTACAAGACTAAACATATGTACAGAAAATCCCGTGGGCAACTTTCGGTCGTCGCGGGCAATAAACTTTTTTATTCGGTTCTGTCGCGGACTCCTTGCCCACTTGCTAAGTACTACTGATGATAACACCGGTACTGATTCATTGCATCATTAACCGAACAGGCTATTTTTTCAAATTTTCTCTACGCCATCATTCGGCTACAGTTGAGTTTATCTTATTGTACCTAATCTAAATATTCTTATGTTAAACCGGTAATGCTTCAGCTGCATAAACGCAATGCCTTAAGTCGAATCTTATCACCGATACCAAGTTTGATTATTACTGTGGCAAAATTTGTGCCCACGCTACCAAAGCCCGAGGCATTTTAGCCACTGAAGCTGCCCCGTCCGGAACTCCAAACCTTCTGATTTTCAAAAAAGCTTTTTTTTTCATTAAAATTTATCGATTAAATTATGGCGGGGATTACCCTTAATTATCAAAAAAATTGATAAAACAAAAAAAACAATTATTAAAATCTTTCGATTCCTCCATTGCTTTATGCATCCTGTATGACGCACATTTAATTTAAAATATATTTTCTAGTCCATTCTAGTTATGAATCCTGTCAAGTTATTGATTTATCTATACCCACCGGTACCTCCCCTTATCTCCCCTATCTCCCCGTCGACGCTCCCACTACCAAATTCAAATTTTGATTTTTTAGTTTCAACACCTCGCTTAACCAATCCTATTTTGATTTCTCACCTTTATTACCGCCATCAATTGCCATTATTCTAACTTATGCATATCATTAAAAAAATTTGATGTATGCACCAGGATTTTCTTGAATTATATGTTTCAACTTGAATCAGTCTTACCGACTGTTCATGATCCGCCAATGTCAAGTGTATAGGTGCTTAAACGAAAATAATCAAGAATTAAGCATCAAATGCAGGTATTCTGCAAGTATATCTCGCTTAAATTACGAAACTTGGTACGTGATCACCGGGCCGAACACCGGTGTAAATAGAATTGTTTCTTCGAAATTAAGTTTGCGACTTGATCTAATTTAATTTTCATTTATGTACTATCTTTTTTCTGAACCCTCGGAATTCATTTTCAAAAGGTTTTTTACCCCGTATTAAAATTATCACCATCTGGCACCACCTCCTACACCGCGTCATCGCCCAGCACCACCATGCTAACCCCTCTTTAGCTTTCTTTAACTGATTTTGAATTTACTATATTAATACTTCCGACTTAAACACTTTGCGTTATTGTAAAACCGTGTCTCAATTGTCTATACACGGCTCGTGGCTGTGCTACATTCCGTAGCCTTGGTTTATCACCAGTAGTTTGGTGTTAAGTTAGTTGTTTCTCTTAAATGCTTTCACTCCTTTAGCTCGTATAGTTCAACTGTAATCATAATCCGTACCGTCGGAACTATTAGCAGAACAAACTACCTTAAAAACTGTTTCCTCTATAAAAGTGATTCATCTGAAACTGCAGTTTAGGTGAAAAACTTTTTTCCACTTTATAAAAATTACTAATGTCTTACTATTTTACAAATTGCCTTTATTTTGAATCAAATAAATCTATTTGAATGCTTCAAATATAATCTTGGTATTTTGGGCAGTAAGCTGCATCTGTATTTACAAATGACCCAATAATATTAAAAAAAATTGAATGTTTCAGTTAATATTATCAAATTATTTGATTATTGTTCAGTAAATAATATTATTTAACACTACTCCAAATTAATTCTATGATTAAAATAATCTCTATATAATTCTTCATTAAAACTTATTCAGTGTCACCCCAAAAAATATCTCCTATCCAATCACTACTTTACGAATCATATTTTTTATTCAATTCATTTACCCAATTCTTCTATCCGTTTCACAACCATTAATTCACTTAAATGCCCATAACCAACTGGATCTACAACCAGATAACCCTGTGATTCCATTTCTGGCCTTTGAGTCTTTCGTTCACAGGATCACAGCCCCTTCACTCTTTTTGCCCATGCCACAATTAAGTTCTCTTGGCTCAGAAATAGGGTTTATGTCCATGGGTTTGTGGTGGGGTCTTCTAGATGGGGTCTGAACGACTTGTATCCACGTAGACTAGCCTTGTATTTATTTATTGACTTATTTCAACTTCTGTTTCAAGTGAGTTGTTCAATTTAATCACAAGTCCAATTTAGCTGTTCAAAGTAATAAGGTGTAGAAGTTAAAATTGTTTAGACTAACTAATCTAAATTGGCTGGTGTATAGTAAGGCTTTTGTGAATTAACGCTTTACCTGAATCAACTGGAAACCGGGAGTCGGAAGCCGGAAATTGATATTATCATCAATTGAAAATTGGAAATTGTCTGAACTTCAAGACTTCTTACGGATTTACTGCCAATTAAACAACTTGAACCCTCTTCTATAATAAAGTGGTTGTTAATTTTGTAGTAATTTCCATTTATGGTGGGATTAAATCCACTTTCTCTATCCAATTGTGTTGATTCCATTGACAACTGAGAATCATCTCTCGGTGTTCCCTGAGACAGCTATTGCTTTATTAGTGAAGTCTGTAATACTCTTCACTGATCTATTTCAAAACACCATGTCTGAAACTTGTTCATTTCATTAGTCACAATCCTCTAATAAAATGTACGAGTGGTGACCTCATAACATTTAATCACCAATACATAAAAACGTAAGAATTTTCGGCACCCCGTGACCCATATATACTTGTGTAGTTCCTATAGTTCACGTAGCTCATCTGATTCATCTGATTCATTAAACCTCTAGCTATTCTAGTTTTATGTTAGTCTGGTTGGTTGTTGATAGTTGTTGATAAGTTGTGTTGATAAGTTTTGTTGATACTGACCATTTACTGAACTACACTTTGAATTTACTCGAAATTTTTCGATTCATTCAAGCTCTTTAGATTCATTCAAAGCATAAGACAATTAACAATTAAGATTACCAGCTCCACTTATTACAAACGAAACTATATCTGTCATTCTTGAATAAATAAACTTGGTTCAGCAATTAAATCTCTCGGCATGAAATAGCCGTCCATGCTTTTTGGTATTGCTCAGCACAAATGTCCAAAAAGCAAGAATGAAGGTACAAGTAATCTAGAGAGAAGAAACAAGAGATCCAAAAACATGTTTGTTGAAGGAGAAGTGATTCAGTGTATAGAGTCTAACTGAAAAAAGTGGAGTATCACGGAAAAGAGCATAGACTATGGAGTTTAAATTCTCCCTAGTATTGTGAAACCTTCGGGAATGTAGAGAGATTCAGTCCAAGAAGTGCTAAAATAAATGGGCTGATAGTAGAAAGTGTCAAAGTCCATCCACAAGAGGCGAAAACCAATAAGAGCTCTGGACAAAACAGTCCAATTCAACAACTGTTTAGCCCAATTTCACTCTCCCACAGCTTAGAGTCACTTCACTGTACTACAAAGATTTATTAACTACAAAGTGTAAATACATCAAACATGAAACTTCCAGTGCAGTAGAAAGCTACCAATACAAGTACCACCATTAAGTACCAGGATAAATGGACCAACTCACTTACAACATGTGTTTCCCAAGGTTTGGACAAAATTTTTAAAGACGAAAATCAATAACGAAGACAAAGAGAAGTGAGTTAAAACTTAAAGTATAAGCTGCAAGAAGCCCAAGATTTCACAAAAAAGATATTAAAACAAGACAAAAGGTAAAAAGAAGACAGTAAGCCAGATGTAAAAGTAGAAAGCAAAGAGAAGAAAATTGGAACATGATGAAAAGTGAAACTACGAAGAGAGGCAAGGATTACAAGATTAAAGAATACAAGACAAAACCCGTATCATATCAACAAGAGAGCTCTGAAATCACAAACATGCAACAACAAGAGAAACCCCAAAAATCAAACCCAATATCCACACCGAAGTATCTATTCACTATTTATTCTTGGAACAGCTCCCCCCGGAGAAGACTCCAATCTCTTACTCAAAACTTCACACCCGTCTTCTGTCACCAACAACATGTGCTCAAATTGGGCACTGTATCTCCCATCCTGGGTAGATGAAGTCCAGTTATCTGGCCATGTTACATCCTTGTAAGTTCCCAAACACAACATTGGTTCAATTGTGAAAACCATTCCTGGTTTTGCGATTCCAATGGCCTTATTTTTGGCATAATGAGGAACACTAGGCTGACAGTGGAACAACAGACCCACTCCGTGCCCACAGTACGTTCTAACGACAGAAACTTGATTAGCTGTAGCGTGCTTTTCGATGATGTTTCCAAGCTCTCTGAATGGAAGACCTGGCTTGACAGCAGCAATTGCAAGATCCAAAGCTTCTCTAGTAGTTTCGACCAATCTTACCGTATCTGGATCACTTTTAGCCTTATCTCCCACGTAGTAAGTTTCGTTCAAATCAGCATGAAAACCGAGATAGTAAATCAGCACATCTAAATTGACAATATCTCCATCTTGTAAAGCATACTGGTCGGGAATTCCGTGACAAATGATCTCGTTTACCGAGGTGCAAAAACTCTTTGGGAAATTGTAATAATTCAATGGCGATGGATAACAGTTTCTTTTCGTACACTCTCTGTGTAAAATGGCATCAAGCTCGTCAGTGGTGATTCCGACTCGGACATGCTTGGCCACAGCATCCAATACTTCTCTACCCACAACTCCGACTTTTCTGATTTTTTCAAGGTCCTTTCCTTCTAAGACAGGGATTTTCCCGAGTCGATCATTTTTGATCTCACTTACAGGTTTACCATCTTTGGCATAATCCGGGAGCTTGATGTGTTTCGGAATCGTCCGTCTTGGAGTTAATGGATAATGGGGAGTAAGGGCTCCTTTGTAGTCGAAATTTGGGAATGGATTGTAAACTCCTTCTCCGTCTTTATGGATAGCTTTATGCATACTCCACGAAGATCTGAAACATGATTGGTCACAGAAGGTAGACTCGAGGCCCTGCTTCAAGCAAATCGGGCATTTAAGGTTAGTTTCGGTATCTTTTCCACAGGTTGGAGATGCGCAGGTCATTGGATTTTCGCGATGGGTTTTTCAGGTTAAATCTGGCGATTCTGTAATGGAAATAGAATTCAGAGATTTGGGAATTGACAATTTTCATGGACTGGATATTAGATATAATTATTTTGAGTCGATTTGAATGCTTTAGGTATTTGGAATATTTGGATTATTTTGACAGCTTCGATAACTCTGGCTCTGATCTGCGAAAACTGTAGAGGAACTGTAGATTAAAATCAATATGTAAATTGCAAAATCGGTTTTGAATAGTTTGGACTGGAAAATTCAATCCCTCCATTTCTTCAATTTAATTAAACTGCTATTTGTTAAAAATTTATTAAACTCAGATGAATTCTAAAATAAAATTATTAGTATCAATTACTACAATACTGTGTCATTCTGCACCCATTTCACTAAAAAAGTGCTTGCATAACTCTTACCTAAACAGTAACTACATTTCTTAAGGTGCAAATTCGAGTATGCAGACAATGTGCTTTTGAACCATGAAATCGTAATAGACCCCTAATTAATCAAGCTCGTCTGCTATAACTCACCTAAACTGTCCTATACTAAAAAATACAATCTTCAAAGCAATAGAATTTTGTTTAGAACTTTTAAATGAAATTTTTCACGCCCAATACTAACTGAAATACTAAGTAATAACAGAAATATCCTCTTCATCTGTAAAGCTTGCCTGAGCTAACGAAATGGTATTATCCTCATGTCTAATGAAGTTGTCTCCCAAAATAGGTATACTATCCTCACTAACAGGATAAAACATAAATTGACAAGTGTTACCATCACTATAGTCAGTGGTAGCTACATCTTCCTTAGGAATATCAATCGTAACACCATCAAACTTATACGAAATTCCCGGAACATTGTTACAGTCGTCAAAAGTGAATCCGTCATCAGCATTTCCCTTTGCTCCTAAATTTTCCGCAAGCTGTTCAAATTTGTCCTTTGGCAAATAAGTCCATGTAGAACCAGTATCAATTAGATAATCTTTGTTTAAATCCAATGATTTACCGTTTCCTGAAACTGACTCAACATTTACCAGTAACTTCTGTTTCGAGGCAACGGGCAACTTCTTTAAGTCTCCCAAATATTTAGCGTTGTCGATGCCCCCAAAAAGAACAGAACCCTTTTTGGCATGCGGCTCATTGTAGTAGATCGAATAAGCTACTTTTTTGGTGAATCCCTGTTCTTTCAAAGCGATAGGAAAGTTATCGTACTGGGTTTTAGCAGTCTGATCTTGCTTATATCCAATTCCAAAAACACCTCTTTTTTTAGCTGCCTCCGTTGCAGTTGCAAATTGAAATTTTTTAAGAGTAGCTCCTTCTTCAGTGATGATTGTATCCGTGACCCAGTCTCCCTTAGCAGTAGATTTGTCTGCGTAGAGGATCAGAAAATCGTGGTTGAGCGTTTCAAGAGAGCTTGATGCTGAGCTGTTAAAAACACCAAACTCGGGTTTTTCCACCTCAGCTCTGGTATCAAGAACCCACAAGTCTGAAGAGCCAGTATCGATATTTACCCCAACTTTACTCTTTTGTGATCCAACTGCAAGAAACGCAATGTACGAGTTCAAGTTGTTCAATCCGTTTAATTCCACTGTGTCTCTTTTGGACTCAAAAACTCTTGGCCTGGACTCGAATCTGAGCTTTAAGACTCCATCAGCTCTCTTCTGGAAGCCTCCAATAGCAGCAGATTCGGAGACAGTTAAGAAAAGCGAGAAGACTAATGCGTATAAAAGTTTTGTGGAAAACATGGTACAGAACAAGAGCTGGATCCCAGCTTAAATACCTGGATTCATTAGGCTTTGCAATGCCGAGAGTAAATCATGAACTGGGTTAGATTATGAACTAGGTGTAGAGCATAGACGCATTTCACATGGGATTAGGAGCCATGGGTCCTGTAAGGTACGAGGTGAAAGTTGGGCTTAAAATAATGATTGGGAAACAAAAAAAAACAAGAACAAAGTCCTTAGACAACAAGAATATGAGAAGAATGATAAGCAGAAGAGTGCCAGATCACAAGAAATAAAGCCATATAGCAAAACACTCAAGTTCAACAGTGAAATATTTGAGAAAGTGAAACTCTCATGAAAAATTAATATGAAATTCTGATTAGTTTCAATTACACCTGCAATTAAGGAAAGACAACGCAACAAACAAATAAACTTCGAAAAATACTCGTTATGTACTATGCGGCTCAAGACGTTAACACTTTGACCGGGTTTGGTTATGTGGAAAGGATAATTCTGGTCACTGACGGCTGAACTCTTTAATCTAAAACTCTTGCGATTGCTCTGTTATTGTTTTTTACTATGTGTGTTCAATAAGTAACAAGTGATATTTTTTAGACCAGTGTTAGTTCCAATTATTCCATTTGTTAAACCTCAAGTATCTCGAGATAGGGATCAAAATTGTGAAATTGCAACCATAGAGTATTCTTATGTAAGCGTGAGTGGGTATTAGAGTTTCAACTTTAGCATCCTTGTGATATTGGTATTTAATTTAATGGTTTTATTTTCAGGACTGCAGGATTTTAGTGCTATCTGGTCTATTTTAACACTTGTCTTACAGTTTTAATTATACTTTGATTCTAAAATTACACCATTGGTGTTCAGTATTTGTAGCTTTTGAACCCCTAATCAATTCCCCTACGTATCACTCTCTTTTTGAGTGCCATAATCATATAGTATATTATATTGCTTCTACACAGCCTATCATTCATATTCATCTCTTTCTTCCCTAAAGTCTCCTTTGAATCTTAAATCCTTTTTTGACTCCTAAATCCTCTTTTGGCCCTTGTATTCATTCTTATGTCTAAATCCTCTTTACAGCTCCTCCCGGAGAGTCCTCCCTTCTCTTACTCAAAACTTCACATCCATCTTCTGTCACCAACAACATGTGCTCAAACTGGGCACTATACTTCCCGTCTACTGTGGTGCAAGTCCAATTATCTGGCCACGTAACGTCCTTAGCTTTACCCAAACAAAACATAGGCTCAATTGTAAATACCATTCCTGGTTTTGCAATTCCAATGGCCTTGTTTTTGGCATAATGAGGTACATCTGGAGGACAGTGAAAAAACTGATTAACTCCATGACCCACAAATGTTCTTACAACAGAAAGGTTATTTTTGGAAGCATGAGTTTCAAGAATGTCACCAATCTCTCTGAAAGCCAAACCAGGTTTTACAGCTGCAATTGCGAGATCCAAGGCTTCTCTGGTAGTTTCTACTAATCTTACGGTATCTGGATCAGAGCTGGCTTTGCCCACATAATAAGTTTCGTTTAAGTCAGCATGAAATCCTAGATAGTAAATCAGGACATCTAAATTAATAATATCACCATCTTTAAGCTCAGTCTGGTCTGAGATCCCATGGCAGATCACTTCATTGATAGAGGTGCAAATACTCTTGGGATAGTTATAATAATTCAATGGAGATGGATAACAGTTTCTCTTTACACATTCTCTATGGAAGATTTCATCGAGTTTATCCGTTTTAATTCCAATATCAACGTGTTTAGCCACGATATCCAAGATTTCTCTGGCAATGAGGGCCACTTTTCTGCTTTTTTCAGTTTCTTTTTCCAGTAAACAGTGGATTTTTCCAGCCTTATAATTGAGTAATTCACCTGTAGGTGTACCTTCTTTAGCATAGTCAGGAAGCTTGATATGCTTTGGAATTGGTCTTCTAGGACTGAGTGGATAATGTGGAGTAAGGTTATGAAATGAAAAATTTGGATATGGATTGTACCGTTCTTCAGGATGAGTGAATTTGTGGAATGCCCACGAGGTTTTGAAGCACTTTTGGTCACAGAAAAAGGATTCTCTACCTGCTTTAAGACATACAGGGCATTTGAGGGTGCTGGTGGTTTCTTTTCCACAGTACTGAGAAGAGCACGTAGTCATCGCGTGAATCAAAAGTGAGAATAATCTTGCAACTTCGCTAAAATAATTGCTGGAAAATTTACTAGACTTAGAATATTTACTAGAATATTTTGACTTAGAATTGTACATAGTATTAAAGCTCTAAAAAATTAGGTAGGTTACACTATTTTGAAACAAATATTTCATCTAGACTTCTACTTCAAACAAGCACTTTTAAACCAAATCAAACATACAAATGAGGTTTGAGCCAAGTCAAACACACTGACAACTTGCCAGAGTATTACTAACTAATACCTTTCACAGCTATATGCTTTAAAAAGAGTGATTGACAATGGAAATACAAGGTTTAAAATATTTCCATCCGTATTTGCACGAAACAAATTTACCGTCTTGAACCTCTTAAACCACTAATTGTGATTTGATACGTTTTGAACATCTGGAGCCGCCGTTGAGTTTTGAACCTTTCGAAGATTTTACTTCTGTCCATGTTTTTGAATCACTTGAATGTCTGAATCAATTGAATGCTCGAATCATTTGAACGTCTAAATGAAGTTGAGATTTTTCTACTAATTCAACACTTTTCCCAGCTATTTGTGTTTTGTGAATCACTTGAACGTTTAACTTAAGTGCAATTTCTCCATTTACTGATCCTTTTCGCAGCTTTTCATAATTCTGAACCAAATGAATGCCTGAATCAATTGAACGTCTTCCCCTCAAATTTGAATCATTTGAATGCCTGAATCAATTGAATGTCCTCCCCTCATTTTTGAATCAAATGAATGCCTGAATCATTTGAACTTCTTCCCCTCATTTTTGAATCATTTGAATGCCCGAATCATTTGAACGTCTTCCCCTCATTTTTGAATCAAATGAATGCCTCGAATAAGTTGCAAAATTTTTAGTAACTTAATTTTTTTCGCAGCTATTTGTGTTTTTTAAATCAAATGAATGTCTAAATTAAATTGCAATTCTTCTACTAAATAATGGTTTTCGTAGCTATATATAGTTTTGAATCAATTGAATGCGTGAATTAAGTTGGAGTTTTTCATCTAACTGATGATTTTCGTAGCTATATATGATTTGAATCATTTGAACGTCTCCCCCTCATTTTTGAATCAAATGAATGCCTGAACCATTTGAACGTCTTCCCCTCATTATTGAATCATTTGAACGTCTCCCCCTCAATTTTGAATCATTTGAACGTCTTCCCCTCAATTTTGAATCATTTGAACGTCTCCCCCTCAATTTTGAATCATTTGAACGTCTTCCCCTCAATTTTGAATCAAATGAATGCCTGAACCATTTGAACGTCTTCCCCTCAATTTTGAATCATTTGAATGCCTCGAATAAGTTGCAAATTTTCCACCAACTCAATATTTTTCGCAGCTGTTTGTGATTTTTAAATCAAATGAATGTCTAAATTAAATTGTAATTCTTCTACTAAATAATGGTTTTCGTAGCTATATATAGTTTTGGATCAATCGAATGCGTGAATTAGGTTGCAAAATTTCTACTAATTGTTATTTTCGTAGCTATATATAATTTGAATCATTTGAACGTCTTCCCCTCATTTTTGAATCAAATGAATGCCTTGAATAAGTTGCAAATTTTCCACCAACTAAATATTTTTCGCAGCTATTTGTGTTTTTTGAATCAAATGAATGTCAAAATTAAATTGCAATTTTTGTAATAAGTAATGGTTTTTGTAGCTATATATAGTTTTGATTCAATTCAATGCGTGAATTAGGTTGCAAAATTTCTACTAATTGTTATTTTCGTAGCTATATATAATTTGAATCATTTGAACGTCTTCCCCTCAATTTTGAATCAAATGAATGCCTGAACCCTTTGAACGTCTTCCCCTCAATTTTGAATCAAATGAATGCCTGAACCCTTTGAACGTCTTCCCCTCAATTTTGAATCAAATGAACGTCCTCCCCTCAATTTTGAATCAAATGAATGCCTCGAATAAGTTGCACGTCTTCCCCACTTTTTTGAATCATTTGAACGTCTATTTTCAAATTTCGATTTTTCCATCAATTAATGTTTTTCTCAGCTATTTATTTTTGTGAATCATTCGAACGTCTATATTAAGTTGCAATTTTTATATCAACTAATTACCTACAAAGGTCTTTGTGTTTTTGAGCCAAATACTTCGAGATCTGAAACAAATGAAAAACTTATTAATTTGGCTCAAGAGAATTAATTATTCAGCACTTGAAACTACTCTTCGATTTTAAATTTTATACTTTATATTTTCAAGTTTTATGCGAGCTATATTGTAAACTCTTAGTCAAGTTAATAATGACACAATGCTACAAAATCTTCATTATTTCCCAAGCCATTCAGGGCCAAAACTCTTGGGCAATAACTCCTCTAAGCTCAATTCTTCGTGTTTCAGCCCGTCGTTATTGAACATCAGAATCCTGATATCTCTCCCAAACTCCCGAATAAACTGCCTACAAATCCCACATGGTGAAATAGGATCTGGAGAATCACTCAGAATTGCAATCACCTTAAACAGCCGTTTTCCTTCGTTCTTTCGTTAGTATTTTTCTGCGATGTGATACATACTATAGCCTTACAGAGAGTAGATCTTTCGGCACAAATCGAGCCACCGTACAGGGCGTTTTCGATGTTTGCACCGGAGATGTACTCGCCGTCTTCTGTCAATAAAGTGCACCCGACCCTGTCGTTAGTATCTGTATTGTTTCATAATTGTAGGTTTTATAATTGAACCTTCATCGATTTTTAAAAGGATATAGAATTGTAATATTTTGAATTGTATTATTCCCATGTTGAGTAACCTTATCAATATTAATCTTTTTTGTATGATATTATCAATCGGCCGTTATCAATATTCATACACTTCGGTGTACTGATGGAATACACATTCATTGAGGCAATGCCTATCATCTCAGCTGTGGCTGCAAACTCATACAATTAAACGCAAATCCATTCAGATTAAAATTAAATCCAAACAATACAATCCAATATAAACACTCCAATTGAAACACAACCAAAACACGCCAACCCGATCCTTACCTACATACCTGAAGTTGGAGTACGGGGAATACGAGAGATCGCGTGCTGAAGTTAGTACACTTTTCAAATGATTTCACCAGTTCACAATTTCATTTCAGTTTCACCGATCACCAATCAACCAACCAACCACCCACCCAATAACAAGAACGTTCCAAGAAACTAGAATCAAAATTAATACACACCCGCAAGACACTTGTCTCTCAACTCATTCATAACTGACCGCGAAAATTCAGTGGCAATATGAGTACCTTAGAAGAACTAGACAACGAACTCGACCAGGAAATCCAGGCCCTCTCCACGTATGATATCAACAACAGAACCCGGTTGTTGGAAAATGATATCAAGGTCATGAGGTCAGAAAACCAGCGTTTATCCCATGAAAAAGCCGTCATGGTCGACAGAATTAAAGACAACCAGGAAAAGATCAATAACAATAAACAACTTCCTTATCTCGTAGGAAATGTGGTGGAATTACTCGACTTGGATGCAGAGCAAGAAGCTAAAGAACAAGGCGCCAATGTCGATTTGGATGCTACTCGTTCAGGTAAACTGGCGGTCATTAAAACCTCTACCAGACAAACAGTTTTTTTACCACTAATTGGACTTGTTGATCCTGAAAAATTAAAGCCAAATGACTTGATTGGTGTCAATAAAGATTCCTACTTAATTTTGGATACTTTGCCCTCTGAATATGATCTGAGAGTCAAGGCCATGGAAGTCGATGAAAAACCTACAGAAGATTACTCAGATATTGGAGGTTTGGATAAGCAAATTGAAGAATTGATTGAAGCAGTGGTTTTGCCAATGAAACAGGCTGATAAGTTCAAAAACTTGGGAATTAAACCGCCAAAGGGTGCATTGATGTACGGGCCTCCAGGAACTGGGAAAACGTTATTGGCCAGAGCTTGTGCTGCTCAATCAGGAGCTACGTTTTTGAAGTTAGCAGCTCCACAATTGGTGCAAATGTTCATTGGAGATGGTGCTAAATTGGTCAGAGATGCGTTTGCTTTGGCTAAAGAAAAATCACCTACGATTATATTTATTGACGAATTGGATGCTATTGGAACCAAAAGATTCGACAGTGATAAATCAGGAGATAGAGAAGTCCAGAGAACCATGTTGGAACTTTTGAACCAATTAGATGGGTTTGGAAGTGATGATAGAGTCAAGGTGTTAGCAGCTACAAACAGAGTTGATACTTTAGATCCTGCATTATTAAGAAGTGGAAGATTAGATAGGAAAATCGAGTTCCCATTACCTTCTGAAGAAGCCAGAGAGAGTGTTTTGAAGATTCATGCCAGAAAGTTAAATTGTGATAATAATTCTGTAAATTGGAGAGAATTGGCCAGATCTACTGATGAATTTAACGGGGCACAATTAAAGGCAGTCACGGTAGAGGCGGGAATGATTGCTTTGAGAAATGGCAAGAGTATCATCAGGCATGAGGATTTTGTAGAGGCTATTGGAGAAGTGCAAGCCAGGAAACTGAAGTCGGTTAACTTTTATGCTTAATGTGAATATACAGTTTATGTAGTTTGAGTATTTTATGACTTTTTTTAATTATGCTGAACTACGTTCAAAAAGAAATCAATATACTATCATAGCGAACGTCAATACCAATTAAATACATAATCAGACACTATTCAATACACACTTAAATAAACGATTCACTGTCATTCACTATTCACATACTACAATGGATGCATCAATTCCCAAATCAATGAGTGTACTCTCCGATACCAAATACATTGATAATCAGGACAATAATCAATGAAAACCCAATTATTGTAATTTCTGTTCAGTATCAATTCAAGACCATAATGCAAATCTATTCAACGATCAATGTTTAACTCGATATTCATTCATCAACACTCAACTCAAAATCAATTCAAGACTTTTTTGGTCCATAAACATATTCAATAATACAATCAATATTCAGTTCAATATTCACTCGAGTCAACACAGTACAATTCAACCCAAACAATGCAATAGCACTCAACTCAATTCAATACAATACTTTTAAATTCCACTCAACACTTCAATCCAATATTAAATCCAGTATTCAATCCAGTAATTTATGATTCAATGTTCCACTCAATAAGCTAACCCAATCCAATCCAATCCTATTCAATTGAACTCAATCAATAATATTCAATAACTAATTCATTCCTACAGTCCATTCTCGTATCATATATTCACTACTTCTTGGCCTTAGCTAACTCGTCCCTCAACTTCTCTGAAAAGTTATCCTGGTCATCGTCATCCCAATCTTCCTCCCACAAACTGGTGCTGTTCACCTGGTCTCCCCACTTGGTGTCGGCCGGGAAATCTTCGAACTCATCGTCGTCTTCCTCTAACAGCTTGATTACTTTCTCTTCTTTCGACATTTGCCACAAGTATATTTCGCGAGTTTAATTTCGATCTCAGATCATAGACACCTGGTGTTACTTCACTTTTGTACGGGCTCTCACTTTCTCTTTCTCTCTTTCTCTTGATACTTGTAGACTCTAGCACAAGTCCATGGTTACTCCTTATAGTTCTTCTCGTTCCTTCTCATCCCTCCCAGCTAATGCCCCTACATCTCATCTCATCACCGCGACTAATTTTTCACTCCCAATGAAAGAAGTAGTGGTTGATATAACCCCCAAACGTATTCTGGGACTCGACTTCGGGGCCCTTTCGTCCCAGGAAATAGTGGCCCAGAGTGAGGTCGAAGTCAAGACAAGAGACTTATACGATCTCGAAAAGGGCAGAACCGTAAAACAGTTTGGTGCTCTCGATACTAAAATGGGGATCTCCTCTAATGCCAGTGAATGTGCTACTTGTCACGGAAACTTGGCTTCGTGTCACGGGCATTTCGGCCACGTTAGACTTGCTCTTCCTGTGTTCCACGTTGGGTTTTTCAAGGCCATCATTCTGATTCTTCAGAGTATTTGTAAGAACTGTGGTCATATCCTTTTAGATGAACAGTTCAAGAGAAAGTTTCTCCTGGACTTACGCAGACCTTACATCGATAACTTAAGGAGAATGAGAGTGCTTAAGAACATCTTGGACCAGTGTAAGAAACAAAGACGTTGTTTCAAGTGTACTCACGTCAATGGAGTCGTGAAAAAAGCTGCTAGTGGTGCTGGGCCAGCTGCTCTTAAAATTGTCCACGATACCTTCAGATGGGTAGGGAAAAAACCCACTCCTGAAAAGGACTTGTGGAACCAGGAGATAGATGAAGTCTTGAGCAGAAACCCAGAGCTTGAAAAGTTCACCAAGAGAATGCACGAAGATTTAAATCCGCTTAAAGTCCTCAATTTGTTCAAGCAAATCACCCCAGATGAATGTGAACTTCTAGGTATTGATCCTTCTCGTGGAGGCCGGCCAGAAATGTACATTTGGAGATACTTACCAGCTCCTCCTGTGTGTATTCGTCCTTCTGTGATGATGGATGCACAGCTGAACGAAGACGATTTGACGGTCAAGTTGACGGAAATCGTCTGGACAAGCTCGTTGATCAAAGCCGGAATCGAAAAGGGAATTTCCATCAACAATCTCATGGAACAATGGGATTATCTCCAGCTTTCGGTAGCCATGTACATCAACTCTGATTCAGCCAATCCAGCACTCATGCCCAGTGCTGGAGCTGGAGCAAAATCGTCCAAACCAATTCGTGGGTTCTGCCAGAGATTGAAGGGGAAACAAGGTAGATTCAGAGGTAATCTTTCCGGGAAAAGAGTTGATTTTTCTGGAAGAACTGTCATTTCTCCAGATCCTAACTTGAAGATTGACGAAGTGGCTGTTCCAGATAGAGTGGCCAAGATTTTGACGTACCCGGAAAAGTGTACTAGATACAACCGGAAAAAGCTTCAGCAATTGATTCTTAACGGGTCAGATATTCATCCTGGAGCCAACTACGTGGTTAAACAGAACGAGAATACAAAGCGTAATTTGAGGTTTGGAGACAGAATGAAAATTGCTAAAAATTTGCACGTAGGAGACGTGGTGGAACGGCATTTGGAAGATGGAGACGTGGTGCTATTTAACCGTCAACCGTCGTTACACAGACTTTCTATTTTGTCCCATTACGCCAAAATTAGGCCCTGGAGAACCTTTAGATTGAACGAGTGTGTGTGTACACCTTATAATGCTGATTTTGATGGGGACGAAATGAACTTGCATGTTCCACAAACGGAAGAAGCTAGAGCTGAAGCCATTAACTTGATGGGAGTTAAAAACAATCTTTTAACTCCAAAATCAGGTGAACCCATCATTGCAGCCACTCAGGATTTCATTACTGGATCCTACTTAATTACCCACAAGGATTCCTTTTTCGATAGAGGAACCGTCAATCAACTTTTGTGTATGATGTCAGATGCAGACCTTCATTTTGATTTGCCTCCTCCAGCCATTGTTAAGCCCGTTCGTTTGTGGACAGGAAAACAGATCTTCTCGTTACTTATCAGACCCAATAAGAGCTCTAACGTGGTCATCAACTTGGATGCAAAAGGTAAAACATACACTCCTCCAGCACCACACTTTGCTAACGAAATGTCTCCTAATGATGGGTTTGTGGTCATCAGAGGATCACAAATCATGAGTGGAGTCATGGATAAATCTACTCTTGGAGACGGTAAGAAACATTCCGTGTTCTATACTATTTTACGAGATTATGGTCCTGATGAAGCTGCAAATGCCATGAACAGAATGTCTAAGTTGTGTGCCAGATTCATTGGGAACAGAGGCTTTTCCATTGGTATCAATGACGTTACTCCAGGAAACGATTTGAAGAAGAAAAAAGAATTGATGGTCGAACAAGCATATCTCAAGTGTGATGAGTTAATTGATCTTTATAACCGTGGTAAATTGGATACCCAACCTGGTTGTAATGAAGAACAGACTTTGGAAGCCAAGATTTCCGGTTTGTTATCGAAAGTCAGAGAAGAAGTTGGTGATGTTTGTATCAAGGAATTGGACGCTCTTAACGCCCCATTGATTATGGCCACCTGTGGTTCTAAAGGTAGTACCCTTAATGTTTCCCAGATGGTGGCTGTTGTCGGACAACAGATTATTTCTGGTAATCGTGTTCCTGATGGATTCCAGGACAGATCTCTTCCACATTTCACCAAAAACTCCAAAACACCTCAATCTAAGGGTTTCGTCAGAAATAGTTTCTATAGTGGATTGACACCTCCAGAGTTCCTTTTCCACGCCATTTCTGGTAGAGAAGGGTTGGTTGATACTGCGGTTAAAACTGCAGAAACTGGGTACATGTCCAGAAGATTAATGAAGTCGCTTGAAGACTTATCTTCTCAGTATGATAACACCGTTAGAAACTCTTCCAATGGTATTGTGCAATTCACCTATGGGGGAGACGGTTTGGACCCATTTGACATGGAAGGTGATGCAAAACCCGTCAATTTTGTCCGTCAATGGGACCACAGTTTCAACATTACTCTTGATAACTCCGATACTCCTCTCCTTCCTTATGAAGTTATGGAAGAAGTTGATAAAGCTTTGAAACCACTTGAAAATGCTTTGGTCAGATATGATAATATCGGGAACATTGTCACCGAAGATGTGGTTAAAGACGAGTATATTGATCAGAAAGATGCAGAAAGAGAGTTTTATATGTCTATCAGAGAATTTGTTGATAAAAAGGCTACTCAACTTGCTAAAACTAGACAAAAGAAACTCCTTAAGGCTTATTATACTAAACCTGATAAGGATGATATTCTTGAAGATAAGTACCGTGATGATACCGGCGAAAAGCTCAATGCTGTTAACCAAATCAGCAGAATCACCAAGAAGTCGATTGAAACGTTTTTGAAGCAGTGTTTGTACAAGTATTCTCGTGCTAAAGTTGAACCAGGAACCGCTGTAGGAGCTATAGGAGCCCATTCTATTGGGGAACCAGGAACACAAATGACGTTGAAAACTTTCCATTTTGCTGGGGTTGCCAGTATGAATGTTACGTTGGGTGTTCCTCGTATCAAAGAAATTATCAATGCCTCCAAGACAATTTCTACACCAATTATCAATTCTGTGCTTGTTAATGATGATGATGAAATTGCTGCTCGTGTGGTCAAGGGAAGAATCGAAAAGACTCTTTTGAAAGACGTGGCTTTCTACATTGAAGATGTTTACAAGAACAACATGGCATATTTGCTGGTAAAGATTGACCTTAAGGCCATTGAAAAGTTACAATTAGAGTTGAATATCGACTCTATAGCCCAGGCAATTGCTAGTGCTCCTAAACTTAAGATCCAACCAGCACATATCTCCATCACAGGGAAAGACAGAATCAATATTCTTGTGACATTATCGGACTCTAAGATTGAAAGTTTGGCCAAATCCATGAACGTGGACTACAAAGCTAACGAGACTACCAATGTTCTTTTCTTCAGAATGCAACATCTTAAAAGAGTCTTGCCTGATGTTTGTATAAAGGGATTGCCTAATATTGCCAGGGCGGTTATCAATATTAAAGACGATAACAAAAAGGAATTATTAGTTGAAGGTTACGGGTTGAAAGATGTTATGGCCACAGATGGGGTTATTGGTACCAAAACATGTACTAATCATGTTCTTGATGTTTTTGAAGTTTTGGGAATTGAAGCTGCCAGATCGTCTATTATCAGAGAAATTGACTATACCATGAGTAAGCACGGAATGAGTGTTGATCCTCGTCATATTCAATTACTTGGGGATGTGATGTCATACAAGGGAGAAGTTTTGGGAATCACCAGATTCGGGTTGAGTAAAATGAGAGACTCGGTTTTGCAATTGGCATCGTTTGAAAAGACTACAGATCACTTATTTGATGCTGCTTTCTACATGAAGAACGATAAGATTGAGGGTGTTAGTGAGTGTATCATTTTGGGGCAAACCATGAGTATTGGTACTGGTCTGTTCAAGTTGGTAAAGACTCTGGACGTAAAGAAGTTAGAGGAAAAGCCTACATTGTTTGAGGATATGTGCCAGCCTATTGCTGTAGCTTAGTTGTAAATAAAATTGAACAAATAGTTAATAGAAGATATGTTGATATTATGAATATACTAAATGGGATGTAAACACTTTATTCTCACTGGTGTAAGCTCGTTAGGCTATAATAGTTTAGATCTTATATGAAGAGTTTTAAGATATTTACATATATAATCTCATAAAAGCAAGTGAACTGGAAATCAATGATTAATTTTACTCCCATATTCTCAATCTTTATTGATTCAAAGGACATATGTGTTTTTCACAAACCATAAAAAATATATTTATAAATCCCATATTCCAAACATTCACCTTCTTATCATTAAGTCATCATATCAAAGATCTCACTATCAAATGTAACTATCAAATGTAACTATCAAATATAACTTATAAATGTCAAATTGTCTCACTATCAAATATAACTGATACATCGTAAAATGTCAAATTGTCTCACTGATAAATAAATCTCAATGGACGCTTCCTACACACACATCCACTTCACCAACCCAAACCAGGTTCTATACATGGAAAAATGGAGTGACGATACGCCCATACCCTATGATGATATCGACACCACCTCTCTAATCGACGCAACTGCTACCCTTTTCCCGCATCTCCTAGAAGACGACGATGATAATTCAATGCCCATAAATCTGACAAATTTCAATGCTAAATACTACAAAAACAAACGATTGGCCAAAGAACGTATATGGTCTGACCAAGGCATCTACGATAAGTTTTTGAACGAAGAAATTCATCACAATAAGCTTCAAGACCAAACGATTCTTAAACCACTCCACACAACATTATCTGAATCAGATGATCTCTCAATAGCCCAATTTCTTAGCAATGGTTATTCAGGCATGGAATTCGACCACATGCTTAACGACGTAAACGATAGTATCATGGGCAATAACAGTGATATTTCGATATCGATAAACACAGATTTCATACCTCCAAGTATCCAAAAGCGTAATAGCTCATCACTGTTTCAACAACCTCCTGCATTACAAACCCCAAAAGTAAGAGCTAGACAGCCTTCAAATGATAGAACGTACCAAACCCCTATAGCTAGAATTCTGCGTCGTACATTCACAGATTAATCTACATCGTTATTAATATACATTACTCTAATCTACATCGTTAGTTTATCTACTTTGGCCTTGAGTTCCGCAACCGCCTTGCGTCTCTTCTGGGCCTTGTCCTTTCTGTTTTTCATTCTGACTTGGGCCAAAACAAACTTCGCCAATACACTGAACGTAAGCTTGGTTTTAGGCTTCCTGTAGTCAGGATAAACTCCCACCACAGAAAGCTTGGTGAGATCATCTCGGAGCATTCCCCCCGAGTTTTTAACTGACTTGATCACAAAGTTGTACATCACTTCAAGATCGTTTGATCTAACGTTGAAATCATGGAGCTTCGCCTTGTAATATTTGAGTTGTTCCTGGTAAAGTGATATTTTCGAGTCAGAAACACTTGCACGACTGAACTTATCACTGAGAACATCTACGCTCTTTTGGCTAAGTCTTTCTACTAGTTTATGACAGTGTTGCGTTACTCTATCGAGTTCAACAGTAGTTTGCTTATTCTTTAAGTTGAGCAGCTCGATCTCGTCTTTAAGAACTTTTTCGTTTTGGGCAAACGCCGTATTGAGTCTCTGCAATTCCAGGGTCTCGTTCCTGTCCCTCTCAAGTTGACTTTGAACTTCAGAACGTGAACTGGTTAGCTGGTTATTTTTCTCTGCCAATTGGCTATTTTTCTCTGCTAACTGGCTCTTTAAGTCAGCTAACTGCGTGGTTGATTCATTCAATTGTGCTTTCAAACCAGCTAGTTCTCCAGCCAATTCATTCTTGGCTTTGAACGCTTCCTCAACTTGTTTTTCAAGAAGCGTCACTGCAACACTGTCACTGTTATGGCCATCAATACGGCCCTTAAAATGAGCAATCTGGGCCTCGTAATGCTGAACTTGAGACTCGAAATCTTTCTGTAAACTCTCTTTTTCAAGCTCTAATTGCCTAAGTTTAGATTCAACTGCAAGCTTGGCTTTCACCAATTCAGACCTCGTGTCTTCATCAGATAACAAGCTGCTCTTATTGACTCTCCTAAGTTCTTTGAGCTGGATTTCGGCTCGGTCAAGCAAATCTTCTTTGTCAACAAGAACACTCTGTAAGTTTCTGAACTTGTGCTCCAAATCTCTGAGATTGCTTGAAATTTGGTCTTTTTCAAAATGGAGTCGGTGACACTCGTTCTCAAGATACACCGAATGGTTGGGCGTCATGGGCATATATTCTCTTGAAGATCCCTTTCTGTCTCTTTCGAATTCTAAATCGTCTCTCAACCTACGAATTTCGGCTCGAAGCTTTTCTTCAACTCCCTTATCAACACTCATCTCGAGCTCCTGTCTCAACTGCTTAATCTCGAGCTCTTTCTCCAGCGTACGGTTCATCAGCTTTTCGTATTCAAGCTGTTTTGATACCCGTGAAAGGTCGGCTCGAAGTTCGTATACTTCTTGCTCCAACTTCTGGTTGTCTGCTTCCATTCTCATTACGCTTATCTTGTCCAACTCAGAAACAGCAGACCCATTCACTTGTTGCTTAATCTGCTGAGCAAGCTCGTGGTTTTCGGCCTTAAGTTTCTCGTAATCGTCATTGAGCTGGTTCATTTCTCGCTTAAAATGCTCTACGCTCTTTTCACTGACCTTAAAAGCATCCTCTACCGTTTCAAACTCCTTCTCATAGAATTCTAATTTATCAGAAAGATCTTTGTTTTGGCGCTGTAAAGATCCTAACTTTGTATCGTAGTTGTTGGTGCTGGAAGTCAAATGAAAGATTTCATCCTTGAGCTGAGCAACTTGGGTATTAAGTTTCTTATTGAGATCACTGATTCTCGATTCGTTTACTCTGAGCTGCTCAATCTGGTTTTCGTAATAACTGTTCGAGTCGTTAACTGAGTTCCTCTTTTCCTGAATCAAAGCACTGATTTGAGCTCTCAAACTCGATTCAGATCTTTCACGCTCTCTTATTTCCTCCGTCATCTGGTCGATTTTAGCAACAAGTGTCAGGTTATCTTTACCTCTGTGAAGAATATCTCTAAGCTCGTTTCTGCTATTTTTAAGATCGTGTTTGCTTCGTTCAAGATCGTCTCTGGTTGCTTCAAGCTGGGCAAGAGTGGCCTGGTTAGCAGCTTCAAGCTCCTGGATTCTGCCTCGCAAAAGAGTCATTTCTCCATCTTGCAGTCTCGGATGGTCAATTCCATCATACTTATTCTTTAACGATTCTAAAGCCTGTTGAAGGTCATCGATGGTGTTCCTTAATTTTGCAATCGTCTCGTCCTTATCGTCCGAATTCGTGAGCAATTCGTCGACGTCTCTCTTCCATTGGTTCTTTTCGTGCTTTAAAGCATCAAGCTCATTCTGGAGGTTTTGGTTGAGTTCAGTAAGGTGAGCATTTGCTAAGAGTTCATTCTGGTTTACTTGCTCGATCTCTCTTTGTCTGAGTTCGTTTTCTTTCTGTCTGAGTTCGCTCTCTCTTTCCCTGAGCTCAGTATCGATTTGGTTAAGCTGGGTCTCTTTATGTCTGAGCTCGTTCAGTTTCTGCTCAAGCTGGTCCTGTTTATCCTCAACCCCAGTTTCAGCATACCTGATTTCAGTCTCTCTGTTTTTAAGAGTCTCTTCTCTTTCTTGCAATTCCCTCCACCTGAACTCTACGTCTCTCATCTGCTTGTCTCGTACTTGACCTTCCCTTTCCTGTCTTTCTGTATCTCTCTCTTGGCTATCCAACTGCCTTCTCAACTCCTCTACCTGCTTGTTGGCCATCGAAAGCTTCTGGTCCAACTGGATGTTCATCTCAAAAACATCTCTCTGGTCTTCAGGGATCTGATTGAGAAAGTGCCTGAGAGACTTGATCTCGATCTTCAAGTTATAGTTTTCAGTGCTGAGTTTTTTGATATGTTGTTGCTGTTCCTGGATCGAAGTCATGCCATTATTGATGAGTTCGTTATTGTTGAGATCCTCTTTGAGAATGGGGTCTCTTTTTTCAGTGACAAACGTGATGGGCTTGAATGGAGAGTCGACTGTGAACTGGGTGAATTCCTCGGTGTATTCGTCGATGTTTTCCTTGTTTTCTTCACGCACATCACCGGGAGTATGTGTACGTCTTCCTATGGGCGTGAACTCCAACAGATGTCTCTTTTTGTTTTGGGGAGTTCCCAATAGCTTCAGAAACATGTTTAGAGATTACAGACGCGTAGTGCGATTTGGATTGTTGATGTTTGTTTTGGTGTCGTGCGGCTACTGAAAAGTCATTTGAGTACTGGGGTATATTGTTTGGATTCAGTTGGACAGATTGTATTGGTTCTGTTTGTTTGGATTGGGCTAAATTGGATCATGTTTTTATCTGCTAGAAGTACAGTCGGATATTCTTGCAAATCTCCGTAAAAATTTCTGAAATGAGGTAATTCTGTATCATCTCTGTATTGTTACTTGTTATCCTTGTAATAAATTCTCTAGAATATTCTTGTAATGTTCATTACAGTTCTATAGTGTCTTTCCTATAGGTCTAAACCCCCTTGTACTATTTTTAGTATCCACATAGTCTCTTGTTTTTACAGTATCTGTATAGTTCTATACTAATCCTTATCTATATAGGTCTCCATAATCCTAATAATATCTAGATAGTTCTCCATAATCCTAATAATAACTAGATGGTTCTCCATAATCATAATAATATCTAGATAGTTCAATACTCACTATGGTTCTATTATCCTCATAATGATCAGAGTTCCCTAGTTTATATCCCCTCTCCATAGGTCTATACTAATCCGTATCTGTATAGTTCTCCTCTCCTAATATCTAGCTCTCTAGTCCTTCTCTAGTGTGTATTATCCATTCTACTTCACTAACTATAAACTCCCCAATACTCTCTTGAAACTCTCCAATGCTCTCCACCCAGAACCGGAAATTATCAGCTCTCTGGCCATAGCTACTCCCTCTTTCCACGAATTAGCATTCCCATGAACAACAGCTAATGCTCCACTATTCAACAATATATAGTTTAATATAGCATGGTTATCTTTATGGTCTTCATGCACCTTATACTCTGGGCTGTCTTGCTTCAAAATATGGATCAAAATCGAAGCATTCTCTTCAGGTGTTCCTGATCTTACCTCATCTAACTCTATCTCAGGTAATCCAAAATCAGCAGGACTGATTTCACTATAAGTGATATTTCCCCCCTTAACTAACCAGCAGCTTGTCTTTCCGATAGGGCTGATTTCATCTAGGCCAACATGGCCAAAAACAACCATACTCTTTTTATGAACTCCATCATTAGCAGTCAACTGAAGCACAGTCTCAGCATATGTTTGCCCCAAATGCTTGCTGTAAACCCCAAGAATTCGAGATGATAACGGAGCAGGGTTGATCAATGGCCCAAGAATATTAAAGATCGTAGGAACTCCAAGCTGCTTTCTAACACCAGCAACTTCAGCCATAACTCCATGAAATGCTGGGGCAAATAAAAATGTGTACTCGGACTCCAGTAACACTTTCACGGCTGTTGACTTGTTGACCTTCATAAGATCAACTCCCAAACACTTGAGCAAATCACCTGAGCCCGAAGCAGATGTCGAGGCTTTACCTCCATGCTTACACACGGGTATGCCCATTCCTGCTGCCACGATACTCAGGGCTGTGGAAACGTTGAAGGTGTTTTGTCCATCACCACCAGTTCCCACTATATCGACGTAGCCATCACCTGGAACCAGGTCTATTGAAATTGGGTGGCTGAACTTCATGATGGTGTTGACAGCTGCTGCGATGAACTCTGCTTTATGGTCGATTCCTAGCACTCTTAAACCGGTAAGAAACGAGCCAATTTGGATCTCACTGGCTTCTCCTTTGAATACAATCAGGAGAACCTCGCTAAGATCCTGGGGTGTGATGCTGGAAGCAGTTAGCTTCTTGAGGTATGGAGTGAGACTCATGGTTTTCGCATTTTTCAGTCTTGAGTCATAGTATAGTAATAAACCAATTGGGAAATTTGGGGAATAGTATGTTTTGAGGGGGTACTTTGTTCAGTGTGTTTATTGTGTTGGGAAGCCTGAGAGTTTGGGGTTTTGGTTTTGAAATTTTAATGATTTTTGTTCATAGTTAATTCTATATGTCCTGCAGGTAACCACTACTCATATATTTCTTCAGTTCAATAAGATTATAATTTTTAATAACTTCTAAATGTCTATGGATATTACTACAACTCTAGATAATTTCTATAGTCCTGTGATAGTACTTTCTAGACATTCTCTATATTTCGTGATTTTACTGCAATTCTAGACACTCTTCCTATATAATTCTAGACATTTTCAAGAAGACTGCAATTTTAAATAAGTTCTATATTAATTTCTGAAATCTATTCTATTGTACTCTATTCTTGAACTTCAACTTCAAAGGATACCTCCTTATCAGCATCCAAATATGAATCACACATACACCACACACTAAGCTTATGAACTCCAACTTCTCCAAGCTCAATCTCTACCTCTACACTTTGGTGCTCTTTCGAGATACTCGTCTTCTTGATTCCGTATAACTGTCTGGTTTTGGCATCCCCAATAATCACCCACCACTCTTCTCTCTTATCGCAAAACTTAGAAACAACATCCAAATCTTCCATGTCTTCGTCTCTTTCAAGCTCGACTTTAACCACCATACTTTCGTCTACATGGACTGTTGATTCAGCCTGGCAACTAATATCAACATTTGGATACTTGTTGACAAATTCAGCTACATCCTCAAGATCTGAGTCTTGTAACCTCAACACGTCGTCTCTTTCTTCGTCTTCTAAAGACATTATATCGTAAACTGTTTCGACATTATACTTCTTACATCTGGCCAAGATTTCTTCACTCATGTGTGGGATTTGTTTTAATGGACTGTCTCTATTCCATACTCCCTGGACTATCATTTGCGATAAATCTATGGCCTGAATAGCATTCAAGTACCCTTCACTCAGAAGTGTATCAACACAAGCAGCAATTACCTTGAGTACCTTCTTGATTATATTCTCCAAATCTATACGCAATTCAACAGGTAATTTGTACCGTGAAAAGTGTGCTTGGAGAAGCACAAATACTTTGAAGAAAGGTGACCTAAAATCTGGATTGGCAGATTTTACAGGCATCTGGTCGTAGATTCTTCTGAGTATAGACTCTTCGTGTCTGATAGGAATATCTTCGAACTCAGCTGCTGAACAAATGGTTTCAAGAATTCCTCTGAGCTTTGAAGTATTATCTAACTTGAGAAGTTGCACCATGGTTTGGTAAAGAACATGGTGATGTGATGAAATCAAAGCTCCATTTAATGGAGTCAATTCCTCGTCTTCGTCTTCTTCCATCTCAATTAAATCATTATCAACAAGATCTTTGGTGGTATCTTCAACCAAATTACTCAAGTATTCAGAGATACCTTGGTGGCTTGTTTCTTCTACATCGTAGAAACTAGGGTTGATCTGAAGCCTTCTGTAGAAATATGTGAACGTTAACCAGTCAATACAATCTTGTCTTTCCTTGAAAGTCCTGTTACTAATTTCGGTAATAAAGATATCGTGGATCATGGAGTTGTAGTAACTTTCTATTGGAAGCCCTTCGTTCAAGAACCTTGTGTAATGATCGATTGTAGACGGCCTGGTGTAGACCAAAACTCGGCCCTGGTTCATTCCATCAGCACAGCATCCAACCATTTCAAGAACAGAATTTACAGGATAATTCACATACCTTTCGTCTCTTCCATCGTACTCTTCGGTTCCCATTACTACTACGTTGTTGGCTTGAGGACAGAACGAAGCAGCATCTTTTGTGGCCACAAGAATGGTGAGAAGATCTCTTTCAAACAATTTTTCCACCACCGTCTGTTCTACAGCCTCCATTCCATCATATAAGATCCCAACTCCTTTCAGAACCAAGTGTCTTAATCCACCTAGCTTTTCAAGGTACGGCTCGACCAGAGCTGGGTCTGTACGAAGAAGATCCCAATTGTCTGTTTCTGCGCTTTCAACGTAACTTGAACCAATTTCAATAGCTTCTTTACGTGAACTGACAAAAACCACAGTTTTTCCCTGGCCGGTATTTTCTTTGATGAAATTGTATGATGGTTTGGTACTGCTTACCACGGTTGTTCTTGGATCAGAAACACTGCCCTGCAATCTGATTTCACTGATCTGGTGGAATCGCTCTGAAGGATCAAAATTGTAAATAGACTGCTTGGGACAGCCCAAATAACCCCCAAAGTCACGACCGTTTGCAAGACTCGACGATAATCCAATAAACCTGATAGGAGCTTCGAGCTGGGAAGAAATGAACTTCATCCGAGCAATACAGTTCTCGTAGCTTACTCCGTCAGAACCTGAACCTATCAAGTGAACATCGTCACAAATCACCATTTCAATGGCCTGAACCACCTTTCTTTGTCTCCATCTTTTGGATACGAAATCAAACACTTGAGGCGTACTCAATACCAAGTTACTCTGGAGACTTTGTAAGTCTTCAGCCAAGTTCCCAGTAAGTTTAGCAACTTCTTTGTCTTCTATGTCAGCATATATCTTTTCCCATCTCCTGTATAACTTGTCAAGAACCTTTTGGTTAGGATTAAGATACAAGATTCTGCCGCCCAGTTTTTTCCAGTGACTTAAAATTGCAAGCTCAGCACATACACTTTTACCGTTTCCTTTGGCCATTCCAATGAAAGTATTATCTCCTGTATTGTAAAGAGACTGGAACGCTTGTGATTGGAACTTGTTAAAGTGCTTGAAATCAAAGGTTTTGATAAATTCATGCACTTTGAGCTCTTCTACTCTAACACTAGAACCATTGAGTTGAGTAAAACTTGGTGATTTTCCAGGAATCTTAAGCAGAGAAATCTCCAAGGGAATTCTGTATTCACTGTGAAGCCAACGATCATTAATCAATGTAATAAAGTAATTTGGCTGTACGGGGTCAACAATCGGCACTGTGAATTCAATCAATTGTTCTTTCCTCTCAAAAGCTCTCAGAACTGATACTTTATCTCTGAACAAAATTTTATCTCCATCACAGTCTTCAACAAACACCAAGAAGTCCTGGAAATTCCCGTGAATCGACCCATTCCAGTCCCATTCCGGTAAAAACTCTACCTGAACTCTCATCATAGTTGAGGTCAATGGTTGAGCATAGTAGCTGAGAGAAAGTCTGGGAAATTGTTGAAGAAGCTCATGAACTCTTCTACTGTTTCCCTTTAAATTTATAGCTTCAGCAAGCTCTTCAGCAGATAAATCAAAGTAACTTACAAATGGGAGATGGGATCCCTCTGTTGCCCTTATTATCTCTTTCGATACACCTTCAAATTGTCTAAATGGAGAATTGGTGAGCCACATGCGTTTTTCTACCATCTTGCACAATTCAAGAGTAATCTTGCTTGCAGAAGACCAGTTCTTTCGGAGACATATTTCGTGCAATGCTCTGAGTAATCTTCCAGCACTTTGGGTCACATAGATCATATCTGCCATAAGAGCAAACCCTTCAAGTGATAACCGAGATATATAAGCTTGGAGTAAGATATTCACTTTTGCTAGTGGATCACTGGGGTTTTCCTTAATAGGAATAGGGCATTTTTCATAGAGTTTGGATACTTCAAGTTTTTCCTCTTGTCTTAAAGGAATAAACTTAAACTCGCTGGAAGACGCAAATATACTCAATATATCCATTTCACTGATCCATGGACGAAGTTGTTCGTTATATGAGTTCATAGTTCCGTAACTTATATAGTAGTACGAAGAGATTTTCCCCAATTCTGTTGGTCTAACTGATCCAGTATTGAGCTCATATTTGACTAATTTATGGTTGTGAAGTACCATGAGAGCAGAGTGGGCAAGATCTAGTCTTTTGTAGTATAACGATTCATCGCCCTCGTAATCAGCACCAACATGATAAAGAGCGGGAGATTTAAGCATTCGAATGAATAAATAAGTATAGCTCAACCACTTGACTGCGTCTTCCAAAGAACTAATCGTCCCCAATACAATTTCAGCATTGATGTTATCGGCTAATTTACTCATGAGCTGGGACTCAATGGGTAATTGCTGGTTAAGCACAGCAAGATAGTACTGGATTTCGTCCTGGGATGTGATAATAACCCCCTCACCACTTTTATCGTATCGAGGTCTACCGGCTCTTCCCAACATCTGAAGAATATCCTGTGGTGAAAGCTGAACCCACATTCCTTTCTCCGGAGAGTACGTTTCTGTTCCTTTGATCACAACTGTATGGGCAGGTAAATTGACCCCCCAGGCCAAAGTAGCGGTCGAAACAAGACACTTTATGTGGCCCTGAGCAAACAAATCTTCCACCACCGATCTCTCGTCCTTGTTGAGCCCAGCATGATGGATTCCAAATCCTGAAGGAAGAATCTCTTTGAGGTTACGATTGGCCATGTTTTCTGCTTCCAGACGAAGAACTTCTTTCACCCCTTCGGAGTCAATAAACTTACTATGCTCATCCTCGTCTATGAGTTTTTGCTTGAGCCAATTGGCGGTTTTGAATGTATCTTTTCTCGAGTGAACAAATATGATCACCTGGTGTTTGTTGGCCATACACTCGGTGAGTTTTTCGTAGCACGCTTCGTTCATAGCATTGAGTTTCTTGATGGCTTTCTTCTCCTTAATCCCAATAAACTGCTGCTCTAAAGGACACGGTCTGTACGCAGCGTTAAAGAAGAAAAGCCCCAGTTCCAAATCGACTCTCAAAAAACGGGCAACGTCTTCGTAGTTTGGTAACGTAGCTGAAAGCCCTACAAGTCTAACGTGGTTTCCTGACAGTTCTACATGTCTCAAGCTTCGTGATACGATACTCTCCAAAACAGGGCCTCTTTCGTCATGCAACAAATGGATCTCATCGATGATCACAAGACGTACAAGATTGGTATACGATAAGTCTGTGGATTTACGGGTAATGATATCCCACTTTTCAGGAGTTACCACCAAAAGCTGAGTCTCAAGAATCTCCTGTTTGTTCAAGTTAGAATCTCCCGATAACTGGTTGACGACTATCCCGTAATTAGCAGTTAATCTTCTTTGAAATTCTCTCATTTGTTCTTGAACAAGAGCTTTTAATGGAGCAATATATACCATTTTGAAATCATTCAATTTGATTTGACCAGACTCAGTCCGGTGGTTTTCAATCGTTCGGAGAATCGTTAGCATTGCCACGTTCGTTTTACCTGCTCCTGTTGGTGCACAAAGTAAAAGATTATCGTCAGATTTAAATGCTTTGGGATATATTTTGGACTGGATTGTGTTCAAGCTGCTTGTTTCGCTAGCAGGAAATGCTTGTCTTGCCCACTCAGGCATGTCTGAAATTGGTACTAGTTTCTTCGATGCTTCGATTACTTCTTTCGAGATTTCAGGTGCTGGAACACTCACGATATCGTATAGCTTTTTATTCTGCTGGTATGAGCCTTTGGGGAGTTTTACTTTTGTAGATGCCATAAGGTGGGATCCCTGGTCGAAAATCTGGGCACCGAGGTCGACCATACGGGGTTTACGTTTCTCTACTCTCGCAGACTTTGATGCTGGTTCTTCTTGTTCTTCCTGTTCGTCTTCGTTTTTCCGTTTCTTTTCATTTTCAAACTCTCTGCTGAGATCGACTAAGCCCAAATCTTGCATTTGTTGCTGGATACTTTCGCCGGCCAATTGCTTCAATCTGAACACAATTCTCCATCGGTTGTCAACAAGAAGTTGGACGAGTTCCAGGTCTAACGAGCTGCGTAAATCTGCCTCGAGGTCTGCCAAATTCACACTAGAATCCTGCAATTTCGCCGTGACAAAATCTACATCTGGGAGTTTCTTCTCGAGATATTCACGAGTTATATCTGGTAATGGAATAATATCACGGGTTCGTATAACTGTATCTGTTTCTTCAGTTTCGAGCTGTTCTGGCTTTGTTTCTGTTAATTCGGGCACGACAGGGTCTTCCTGTTCTTCTTCTTTCTGTTCGTCTTCTTCCTGCTCTTCTTCCTGTTCTTCGTCTTCATCTTCAAAAACAATGGCAGTTCCATCTTTCACATCCTCCTCCTCTTCACGCTTATAATCGTCAATTGCCTTGGCCAAATTGATCAACTCGTTCACTCCAACATCGTCGAGCTTTACGTCCAAAAGAGATTCGATTTCCCGACGTTTTTCCACCACTGGAGACTCGCTCTTCAAGATTCCAAGCACAACGTCGGTGGCAGAAACAATTGTGTCGTGACTGGCATCCGACAAGTACGTGTGGATTTTCACCATCAACGTCTCGAACACGGCCTGGGTTCGCTCGGTGGTGGGATAATATGAAAGGTCTTCGATGGCAGATATTGAAGATGGCTGGAGAATTGAAGATGGCTGGAGAGTTTTGGGTTGTTCAATCGACTGGGCCAAATGCATCTGCTTGGGAACGGGGGCTTCCAAGTTCTTCATGGTGATGCTGCCTGCTATGCTTTGGGGTGTCGAGTCTGTATCTCCGCCTTTTCGGCGTTCAGGCTGGATTATGCTGTTTAGATTAGACATAGTATCTCATCGCGCGCAGATTCTATCTAGTAATACTTATCTTTACTAGCTGGATAATCTGGTTATCACGTACTTATGATTAGTTTTCATCCACAGTACGTTTGTGATACTCATCATTTGTTGCTGGTGCATTTATGATCCTTCAACTTTCGATAGTGCATTTATGATCCTTCAACTTTACTGTTTATTCACTGCCTTTATCTTTATCTGCTATTTTCTCTAGTCTCGACTAGTACATTTATGGATTGTCTGTCTACTTTTAGTAGCAATTGGATACTTATTCATTTTCTACTTTCTAGAATTCACAGTATCTTACTAATCTACTTTCTACTTTCTACTTTCTAGTATTCACAGTACATTCACACATTCTTGTCTACTTCATCTAATCATTGACTGTTTATTCACTAATACATCTTGAACAATACCGTTTCCTGGAACCTTATGGATAATTACAGCTCTTCAATCTTCAATAGATACTTATTTACTTTATCCTGTCTGTCAAATCTACCTCTATGTAGATAAGAAATTCACAGTACTGTGTCTTGGTACACTTCTACACTCATTCAACGGATTTATTTACTATCTACTTAGTTCCTTATCTATTTAGTAAACCTTATTGGAGAAAGTACCTTTTTCGAAGTTCCAGGTATCGTCAGAAATTCTTCCTCTTAATTCAGGAATTTCACTACCTCTAACATAAACATCTTCGAATAAAATATCCATCTTGGCTTCTGGTGGAGCATCAGCTTCAGCAGCTGCAACTTGTTCATCAACATATTTTCTAGCTTCCTTATCATAAGCCTTAATTTCTTCTTCACTAGCAATTTCCTTTTCTAATAAAGTCAATTTTAATCCAGCAATTGGATCATTTCTAGATCTCATGTGTTGAACTTCTTCTCTAGTTCTATAAGTAGTACCTGGATCAGACATAGAATGACCACCATATCTGTAAGTTTCATATTCCAAAACCAATGGACCATTACCACTTGCACACCAATCTTTAGCAAATTTAGAAGCTTGATAACAAGCTAAAGCATCCATACCATTAACTTTTAAACCTGGAATGTATTGACCTCTTTTATAATATTCAGTTAAAGCACTTGATCTAGCAGCTGAAGTACCCATACCATATTTATTATTTTCACAAGCAAAGATACATGGTAAATTCCATAATTTAGCCATATTATAAGATTCAAAAACTTGACCTTGATTTGAGGCACCATCACCATAAAGGGCAAAAGTAGCATTTTTTTCATTTCTATATTGATGAGAGAATGCTAAACCAGCACCTAATGGAACTTGAGCACCAACAATACCATTACCACCATAAAAACCTGGAGCAAACATATGCATTGATCCACCTTTACCATAAGAAACACCACTTCTCTTACCCATTAATTCACCTAAAACTTCTTTAACTGATGCACCTCTTAAAAATGCAAATCCATGACATCTGTAAGAAGTAATAATGGTATCTTTTGGTTCAATGGCATGTTCAATACCAACAGCAACAGCTTCTTGACCAACAGATAAATGACAGAATCCTCTGATCTTTTTGGCTTTATAAAGAGCATCAGCAGCCATTTCCATTCTTCTTACAATTATCATATCTTTGTACATTTGTAACAAGTTTTCTTTATCGGTTTCGAAAGTTAACTCAGGAACTTCAAGATTATATCCTTCAAAAGAAGAGGCTGGTAATTCAATTGACACGGTTCCAGAGCTGGAAGCCATGGTCCTTTTGGCTCTAATTGATCCAACTAATGAACGAGTTGCTCTAGATTTAAACATTATGGATTGGAAAATCTGGGAGATGTTTGGTTTTTATTCGCGGCGGGCTGGAGCATTCCGTCGGACAGTTAAGGCCGAGTGTCGTAAACCGCGACATTTATCCCCCGTGAGAAGTGTCTTGAAGATGGGGATAGTAGTATGATTAGGTGGAGGAGGGGAGGAGAGTAGAGGGTGGTATTTGAGTGGGGTTTTAAGGTTTGGTATTAGAGTGTGGTTTATTAGGATTGTGATGAATGCTGGATACTACTGGCTGCGAAACCATCGTGTAGTGCCGGAACACTTAGAACTTAGAACTTAGAACTTAGAGCTTAGAGCTTAGAACTTAGAACTTAGAACTTAGAACTTAGAACTTAGAACTTAGAACTTGTAGAGCTTGTAGAAATATCTATATACCTTGTTCGTATGATTTGTTAGAAGGAACTCCTGTTCGAAACCTACTTATCAATCAAGTTTCAGGTCATGTGACCCACACACAATACTTAACGTACCTAATCTTATTTGAAACACACCTTTGAAAAGTTTTCCTTGTTGCTGTTTCAATATAACTATTCATGAAGCTGAAAGGATAAGAGTGTTTAATTATCTCTGTACTACCATGATCTGCCTTCTCGTTCTTACCTGCCCGTCTTGCCGTAAATGAGACCATAACCATTATTATCCATCTTTGCTCCTCTTATCTCATTAAAATTTCCATAAAAACAGAGTACTTTCGCTTCATTAAAGAACCTCTAGACCTGTTCCGAATGACAAGGAACCAAAGAAAAATAATAAAAAAACTAAAATCAAGACAAAGCACATAACACTAACCCAGACACTTCTTATGCTATCTATTCACTAATTTCACTATCTTTACTGCTTAATCACTATATTCACTATCTATTCACGATCTATTCACTATTTATCCCCTACTCATTCACCATTGATCCCCTATTCACTACTCATTACCTACTCATTCCCTATTGATTCCCTATTGATTCCCTACCCATACAGCCAATCACAAATTCGCCTCTTTCCTGTAAAAGGGTTCAAAGATCAGTACAGCCACTAACCTTATTTAATTGCACTCCTACAGTGCTTTAAACCAGTAATAGGCAATATTGCAACAGAACTTCGAGTCTCAATTTTCGACCCATACCCCGTAATGATCTTACCACTCCTTGTTTCCCACATATCAACCACAATCTCCCTTACTTTGCTACTATCCCCTCACTCCTTATCTTTCACTAGTAATAACCCTTCACCATGTGACACTAAACACATCAACACCCAAAATTAGCCAAAAACCCCCCGTGGAAAACACACGCACTTTAACCACTCTCTTCTACCTTTATCACGAGCTTTACATCAATGAATCATCTTAAAGGCCCTAATCCCTCACTTTCATCTCTCCCTATACCACCGGTATTTTTTAACTGTCCTTATATACACTCCTTTAGCCGCACTTTTTTTGCAGTCAAGACGGGCAGGTGTTTCAAAGCTACAAAATAACCCAGATTCGTTAAATAAGCTGCCTGCAGTGTAGATTCGATCTTATGTTTCTACTTCGGGGGTATTATTCAAGAAATTGTCCCTTGCTGGGGTTGTGGAATATAAATACCCCTTTCTGCTTATCCTTATTTGAAACAATGCACAAATTATCTCCAAAACCTTCAAAGAAAACCCATGGGGCTAAGAGCAAAATCAGAGATGCTTGGTCAAGGAATTTCTCAAAACGTCTTGATAAGTCCCCTGAATCCCTACTTTTCCCGTCCTCACTAAGCCCCTCCGATGACGTGTCCACCATTTTTGATTCATTTTCCGATTTCTCTCCGGGATCAACTATATCTTCAGCTTCTTCTTCGGTTTCAGCTGAGACTACTTGGTTGAAAACTCTTAATAACAAGGGTCCAAGGGTCAAGCCTTATATTTATACCCAGTGTCAGAATCTGCAAACAAATTCAAATGTCAGGTATAACAAAAGTGTGGGGGAAAATCGGTGCTTCATTTGCGATGAACTTATCCAGACAAAATTAATTGATGAGTGTATTCTTGAGCTCAAATGTGGTGACTTTCTTCACGAAAAGTGCTTGGATATCTCTGTCAATCATATGGTCAATAGTATTTTGGAATCAGGTCAGTTTACTGCTAATAAAATTGCTTTAGCCCTGCTTATCTTACCTTCTTGCAGAGGTGAGACTTGCATGAAAAGTTGCAGTAATGGCAGAATAGAATTACTCGATAATGATGCTTATGAAAAAATCATAAACAGGGCTATTGCAGTAAGTTTGGAATATGACAAAAAGCAACTTTATCCTGATTCTGAACCTTTTGACCAGCCTTCGGTTTTTAATGAAGGTCTTAATATTGAAATGAGACAGCCTAAATCGACTCCTAAAAGACCTAGTTTTTTCATGCCCAAATCCACTCCTGTTGTTCCCACATCTTCACAAGCTGTTTCACAACCACCCAGACCAAATTCTCTGGAGCCACCCCAATCTCCCACTCCTATTCGTGGTAGAGCTCTGATACTTCTGGATTCACGTAAATCATTTAATTTGCCCTTGAAGCTTGCTAGAAATTCCCTCTTTTCAAATTTGCTGTCAGTCAGGTCACCATCACCAAACCCTAGTATTCAAAACGATACCATCAAAATCAATGAACATGCTGATATTCCTTTGGAAGAGCTTCAGGAAGAATTGTTACTGAGACTTCTTCAAACAGCCAGTGAATTAAATTTAAACTTGCTTATCCGGTTGGGCCAGTTACGTTTAGCTGATAAGCTTTTAGTTAAAACTGAAAGTGATCAAACCTGGAAAAACCAGTTTGTCTATTTATTTGATAATTATTTGGTTATTTGGAATACTTCAGGATTGAAGTCCATGATAAATTTAGCTGAAGGATCCCTTAGTTTCCATCATAATCTTGTTCGAATCGAAACTCCAGACTCTGATACGTGGCTTAACTCAGAAAAAAGTTCAATCCTAGAAAAATGGGCTATAGGATTGTCAGATCTCAGTTTTACATTCCCGGTCGAAATTCTTACATCGACGCTTAATTTGAAGAAAGTTAACTTCCATTCTGTTCTTGATACAAATGAGGTACGGGTCGAAGATTATATCAATCTGGAAGGTGATAGAAGTGCTAGCACTATTAAGGCATTCTTTCCTGAAAGTGAGTCTAAACAAAGTATCCTACTTGAACTGGTGTCAGATGAGAACGTGATAGAGGATATAATGACATCTTTAAAAGTAGATGATTATTTTGCTAAAAGTATCACCGATCTTGCTGGACAAGATAGTGATTCTGACTACGACTCAGATCAGGAACAGATCGACAAGTACCTCAAGTGATAGAAATTTAATAAACGCTCTTTTGATTTATATTCTATGCTAAATTGTACAACTTGGTGTACGTTTCTATTTCATTATCAATTCGTAATACCCATGTCTGCCTTTCTTGTCTAGACCGTGCCATAAATACAATGCTCTGACCTGTGACTCCCAACTTGGAGATGATTTTCACAAGGTTTGGGTTTTTGGGCTCTGCCAAATCCTGCTTCTTTAAGTTCCGTTTTCTTCCAAACCAAAGAGTAAAGCATCTTGTAGATTCTTCTTCCTTTGATTTCCATCCATCGATATATACCCGTGGAAGTGCCTTCGTTCCTGGGTTCAGAGGGTCTTTATGGGCACTTCCTTCAACTAGATCAAGTTCTGTCTGAAGCCCCAGATAAACATAACAATCACCTAATGGAATGGTTATATAGTGCTCAAAAAACGGTACTTGTTTCCATTCTCCAGTGAGTTTTGACCTCTTATACATCGAATAAAGAATCAAACATCCACTGCTCAACACCACAAAGTACTGGTTAAAATTCGAGTGTTTCTTATACTTTTCATACAAGTATCCACTCATAACTAAACTATTCGACATCGCCAGTCTGTCTATTCCATAGAGGTAAGGATCTGCCATTGACCGTTTCAAAGCTACAAAATTGTGTTCCTGATTGATATTTGAGTCAATATACTCGTCAATCTTTAAAGCGTCGATATTTCTAGTTCTTAACTTTATAGCCTTGTCAGTTTCTTCTTGTTTTTTGGCAGTCCAGTAATCTTTTAGATCAATTAATCTGCTAATCCATTCGTCTCGAGTATTTTTATCGGGGGCCTGAAGACGAATTACACTTCCGTTTATAGTAGTTATTTCAAATACTGAATCGTTGATAGTTTCGTCATTTGAATAGTTGGAATCACCGTACCAAAAAAAGCTTTGAAGGGCCTTATGGGGTAGTTTAACTTCCAGTATATCAACTGATCTCACATCCTTAACTGTTGTTAAATCAAGAACAGAGTTGGCTTTAAGAACAAGCTGAGCTTTTCTTTTGAACTCAGCAAGAGCTTTCTGGTCAATTTCTCGAAACATATCTTGGTCCTCTAGCCACAAGTTACCAGAATAACTACAACACTCATTTACACAACTTCCGGCAGTTTTAGGAGGCATACCACGGTAATACTTGGTGAAGAAAAGAAGATGATCGTTGGTGCTGAAATACAGAAGCTTATAATATATTCGAAGTAGGTTTTGTTCTCTCCCATTGCTATCTGAAAGACGAGACAAAAACCCTTCAATAGCCACCGGTTCTTCCAAAACATTTTCGTTCAATTCCACATGGCGTTGAGTCGAGACGATGTTCCTGAGTTCTAGCTGGAAACTGGGCTGCATTACTTGGTTTTGTAGGTAAAAGAATGGCCCATCGTCGGTGATCCACTCCAATCTATCGTAGTTTCTGAAACAGAACCACGGCTTTTCGGAAATTTCAATCCAATTTCTAACCTTTGGATCGCTGCTGTTTTTAAGCTGTGATATTACCCAGTCTAAAACGTACAGGATCAAAGGAGAATGCTTGACCTTGTGGGTATTTGGATCAATTTCCAAATCCAGTTTTTCCACCAAAGAATCTACAACTACTTTCTCTGGGACTCTTAAATCTACTGTCAAGTCTAGGTCTGGTATGTGGATGTTAAAGTCAGTATTCATATAATGGCCCGTGATTTGTTTAAGAAGATACGTCCATCTTATGCTTTGGTAGTTACTGTGGAATTTAATGATGTATATCCAAGTAGAATGACTTTGGGGAGACGTGATGCTGATAGACTTATCGGTAGTGGTGTAAAATCCCACACCCAATTTGGTGGTAAGAGTAATTTCGTGATATGGATGTGGTGATAAACTATTCTCTTTCTTCTCGTCAATTTCATACATCTGAGCAGCCATGGTGGTATTGTCTACTTTTCTAAGCACCAAATAATATTGAGTCCATCTATCTCTGACCTTGGTATCGCAAGACTCATTCTCTTCAAGTCTATCAATATGCTTGACACTCACAGTTTCTTTTACCATGACTAATACTCGTTCTTTACGGACAATTTCTCCAGCCTTGTAGGATTTGATAATTGAGTTGTAAATTTTGTAACTAGCATCTTTGGTCTTACGTTTAGCAGTTCCTTTGGAAGCACTGGCGAACTGTTTGATTCTTCTTCGAAGCCGGTGGTTTTCCTTTTCTGCAGCAATAAGCTCGTCTGTAAGCCCCGATACCGGCTCGGGGATGGCGATTTGGATAGGCTTTTTTGGGGTTTTAAGGGTTTTGGGGGATTTTGGTGATTTAAGAACTGGCGAAACTGACCGTGAAAGATTGGAGTATGGACTCAACGAATCCACAAAACTCGGAGACTTTGCGTATGTTGTTGATGTTTCCAGACTTTGGGATGCCGGATAAGCGACTATCTCAGGAATATCGACTATTTCCAGCACATCAGGAAGATCTAAATCTTCAGGACGATTTAATTTATCTAATTCATTTAATTCATTTAATTCATTCAATTCATTTAAATCAGGATCTAACTCAGACAGTTCTCTGTCAAGCTCAGACCGTACTTCCTGTATCACCAGCAGGAAATCGACCTTGTCATTCAGTCGTTGATTAAACATGCTAACCGATTCATCAAGGGCCCTTCTGACTTTAGACTTTGCAGATTTAATTGTAGCCCCCACAAGACCGGGGACTTCGTCCTCAAACCACACATGAGGAATTCTCCCGAGCAAGACAGTTCTGGAAGTATCAGCAAGCTCTTTTGGGCTTAGATATGTTAGTCGTAAACTTGTGAATGAGTTGCGTGGGATGGTGTCCATTTGTGCGCATACAATACGAGAAGAGTTTATATTAGTCTAAATAATATCTTCTTCGTTTCCAATACTGATACCTTCAGTATTCATATTATCTGGAGGAGATACACTTGGAACGGCTTCTAAAGCTATGTAAATAACCCCAATTAAAAATACAAGTATGGAAGCTAAGGTTCTAAATATACTATTGCCAGTAATGCTAGCACCCAAAAATGTATAAAATACACCTCTACCAATAAATGAAAATAAAAATGATCCATAAACATACGCTTCAGCAGGAACTCTGAATTCAAGAAGACCAATTACGGCTCCAAAACCTATGAGGTAAATTCCAATTATAAATGACAGGCTAGACGTTAGTGAGGGTTTGAAAATAGAATACATACAATCCATTGAATAATTGAGATAACCCTGAAAGTGCCTAAAGTTAGTATTGGTTATGTGAAGTATAACATACAGTTAAGCCAGCAACCGTCAAGTTGGCGATCTTGAATGCCCCGTTGAGGTCCAGTCCGTTTAGCGACTCAAAGTTCATATTGGAATATTCGCGATTGTTTGATTATTTAGTTCAATTGAATGATTCATTATGTATTCAGTATTCAATATTCAATATTTATTTAGTATTCAAAATTTAGTATTCAATACTTATTTAGCATTCAATACTTGTTTAGTATTCAATACGTACTCAGTATTCAATAACTAGTTATCGTTATTATTATTAAGGAACCTCAAAATAAAGAGGAACAAATTCACAATATCCAAGTATAACGTGAGCGAGGCCATAACTTCTTCGTCTAAGTGGAATCTCTTCATTATTTGCTGGGTATCAATGATTATGTAGACAGAGAATACCAAAGTCCCCAATCCAGCATATATCATATTCAGTAACTTGCTTTGTGGGAAAAACATAAATGTCAATCCCCATCCAATTAAGAACCATACCCCAATAGAAGCAGCTCCTTGCCAGCTAGTAAAATCGTATTTTGTCTGGAAAGCGAAAAGTGTTAACCCAATAAACACTATTCCCGTTAACATCACCGCCTGTAAAACAACTCCTGAGTCTACAAATGCACATGTAAGTCCAAGTACATAACTTTCACAAACAGTAAATGCCCCTAAAAGAATCAAATTTGTGGGGTACGATTTTGATTTGAAAGCTGCTGCAATCAGAAACCCAAGGGTTCCGGCTAACAGAACATAGAAGAGCCACATGTTGTTGATCCCCCAGCTTTTGAGCGATTCACTCGATGAAAATATGAATCCTACAACTAAACTGGTCAATAATTGAACCGTCAAAAGGGCGTAGACTTTCCTTTTAAAAAGCTGACGAACAGATAATTCACAGGATGCAACATCAACAGAGTACTTGAAGTCGTCTGGAATGGCATCACCATCTTGACGAACTTCGGCGTCTCCGTATGGTGGAGGTTGGTTTGGTACGGGTGTGTAACTCATGATTAATTAGTTCGCGCATGATGCAAATTGGTATAGCCTTTATACTTGATTTCATTATTTTGAGAAAAGAGTGGTACAAACTCAATTCCGTGTATAGAATATATATATCGTCGTTCGTATTAAGACCTGGGTTTTGGAAGACTTGGCTGCTAAATTTTTAGTTTTGGTTGCAACATCAGAGAATTGGAAAGAGACCCAAGAGCTCCAAAATGTGATAAATACTTTGAGTAGAACTGTATCCAATATTAGATCTAAAACTTAGCATAAAGTTTATATTTATATTGTACAACTTCAGGACACTCTCTCTAGAATTAGACAGTATATTTTACCCAGAATTTGCCATATTGCAATAATGGAAGAGTATTTCAGTTTCTCTGGGAACTGTAGATCTTATACTTATTATCAAATTTTTATCAGAATTAAATTTTGGTGGATTTCAATGCCTATAAGCCATAATTAAAAATCTTTAGAACACCTCATAGATCTCCAAGAAAAGTCCTCTTGGACTTTCGTATCTCATATCTGGTAATCGTATCTCATGAATAAAACTAATTTTAAATTTTAGTAACACAATTCATGCTGCAAGGACTAAAATAAAAAACTTTATAATATTGTAAAAGTAGGTATGTACTATTAAAGAGGAAAATACTGAGTGCAAAAGGTAATTCATCGGTTGCAAACTTAGATTCTTGTTCAAGGAAGAACTATAACATTATGGGGCTGGTACCTCTGCACCTATCCCAGAAAAAACGGAAGGTCAATTCCGGTGTTTGCTACAAGAGGAAGCTGCCTTTTTGGCAACTTGTAAATACCACTTCAAGTATTTTTGAAATCGCAAAGTACTTGATCACTGAATTAAAAGGAATCCGGTCTTGCCTTTTCAAGTAATTACTTTTAACTGAAGACACTACTAACAGTAGTACCTAAAATAAGAAGTCCGTATGCTGCATCCGCTAAGCGGCTGCAATTTGAGTAAAGGAATTAAAAGTTAATGAAAAAAACCCTAATTACCCAATTAAGGTGTTTTTATTTTTATTCCCTTCGGCAGATCTTTAAATATGACGTGTTACTTCGTATACTAGCCAAGTAAAAATAAATCTATATGGCTTATGAACGCGGACTGTCGCTTATGTGCAATCCTAAAGCATCTCACGTAAGATAACTAAATAAAAGACAATAGGTAACCACATACTCCTGATTACGGGATCACGTGCTTGAAAAGCGAAATTCTTAGACCTTTATTACAAACCCAAGGGAAATCGATAAAATTGTTTTCAAGGTTACTACAAAAGTTTTAAAATTCGAGCTTAAAGCTCTGTTCCATACCAATTAATGTTAGACTTCATTTTGTCACAACCTCTCAAAGGCCACGTTCAAGTATCACCTGCCCCCAAGTGAATCACAGCGATATCCTATGCGGCTGGTTGATATGTGAAATAACTTGAAATGGGATTTCAAGATCCTAATGCAGTATTAGCTCCCATAGCATATGCATCACGTAATGATTATTGTTAATTTTAATCTAAACTCCTATTCTAACCTTATCATAGACTTATTATGTCTAGAACAATGCTTAATGACTAAATGTAGCTCAGTAGAAAAAAATAAAGAAAATATTTATTAAAAAATTATCTTACATAAAATATTTTACTTTGAAACAATGATGCAAAAACTTTCGAGGCTCGGAATACATGATATTCCGACTATAACATACCTTCCTTTAATTAACCCTCAAAATACAGTTCAGGGAATTCTGTAGCGGTAGTTTTGAACGCTCCACGTCAAATACTGAATATGATTTTATAAAAAATTTAAACAGAAATAATCATCAAAACGCCATTCAACACCTTTCTTTATTTGGAAAGCAAAGGGGGATACTGATTAGGAAGTTTTATATCGACCAATTGTAAGCTTGCAAAGCTCACAAATTAGGGAATATTCGAAGTATCTCCAATAAGATATTAAAAAACCAATAAACAAAATTTTTTGAGTGTTCATAAAAAATTAAAGCCAGCACATTCTACAAAATATAGTTTCATTTCTACCACGAGTCAACTAAATGTAGTTCCTATTAAATACTGCATTTTTGCTGTCGTAGTTCATCATGCGATTCTCTACCTTAGTTTTCTTAGTCACTTGGTCTTTAGCATTCGCCGAACAGGCTTGCATGCTTCCAGGAACGCCTCAGAGTGGTCTTGATGTTTTTTACTTCACAGATTTCCCGAATCAATGGGATCCTGAAAGAGACCCTTACTCGAAGATAGTGGCCGAAATGGATAAAAGAGAGAAATATAAACCTTACGCCAAATCATTCACAAATAATTTAAATTTTGGATTCTACGGTATTCCTCAGCTTGATGACCCTAAAGTTGATAACAGAATGCTTTATGGTGTCAATGTTAATGCTAAGCTTTTCGCTCTTGAATTTACAGGTTATTTTTACGCTGCCCAAACTGGTTCATATAGATTTGATGCTTCGAATCTCGATAACTATGGATTTTTATTTTTTGGAAAAGAAGCATTCAATTGTTGTTCTAAAGATACTTCTGGGACAATTTATGACACTGAACCTGTACAAGACATAGTTTTGGAAGCAGGTAACTATTACCCGATAAAATTTTATTACGTCCAATCAGGTCCCTCTGCTGCCAGTTTGACATTCAGAATTAGAAACCCATCAAATACTTGGATAACAAGTAATTTCCCTTTTTACCGTATTAGTGAAAATGAAGAAATTAAATCAGAATGTCCTATCGTGACTGTGACTACCACAGTTCCAGGATCTACTCGTGGAACCACCACTATTACACCAACAGGCTCAAGTGACTCTGGTGCAACTAGAACAGTTGTTATTACTGATATTCCTTTGGAAACAACTACAGTCACTGGTTCAGAACCAGGTACTACCACTGTTACACCATCTGATTCTACTGAACCACCATATGTCATCGTCACTTCCCCTCCACCAGAACCTACTACCAGTATTGTTACAGGTTCGGAACCAGGAACAACCACTGTTACTCCATCTGATCCAAATGAGCCACCTGTTGTTATCATTACTGAAACTCCACCTGATGCTTTGACTAGTACCACTTATGGATCCGAACCAGGAACTACAACCATCGTTCCTTCAGATCCTAATGAACCACCTGTTGTTATCATTACTGAAACTCCACCTGATGCTTTGACTAGTACCACTTATGGATCCGAACCAGGAACTACAACCATCGTTCCTTCAGATCCTAATGAACCACCTGTTGTTATCATTACTGAAACTCCACCTGATGCTTTGACTAGTACCACTTATGGATCCGAACCAGGAACTACAACCATCGTTCCTTCAGATCCTAATGAACCACCTGTTGTTATCATTACTGAAACTCCACCTGATGCTTTGACTAGTACCACTTATGGATCCGAACCAGGAACTACAACCATCGTTCCTTCAGATCCTAATGAACCACCTGTTGTTATCATTACTGAAACTCCACCTGATGCTTTGACTAGTAC
>JAJLZG010000011.1:0-206730 GCA_030572075.1 Yamadazyma ubonensis | reverse complement strand
ACTTATGGATCTGAACCAGGTACAACTACTGTTACTCCAACTGATCCAAGTGAGCCACCTGTTGTTATCATTACTCAAACTCCACCTGATGCTTTGACTAGTATTACTTATGGATCTGAACCAGGTACAACTACTGTTACTCCAACTGATCCAAGTGAGCCACCTGTTGTTATCATTACTCAAACTCCACCTGATGCTTTGACTAGTATTACTTATGGATCTGAACCAGGTACAACTACTGTTACTCCAACTGATCCTAATGAACCTCCAATTGTTATTATTACTCAAACTCCTCCTGGTAAGGAAACTAGTATTGTGACTGGTCCGGAACCAGGTACTGCTACTATCATTCCATCTGATCCAAACGAACCACCTATTGTTGTCATAACCACTACTCCAGATACACAAACTAGTGTTGTTTCAGGGCCAGTTCCAGGTACTACCACTATTTTCCCAACTGATCCTAATGAGCCTCCAATTGTTGTGATTACTACCACACCTCATGTTGTAACCACTACAATTACCACTACGAAAAATAAAGGACACAATCCATCGACAGAAACGATTACTCGTGTAACAACACTTGAAGTTCCTTGTGAAAGTGTTACTTCGTACTGGACCGGTGATCATACTGTTACAAAGACAATTTATCCAAACTCGCCTGAAGAATCCACTACTATCGTATGCTTTGTTCCTGATAATGAAAGAAAAACTGATGGAGATGATTTTAAAAATCCAACCACCACAGTCAAGACTATTAGTGAAGGTTGTACTAAGTGTAAACATCCTGAATCAGAACAGACCAATGTTGAAAATGATCAATCAGGAAATAATGGATCAAATAACTCTGGATCAAATAACTCTGGATCAGATAACTCTGGATCAGATAATTCTGGATCAGATAAAGGACCAGGAAACAATGGATCAGACACTTTACCAATATCAAATAGTGCCGTTCATTCAACTGGCAACTCCACAGGAGGATTTTCCACTCAATCAGAAGCCATGGCTCCAGCCATTGAGTATTTGTATGGTTTCTTACCCGTCTTACTTTTGTTGATTTAATGAAGCTTTTCGATCTTTTTTATTATTAATTCGACATCATTTTCATAGTTAATACAATTAAATAATTCATTTACAGCAACTTTTATTGCCAAAGTCTCAGTATATACAAGCAAGAAAAATTATAAGAGTTTTTTCTAAACTGATTCAGTGTTTTGTTTTAATCTTGCGGCTTTAACAAATAATAATGTAGATTTTGCATGAAAAATAAACCATTGTCATTTTTACAAAATCTAAATTTTATAAAATTCATTAAAAATCTGAAATCGAGTAAGTTGAAAGAATTCCACTTTTATTGGTTATGTAAACCATTATAGATGTAAAATTTCCATATACTCTGTTAAAAAGTTTCCAGCCAGAGAAAGTTCAAGAAAAAGTTCGTGTGAAAATAAAATTTCTTGCTTATTCTTCAAAAATTTATTGCATTTCCTATTATTAATTATATAACGATACATATCCGCCAAGTGCTGTATTATAGAGACAATTCATTCCATCATATTACACGGAAGCAATGCATTTGAGCGGAGACTCCGTTGTTAATCTCATTGTTTCTTTAAAATAATTTTTCGGAAGGTTGATTATTAGGAGGCTGATTTTTTAATCTCAATCTTAAATTGTATATACAGGTGCAATATTTTTAAAAGTTATTAAAAGTTGGAGTCCTCTTTAACTCTTTTTAATAATAGAATACATAGTAAATTAAGGATAGATTTTCCAGATTCAACGAATTCATGTAGACATATAGGATTGATCAAACCTCAACTAATGGCCTCTTTCTTCTTGTTTTCGTGTCATTTTAAAATTGTCACAGCGAATATTTTTTTTAAAATCGGACACCAAATTCTAAATAATTTAATTAAAAAAACATCAAGTTTAATCCAAGTTACCGTATTTTCCGCAGAAGAGATGCAGGAAATTATTCAAAGGTGTGTGATAGCTCATTGAGCCGGAGTTCCTTCTATTGTTCTTTTTTTCTTTTTGGTTTTGTAATATGTGTTCTTTAGCCTAGGTAGCCTAAACCCCTGGAAGAATTTAGGGGAAATAAATGAAGTGAAAACTTCGGACCCAAAAATTGTCTATTTCTCAGTTGTGAAAATCAATGTGATTTTTTTTCATTTGTATTGACCATATAATTAAATCCGGGCATTGAAGAAAACTTTCATTGATTATAATTTTCAACTTGATAAAATGAAGTCCTAACTTAACTATCTTTACGTGTTTTTAATTGAAAGTATCATTATCAAAAAATCTCAATGATAAGATATAACTTGGATTTTTTTGATTTTATGAAAAGGTATACCCCTTTACCTGCCCATCGTCAACTTTATTTTGATGTTGATTCGGTTTTCAACTCAAATCGCATGGTCGTTTTTCAAACTGGTGCTACTTAGATGAACTTCTTTCTGGAGCAATTTTGAGTGAAATAGTGTTAGGTGAGTGTTTTGAAGTACAATTTTCTGTACCTGTCCTTAATGGGCTATCTAGCTCTACAGAAGACCAGAACTACTATTTCGTATAAAGCATTCATTAGACTTTTTAACTAGATATCTAGATTGAAACAGGCAGCGAGCTGAAGGAAAAAATGCAAATGAAAAACCTTCTTTTAAGAATTTATAATTTAATAATTATTTCAGAAGCTTATTATGATGATTGAATGATTATTATCTGGTATTCAACGTGCCTTATAATGAAGTATGCGTAAATTGAGGGAAACTTCCAGATTCCGATTGAATTCATCCAGGAGTAAAAAGCTGTTGAATCGTTTTTAGGAGCTGTGAAAGTCCCCTATTTTCTTTGTCCAAATTTTTGAAAGTTCCTATAGTATTCGTAAGAAATGGTTCTTGTGAAGATAGAGAAGGGACGAATGTCCTTTTCCTTTTGCAACTTCACATTCTGAAAGAATGTGTTGAAGTTTCTTATGAAAAATAAAGAGATTTATATATAACTTGATAATCGTTTTTATCCAAAAGCTTTCAAAGTCCAATTCTCACACTTTTTATACAATATTACTTCAAAAAGCTTAGAACAGTTGATATTCTACTGAATTGTGAGCATCTTTCAAAAGATCTTTTAGGAATTGGCGGATTTAGCTCAGTTGGGAGAGCGTCAGACTGAAGTTACACTTTAGTCACAGTTAATCTGAAGGTCCTGTGTTCGATCCACAGAATTCGCATTTTCTTTTTGAAAATTTATTTCTACAGCTTTTTTTCATCTTATATTAGTCAGTTGTATCACACACCTTCTCAAAGATCCCTAAGAATCTTATCTGTAAATACAGTATACCTAATCTGCTACTTCTGGGATAGCATATGAATCATTTCAGTTATTCACGTGACTTCCATACCGTTTATCATGCGCGCACAAAGTTTTTCAAAACTAAACAACATGTCTAGGGTGAGTAACGGTGATGTTAATGCACTTATTCAGGTTAGAGAAAAGAGACTTAGAGAGCTCTATCATCTCCTGAAGGATCCCTTGCTTCAGCATCTTGAAACAGACCCGGAAGCTGCCTCATTTATAAAGACATACTCGGATCCTAATTCTAGTATCAGCATAGAGGATTTACCAAATGATATATCTGAAGTTATAAATCAGGGTCTATTTACAAAATCCACCCAATCTTCAAAAAGGAAAGGAAAGGAACTAAAACTGAGTCAGGGTAAGAAACTTAAGTTAATACCTGAAATAAAGAATTCAATTAAAGATAATAATCTGAGTATTATTGAAAATGATATAACTGATTTGAATATTTTACTGGTTCCACAACATTATCCTACAGCTCCACACGATGTTTCTTCATTGGCTGAATTATACTATTTAACCCAAACTTTACCTCTTATAAAGCTTTTACCCGGTGCTCATAAGAGTCTTATGACTGAAAGTTTTGAGCTGGCTCTTCTCGAAGGGAAAATTGCCGTATTATATTCACGTATAGAGGAATTGAAACGTCAGGGGAAATGGTCTTTGAGGCAACCTATAAAGAGCTTAGAGCCTTTTAGGAATCTTCAAGGTAAAAAGGTAAAGACCCATTGGGATCATGTCTTAAGAGAAGCAGAATGGATGGCTGTTGATTTCAGAGAACAAAGTAAATATAAAAAGGCTTGTTGTGTTTCTATTGCACAAGCCGTTCAGGATTACTGGACTTACGGTAAAGAAGCTGTTTGTATAAAGACAAAACCTTTTGTATTTATTGAACCACAACCTGAAGAACCAGAAAAAATGGAGGTGGATGAAGAACAAGCAGCAACTGAAACTGAAACTGAAACCCAGATGGATGTTGATGCTACAGCTGAAGTAAAAACGGAAACTGTGGAGCCTGAAACAGAAGGAACTGAAACTTCAGAGAAAACAGAAATCGTGGAAAATACAGAAACACCAGCTGAAAATGCAACTGAATCTGTTACAGCACCATCACAGCCAATACAGGTAGCACCACAGGTAGCACCAGCTCAATCAGAACCTGAAAAGGTGGATGACATTGGAATTGACGTCAAGTTGTTGCTCCAAAGACCCACTGAAGAAGAAGATATTCCTAAAGAACCAATCACATATATTCCTGCTAAAGTTGAAGATAAAACCAGTATATTTAAGCTTCATGTGGACCCACAAGATATAAAGAAACTTGATCTGTCTATTATCCGGAATCTTCCTAAATTCACTGCATTTGATGAAGAAGAACTTCCAAATCTTGGATCTCGTCCTCTTAAGCCTACTAACGATCAAATAGTTCCGGTATCGAAACTTTTATACCCACATGATGACGATCAAGGGTTCTTTAAGATCTTGGCTCAAGAGAAACCCGAAGAGAAGAAACCATATGCTTTACCAGCATATCAGAAGGGATTATTCGGAACTCAGGCACATCGTAGGTTCAATTATTTGAAACCACCAAAGCCTCCTCTCATCAAGAATATCGAATACAGAAGTCCAACCATTTGGCTACCACAAGATGATAAATATTTGATTCATTACGTGGCTGAATTTTGCTTCAATTGGGAATTAATAGCTGAACATTTACTGTCTACTGTTGCAAGTATGAAGAGGTATGAATCGAATATCGAGAGAAGAACTCCTTGGCAATGTTTTGAGAGATACATTCAATTAAACGAGAAGTTCCAATTCACAGATATGAAAGGTGCATATTCATACCATGCTCAACAATGGCTTGAACAAGCACATAGAGCCCAATCGACCACCAAAAGAAGAATAAGTCCTTTGGGAATTGGTAATGATTCGATTCAAAGAGGGCATAGAAAGTTAAGATGGGCATCAATGTTTGATGCTATGCGCAAGTGTATGAGAAAGAGAGAAAATCAAATAGCTAAGATGAATAGCAGAAGAACCACTGATTATTCTAATACAAATGGAACCACTCAAAATCCATCTGCAGCAAGCTCTGGGTCTAATTCATCTGGACCTAGCAGTGCTGCTAGTGGGTTAGGAAATGGAACTTCCACCAATGGAAAGAATGATAAGATTCCATCCCCAGCAGAACTCTCAAAATTGAAGTACGATAGAGATAAGTCAATCCAAGAAGCATACTTGAATCAACAGGCTACTCGAAATAAAATGATGGCTGCAGTTGCTCAACAACAGAAACAGCTGCTGCAAAAGAATTCTGCTAGTTCCAGTTCTTCTGGAGGAAATCAAGGATCTCAGCCTAAAGTCAATCCAGGAGTTTCACCAACCAATAATCTTGGAAATAGACAAGGTAACCAAGCATCTCAAAACAATTTGGAAAGACAAGCTCAAGCCTTACAAGGAGTTACCGATAATGTACCTACATCATCAAATGGTAATCCATATACTCCAGAACAGCTTCAAAAGCTTATTCAGCTCCAAAAACAAAGAGGAATGATGAATCAAGGTCAATACCAGCGTAATGGACAACAAGGTCAGAATAATATGAACGAATCTATGGTGAGTCAAATGGCCAATCAAATGATTCAAGGTCAATCACCCCAATTGGATAAAGTATCCGTTCAAGGAAATCCAATGATGGGTACAAGAGCACCACCTGTAAATAATAAGATGATTAACAATCAAAAACCAAATCAAGCCCAACCTTCAGGTAATAAACCCAGAATACAATTTGCTCCTTCTCAAGTATCAGCAATTATCAATCTGATCCAACAGAAGAACCCTAAGTTTAGTAAAGAGCAAGTGACTAAATTGGCCGCTTCGTATTTAGCCAATCTCCTGCAACAACAACAGAAGATCCAACAACAACGTCAACAACAGATGAGAGCAGGTGGGCAAATAGGGAATCAGCCACAGCAAAATCCCCAATTGCAGAACCAGCAGTTGCAAAATCCCCAACTTCAAAACCAGCAACTTCAAACCCAACAGCTCCAAAATCAACAACGTCTTAACAAGCCTCAGGTAGCCAATTTGACACCACAAGAAAGAAATCAATTGCAGATGCTTAAAGCTGCCAAAAACCAACAGCAGCAACAACAAATGCAGCAAATGCAACAACAGCAAATGAGACAGATGGCACAAGGCAATTCACAAGTCCCCAGGCTGGCCCAAATGTCACCTCAAATGACCCCATCTAAAGTATCACCATCACTTTCTTCAATGCAATTGAACCAGCAACTCCAGCAGTCTCAATCAAGAAGTAATAGTTTATCTCCACTCATAAATAACCTGCAGTTAAACTCATCAAAGCTTGACTACGAACAAAGGAAAAGACTACTTATACAACAACAACAATTACAACAACAACAGTATAGACAGAGAATGGGTACGAATCAATCTTCCAGTTCAGGCTCACCATCTCGCTCAAATTCTAATTCACAGTCTTCTAAATAATATATAGTAATGATAACGGTCTCGTATTTGTAACTTAAAACCGCGCGGGCATAAAACATTCATTATGACAGGTGCAGAAATTAATGAATCACCAAAGAACGATGATAGTGAACAACTATTGTCTTCGATTCTACCATCTTATCAGATGTTTAAAAGCACCATTTCCAAGACTTTGAACTCAACTGAAGAAGATTTTTCACAAAAGCCTCCCATTTACGAGATGACTCCTGTTAGTAGTGCCACATCTATTTCAGGTATAAGAACTCCTTTTAGTCCTCAATCTTCTCAACTGTTAGCAGAATTTCCTTTCCCATTGATATCAGATGAACTTTCCAATGATGAAGAACACGAAATATGGACAAATACCATTTTAGCTAACGTCTATAAATTGAAAAATTTAAGCCGAACTGAGCACAAAATCCCTAAGGTTTTGGAAATTAAAGTTAACGTTACAAAGAAGGTTTGTCAGAAGGGTATAAAGCCTGATATAATAGATCCACTGGATACAGAATATAAACAAGGAGATTATATTCATGGGTTTGCAACCATTGAGAATCACAGTGAAGAGCCAGTGAGATTCGATATGGTTTATGTTGTTTTTGAAGGAACACTGGTGGTGTTGGAAAATAATGATGGGCTTATAGATACTCAAAAACCCCGTTCGGTACTTAAGTTTCTTAACATGACTGACCTTTTTGCTTCCTGGACTTATGCTAATATTGACAGATTAGCTACCGACCACGGGGATCCTCACGATTGGTGTGATGGAGAAACAGATCCTTATGATGATACGGTACTAGCAATTGACGTAAAGAGAATGTTCATGCCCCATGTGAAGTATAAGCGTTTCTTTTCATTTAAAATCCCCGAAACTTTACTCGATGATGTTTGCGAGCCTCACGCTTTACCAAGCCATACTCTTTTACCACCATCTCTTGGATTCCCAAAACATTCGATGAAACCTTCACTGTTACTTGCAAGGAAAAACGAAGCAGTAAATGATTTGTGTTTCTTGGATTCTTCTATAAGTTACAGTGTTGAATGTAGGGTAATAGGAAAAGCCCACGATTATGGGGACCAAAGGTCTAAAAACGAATATGTTGTTGCCAATGAGTGTATACAGCCGACAAGAGTGGTCCCAAGACATACACCTCAATATGAAGAGGATACAGAAGAAAACTACCGTTATTATAAAGCATTTATTGGCTCAGTTACCGATACTTTAGAAGTGGGAAGAGCTCTTTGTAAAGAACCCGATGCTCCACTTACTTCTGTTAGATCAAATGATTCCAAGATAAAACAGCTTTATAGGTCAGTCAGGAACGAGAATAAAAAACAATTGGATAACTCGTTCCAGTTTTACGATAACTTATACCAGAACATTGTACCATATAAAAAGAAAGCAATTCTTACCCAAAAACATACCAGTTTGGTATCACTTTCTACCCCAAGAATTACATATACCCTTAAGTATGTTCCACCTCTCAGGTTCAGAAAGCATCAACAAAACGATTGTGAGTTTATGCTAAACATCCCATTAAAGTTATCTCATCACCAGAAATCCCTGAAACCTCCACATGTTAAATCGGTGAAAGCAGAACTTGTATGTGCTACATTTAAGCTGGATAAACATCGGATTCCCGTGGATATAACACACGATATATTTATTAATCAGGACGAGTATAATATGATAGGCAATGTTCTGGAAGCCGAAGTATTTAAAAATGCCCTCACAAGTCCATGTAAGCTGTATGTGAAAGAGCTTAGTTCATTAATAGAGAAACTTGGAAGTGAACATTTAAGAGTCGAAAGGAAACTCTTTGAAGACATAAAAAGTCTTGCACTTCTCCGGACCAAGTTCAGTAATTTTCACATCCCCCAGTGTGAATTTACATATGGAGTTGAATCCGAAAATGTCACCCATGATATCAATAATATACCTTGGTCAGAGCAAGAAGAGATGAGTTCGAAAACATTTAACTTAAAACTCGATATTCAGAGCTGTATTTCGAAAAACCACAGTATTCCAAAGCACAGTAAATTCTTTGACTACATTACACTAGTACCTGATTGTCAAACCTGCTACATGTCACGAATATACTACATAAAAGTGGTTGTTAAATTAAGTAGTGGTGATAGTTTAGTGGTGAAAGTACCAACCCGAGTCAGAAACCAAGACTAATTTATTGTATATATAAAAAACCAGCAACTCTTAACGCCTCACTCGGCCATACGGCTGGATCGCGAATTATCATCACTCCACCATGGGAAAGGACCACCAGTATTTCTTCAATGCCCTAAGCTGGGATAACCCACCCCAAGTTAGTAATGATAATGCCCTGAATGATGATGATAACAACTCCCTTATAAACATTCTTCCCTCCTATCAAATGTACCAATCGACCATTTCCAAACCACTCAAAACGGACGACGACGCTCCAACTGGAACTGAACCTCCAACTTATTTAAACCATTCCAGCACTCCTTCTATACTTTCCCCTATAGTCCAATCTCCTGCTATACTATCTCCACAAGAAAGTATAGCCAGTGGTTACTTTGATGAACTTCCAAGTGTGCAACCTTCTGAAGATTCTAATGAGTTACCTGATCCCAGTACTGTATATACGAGATGGGAAGATTCTCTTTTAGCAAATACTGATAAGTTAAAGAATTTACCTAAGTTAGGAGTCAATGATACTAAGAAGTTGAAAATTGAAATCAAATTCACTGAAAAAGTTGGTAAAGTTGGGGTGCGTCCTAAGCACTTAAAGCCTGAACAAATCGTACTACAACAAGGTCAATACCTTTATGGGTATGTTACTATTATTAATGAGCTGGATTATAACGTTTTGTTTGATTCTTTTCTGGTGGTGTTTGAAGCTACCGTAAATATAGGATCTGAAAGAATTGCCGGTAAATCGGTTCCTCACAGGTTTTTGAACATGTTTGACTTTAATGCTTCATGGAGTGATGCTAATTTGGACAGATTTAGAACTGACCATAATAACCCCCATAGTGTGCCTTTGAACGAAATAGATCCTGTTGACGGGACTTTTTACCAACTTAACCTGCATAAAGTATTTATCCCCAGGGCTAAGTATAAGAAATTTTTTGCATTCAAAATCCCAGAAAAGTTACTCGACCATACTTGTCCACATAGTTTGGTTAAGCATCTACAGATTGTACCCTCGATGGGTTTATCTAATGAAGAAGTCGTGAGTAACTTAAAGAGGAAAATATATCATCATGAAGAGGGCATTAGTGTAGAGAGAAAGCCTCCCATGACAGATTTTTCATTCACTGAGCTGAGTATATCGTACTGCGTTAGTGCAAGAATCATTGGAAGAGCTAAAGACTATAAGTATTTGGGATATCATAACGATAGTGATGAGTATGTGGTGGTGAATTCCATGGAAAATTTTATCCATGTAAGACCACATATTCACCCATTAGTTGAGCTTAATAGGAAAATGATGAACGAAGAAGCTCAGTTAACTTTTGCAGATATGGTCTCGAAAGTTGAAGAGATTATCCAAACTTATAAATCTCTAGGAACTGCTCTTGGAGGACTTCAACTTGAAACTATCCAGTCTTCAAATGCAGAGTTAAATAAACTTAAGCATTCGTATTTCCACAAGTTTAAGACTCCTACAAGGAAAAGAATGTATGAAGTTTTTGTTGCTTATAAGCTGAAGAAATCCATGTTTGTTACCAAGCTTATTGGTTTAATTACTCTTGCAACTCCAAGAAAAGAATATCATGCCGAAATCAAAGTCCATGAAAGAATTGACGAAGTAGAACCTTCATCTCTGACAAGAGTTAAAGTTCCTATTAGGTTATCGTTCATATTTCAAAATCTGGGAAGTTTACCTAAGTTTGATGGTATAAGTGTTGAGCTTGTAGTTATGACCATCAAATCGAGATCATATCCTATTCCATTGGTCTACCATTCCGATATGTTGTTTGAGAACAACAGCAAAACCAAAGACGATTTTGATCATCTAGTAATCCAGAGATTCCAAGCATATGCTAAAGAATTGAGTGAAATTCTTCGAAACAGCAGTAAAGAAGATCTTGGTGTAGATAATGACTTAATCAGAGATATCAAATGTCTTGCCAACTTGAAATGCCAAACCATGAATTTGAAGATCAAAAACCCTGAAATTGTTCACAAAGGTAAGGTTACGGATATTGAATCGATTGAATGGCAGAAAGAAACTTCGTCGTTACAATCTTCAGAAGACGAGAGATTTTTCAGAGAATTTGACGTCGAATTTGATATTGCAAATAGCACCATGAATAAGTATCAGCTGACCAATTTTAAGCTTATTCCAGATTTCCAAAATTGTTACATGGCCCGGCTTTATGCTATTCAGATAAACCTAAAGTATCCGCATAAAGAGAAACTTTCCATTAAAGTTCCTTTAATATTACAGCATCCATTCCCTACAGAGAAAAGAAACTAGTTTCGCTAGCTACTTAGAATATAGTTACATATATTTACATCTCACTTTCTATTCATGTCATCTCACCTCCTCTTTATTTTCTCAAATTCGCAACTACGAAATTTAATTTCAAAATGGCTGAAAGCGAATGGGATAAGAGAAGGTACATTCCAAAACCAGGAGAGCCTGAATTGCCTCCACAACTTACAGAATATGCAGAAAAGACCACAGAAGAGGTCATGGATGATTTGAACCGTTTACCATTCTTCATGACCAAATTAGATGAAACTGATGGTGAAGGGGGTGAAAATGTTAATTTAGAAGCATTAAGAAGTCTCGCTTATGATGGAGAACCTCATGAAATTGCAGAGAATTTCAAAAATCAAGGAAACGACCATTTCAAGGCCAAAAATTACAAGACTGCTGTGGAATTTTACAACAAGGGTTTAGATGTTGAATTTGATAATGATGACATAAAGAAAGCTTTATACTTGAACAGAGCAGCCTGTAATTTAGAATTGAAAAATTATAGAATGTGTATTGAAGACTGTAAGAAGGTTTTGATGACAGATGAAAAGAACGTTAAAGCATGTTACCGGTCTGGAAAAGCCTTGTTTTCTGTTGAAAGATATGAAGAAGCAGACCAAATCTTGGAGTATGGTCTCGGTATTGATCCAAGCAACCAATCCATAAAGCAGGTGCTTGAAAAGAGTAAACAGAAACAAGAACAGATCAAAGCAGCTAAGGAAAGAAAAGAGGCCGAAGCATTGAAGAGGCAAAAAGAAAATGATGTTCTTGTAGAAGCATTCAAGATCAGAAATCTCACCAACATAATAAGTGCCAGACCTAATGATTTCTTATATGGTAGAAGTGTAAGATTACGAGATCCAACGGATTGTCAAACTGAACTTATTTACCCTTGTCTTGTAATGTATCCTTCAACTGATGAGTTTGATCTTATTGATGAAGTTGGAGAATTTACGACACCTCTTGAAATAATTTTGACTGTGTTCAACAGAGATCCTAAATTTTTCGAAGAACCACGCCATAAGAATTTCCTGGTTGAAAATATGCAATTTTTCATGGAAACTTCCGGTTGTGGACTCATTGGGTTAGGAAAAGACGTAAATCTATATACGGTGTTGAATAAAAAGAAGCCATGTATTCCGCTTCTCGATAATGCTGTAAGGTTGTACGCTGTTCCAAAACAAGAAACGAAAGCTTGGTTGGATAATTGGGATAAAGAGTTTGCTTACTTAAAGAGACAAGCTGAACTTAGATAATTTACATAATATACAAGTTATTTTTTGAACACTGCATCCGAATTGAATAATGGAACATCTCCAAAAATCTCTTTTGGGTTCATGTTCCTGGTTTCTAGTACAAGTTTTTTAAGAGCTGGTGATTCTGCCCATGACCTGAGAACCATTCCTTCGTCATCGCTACCAATTGGTGGAAGATGTGGGCTCGACATGATATCTGTTTTCCTATCACGTTTGAGTTCCATGGTACTTTTGTTTCCCGTGCTAGCTGGATTAGAAGCCTCGCTGTTTACTGTAGTGGGTGCACTTTTATCACCATGGATGGCTTTAGGCGTAGCAAGACTTTTCTTAGGAATCTTGTTTCGATTGTTGGGCCTAGCTGCTTCAGGAAGTGCAACTCCGTTACCACCAAGTTGTCTTCGTTTGTGAACTGTTTCAATTTTCCGTTTAGAAGGTACACTAACAGGATTGGTTATTTTATGCTTCATGTTGATGACGAGTTTTTGTTTAGGTTTTGAGTCCGGCTTTTCGAGTTTTCTTTCTGGTTTAAACTCACGTTTTTCAAGCCTTGAATCTCTTAAGGCACCAGGCCTTTCAAGTTTCGATTCAATTCTCGAATCTCTTTGTTTTTCCAATTTTGTGTCGGGTTTTGAGTCTACTTGTCTCAAATCTGCTGGTAATATCAAGGATTTCTTCAGCAAAACAGGGATCTTTGAGCTTAACGAAACTGGCTTAGATACTTTTGATTCTCTTTTAACAGGAGACTTTACCCGAGGAGTGTGCCTAGATAATCTTGTTTTAGGGCCTAAAGTAGTGGTCATGAACTTGCTTTTTTTCAGTATAGGTTCTAGTTTGGGTTTCCCCGATTTGGCTATACTTGCACCCGTAGGGCTCATAAATCTTGGAACTTCAGGTTCAGGTTCAGGTTCAGGTTCAAATTTAGGTTCAAGTACAACTTTTGGAGTTGCAAAAACAGACTTTGCCCTTTCAATATTCTTACCAAAAGGTGTTGATAAAGTAGATAAACTAGTAGGTACATGTTTTGGTGATTCTGTTTTCAATGGGATATTCACTGATTTTCGATTAAATTTCACCGGGCTTTGGAGCTTTGCGTCTACTTTTGGTTTTCCTAGCAAATCTAATGCTTGATGAGTGGATTCCTGTGGTTTTAAAGATGCATCTTGAATGAAAGAAGGAAACCTATTACGTCTCATCGGAGAAGTTTCTGTACTTTTAGCAACTATAGGCGGCTCTTTTGAAGGCTGTTTGTCTTTAGGTGTTTCTCTGAATGCAGCTAATGACTTTCTATTTTTTAATGCAGATGATTCAATAGTTAACGGTTCTCTTTTGGGGAGAGAAACGAAAACAGGAGATTTGGGGGTCTTTGAAGGCACAGAATGATTTACTGTTTTTGGCGTATTCAAAGGCTGGCGAGTATGAATGGGAGTCTTCACAGGGTTGGGGGTATTAAGGATTCTTTTCTCTGTGACTTCTGTGTTTCGGCGGACCGACATTTGGATTCTGTGTAGAGAGTCGAGATCATCTTCAGAATTTGGGCTTGAGTTTATAGCCGATGCGTTTGTATCTGGAATCTTTGTATCTGAACTCTTTGATTCGGAAATCTTTGAATCTGGAATCTTTAATTCTGAACTCTTTGATTCGGAAATCTTTGATTCGGAAATCTTTGTTTCATTTTTCACATCTGATTCCCTTTTAGCTGGTTCGTCCAATCTTTTTGTATCCAATCCTTCTGTATTTGATACTTTCATATCTGATACTTTTGTCTGTTTTGTCTCCTTTATCGAAACCCTTGTATCCAATGAACTCTTTGAGTCAATCTGGGGTGAACCATTCTGCTTCAAACCCTCCGGAAACAAATCCTTTTCAAGGTTAATTGGCCCAGTAGGTGCTGTAAGCTGAGAATGACGTGAAAAAGTTAAACTGACTCTGTTGATAGTTGACCTCCGAGGACTCGAAGATGGTATGATAATCTGGTCGGGACTTTTCGTTTGAGGTAGAATTTCTGCTCTGGTATAAAAGGAGTCATCTTCGTTTTTGGGTTCAATAATAAAGTTGGGCTCATTTAGTTTGGGATCTTGGGTAATTTTAGAATTTGGGGTGATTTTGGGTAATTCCAAATCCCTTGAGTCTGGAATGAGTTTTCCCATCACGTTATCCGACAAAACAGGCTCTTGAGTCAACAGATTGATAAAATTGGTATCGTGAATATTTTGCATAAACAGACTGATCTCTTCACAGGACAGCTTAAATGAAGTCTGTAATTTAATTATATGATCTAGCGCCACTTGGTCACAATCTCGTAGCATTTTGGCAATCCATCGTGAAGTTCCAGGAACTGCATCTTCTTGACCCAGAGCCACTTTAAGCGGCCAGAAGTTGTAGCTCATGAAGACGTTCGCGATTGATTTTCAACTGCGAGATAGGCATAGATGAGACAGAGATGAGACAAATAAAACAGAGATGATACGGAAACAAAGATATGAAAAATGTAATATCAAAACAATACTTACGTTTCATTACCCTATGAACAAAAAAAAAGTGTATTAGTAATTACATATGCGGAGGTCAATATATTTTCCACTCCGTGCGGACCTACATCCCCATTTGATAATCTCCGACTGATTATAAATATGTTCAACATTCATGTTTTCAGTAATGTCAACTTATTTTATCACAGGAACCAATCAGGGAATTGGCTACGAATTTGTCAAACAGTTAGCTGCTAACCCTGACAATTTTATTTTTGCTACGGTTAGAAGTGCAAGTAAAGCTGGTGTGGTTGAGGAATTAGGAAACCAACATAATAATGTTAAGGTGGTTATTCTTGAGATCACTCTGGACATTTCCGAATTCCACACTGCTTTGCAAGCCATTGATAGAAACTTGGACGTTGTTATTCACAATGCTGGTGCTTCTTCTGACCCATTTAGTCCTACCAAGGATCAAGAGTTATCGATTTACGGTAAATTATTCGACATAAATCTTGTTGGTTCAGTCAAGTTGTACCAAGCCATTTACCCATACTTGTACAAGGGTGAAGGTCTCAAAAAGTTTGTGTTTGTCTCGTCAATTGCAGGAAGTTCTGAAATCATGATTTCTGGTGGTATGGGACCGTATGCCTTGAGTAAATCAGCATTGAACTTCCAGGTGAAGAAGATATCTGAAGACCACAAAAAGAGTGAAAATCAACTCGTAAAGAACTCGGTTTTGTTTGCCATTTCTCCAGGTCTTATTGCTACTAATTTACTTGAGCAGCTGAACATGGACACCAGTACTTTGCCTCCTGGATCCTTGCTGGAAATTGGACAAAACGTCACTGATATGTTGAATGTTATAACCAAATCCACACCTGAGTATAATGGAGAGCTCTACAGTTGGGAAGATAAAAGAATTCCATACTAATGGCTGCAAATTAATGTCGCAGTAAATAAATAAATATATGCATAGAACGCCTTTAAAATGCATAAAATATGCACCGTATTTCTGACTAAAAATTATTGTAACACGAGCCCTAACTATGTCAAGCTACGGCTGATCATTTCTAGAATCGATGGATTATTTTCTGTAACTAGGTCTTGCTCTGTTATTTTGTGCCTATTTGTGCCTATTTGTGCTATTTGCTTTGTTTGTTTGGTGAGCCTATTTGCTTTATTTTGTGAGCCGATTGCTTAATTGTCAGCTCACTTGATTCGCTCCATTCTGTCTTCAGACGGCAACTATAATTATAATTACATAAACTCTATCCCCTGCTCCCTAAACTCTATACACTACACCCCACACTCTATACCATCCACCCCACTCCTCAGCATTCACTAACTAACATTTCTCTCGTACACTCCTGCTGCCCCTTCTGGCCTCATCGCGTTGCGAAATCATCACCGATAAATCTCCCATACCTTCGGGAATAGATGTTCTTCCAGGTTAAAAAGAAAAATGCCCTGCCCTCCAACTCGACGCCGGTCTCTCCCCAGGAAAACCTTACACCTGCTGTAAGCCAGAAGAACTCAAATCCTGGCCCTCGTGATCCTAGCCCTCGTGCTTCAAGTCCTCGTGCTCCAAGCCCGAATATTGCAAGCCCGAATATTGCAAGCCCAAATATTGCAAGCCCAAATATTGCAAGCCCAAATATTGCAAGCCCAAATATTGCAAGCCCTCCTTATACTCCCACACCTTCAAATCCAAGAAAGTCAAGCCCTTTCACTGCTACGAAAACTGCTCTTCAAAAAGCACATAAACGTGGGATGTCTGCATCAAGTACTAATAGTATAAACTCAAGGGTTTCAAGTCCGATTCTTCAAAGTCCAAGACCAGGTCTTAGTCCTAGAAATAGTGGGAGATCAATACCGACTCTTCCAAGAGGTGGTAAAGATATCAACAGATTTAACTTACTGATTCCTTCAGACACAATGGCTGCTACAACTCTTAAACCGGCCCAATTCAATAACTTTGATGCTCCTCCAATTCAACCTTTGGTTTCTCCAAGTTATGATGAAGTTCCTATCTGGAATATTCTTCCTTCGTATCAACTTTTCGAGCTGACTTTCTCCAAGAATATCAATCCTACTCGTGAAGACTTAAGAGAAAATCCTCCAACTTATGATATTTCATCATCACCTGATCCTCCAGGACCAGTTAATGGTGCTATTGGATATTTTGATGTTGGTGATTCTGTCAGAGTTCCTCAGACTCCTCAGACTCCCAGAACTGGGGATTTACCCACAAGATGGGAAAACACGATCTTGGGAAATACCCACAAAATGAAAAGATTAGAGGACTATTCTCCTAAAGTTGCAAGTCCACTTAAAGTGGAAATCCACATGACTAATGGGCCTTGTAGATTGGGCCAACCTCCTGACAAAATCGATATTCTGAGATACGAATATCAGCAAGGAGACGAACTTCACGGTTATGTGGTGGTTGAAAACACATCTCTGGAAAAAGTAGACTTCGATATGTTTTCGGTTGTTTTCGAAGGCAGAGTCACTGTTATTGGAGATGTAGCTGATCTGAAAAGACCGGTGGTTTTCTATAAGTTTTTGAACATGTTTGATTTCCATGCCTCTTGGACTCCAGCTGATATAGACATGGATAAAGAACTTGCAATACAACAATTGGTTGATCCTTACGATGGATCAATGCTTCGGCTCCAGGACGAAAAAAGTTTCGAACCTAAAACTGTCTACAAGAAGTTTTTTGACTTTACAATCCCTGATAGACTTCTTGATTGTGCTTGTGAAGCACATAACATTGAATGTCATTGTGAATTGGTTCCTTCGATTGGATTATCAAGAGATCAATTTCTTCAAGGTATCAGAAAGATGAGACAGAAAAATCAGGCTACTAAGCAAAAGGGCGGTGCTGAGTTCACGATTTCGTCGGTGATGCCAAATAATACTAAGAAAAAATCTGATAACTTTGATTCAAGAGTCAAAGATTTATCTTTCCCAGATACGGCTGTTAGTTATAGTATTGAAGCAAGAGTAGTTGGAAGAGAATCTCAATTCAAAACATTGGCTAAAGCTGGAACTCCAGATGAGTTTATTATCATGGACCAGTCGAGTACTTTTGTTAGAGTTATACCCAGAAGAATGCCTCAAAATGACAAATCTATCTACGAAGCAGAAGCTACGCTTGCATATAAAAACCTCATTGATAGAATTCAGCAAAAAATTGACTTGGGCAAAGAACTCATGAATGGCAAAGACGAAAATGCTGCAAGAGAATTACTTCGCAAGTTCTCTATCTCCAAGAGAAAGCAACTCTATACAAGTGAAATCAGAGGTGAAGGAGCTTATCGTGTTCCTGATGAGTATAAAATTGCAATTGCATTAAAGAAGAAACAAACTATTACTTCCAATCCCAAGATTGTGGGATTTTTAGAAGCCACAAGTCCTAAATACTTTTATGAAGTTAAGTATGTTCCAGCTTTCAAATTCGATGGTGGAGACAGACCTACAAACTTGACTACCAAAATTGATGTTCCCCTTGATATTGTTTTCACTCCTTCAGGAGATACCACCAAACCTCCTGAAATTAAGAGTGTTAATGCTGAGGTTATTGTGTTTACTTATAGGTCAAGAAAGTATCCTGTTCCAGTAGAAATCACTCCTGACATGGTGTTTAAAAACGTTCATGGAATGGATGATAACTTTGAGCACAATGTCAGCCAGGTGTTCAAAAAATATTTGACCACCATCACCGGAATCAGCAGTAAAGTTAATCCTGAACTTTTGAGCCTTGATGGTCAAATGATTATGGATATTAAAGCATTGGCAGATTTATCATGTAAGTATCACAATCTTAAAGTTGATGATATTCATGTTAAAACCAACCAAGGGCTTTCGAATTGGAATATCAACAAACAAGAGAAATTACACTACCGCAAATCCATTGACGTTTTTATGGATTTGGGATCGACTCTCTCAAAAGAAATTGTTCACTCCAGTGAAGATTTAGAGAAGGGTTTTTTTACTTTAGTTCCTAGCTTTCAAAGTTGTATCATAGGAAGAATCTATTTTGTTAATGTGGTGGTTAAATTCCAAAATCACGATTCCATTAGCCTTAAGATTCCCCTTGAAATTTCATAGCATGTATAGCATTATAAGTCAGTAGAAATATCGCACCTTATCGCACCTTATCACCATTATGTTTGACCCCGAAGTGTGCAAGAAATACGAAGGGGCAAGTGTTTCCAACTTTATATTTTCGATTCTTGTCATGTTTGGGATCTTCTTGAGTTATGTTCCTCAATATGTTAGAATTAATCGCAAGAGAACAAGTGAAGGCTTGTCACCTAAATTTTTGCTCCTAGGCTCGTGCTCATCGATATTCACCCTTACCAATATAATTCTTATATCTTCAACTGCCAGAACATGTTGCAGACTTGGAGTGTTGAACACGTTCAATTGTGTGAACAGTCAGTTAAATTTGATCCAAATTGGGTTACAATCAACCTGTGCAGTCATGATCTTAGTGCTTGTATTACTACTCACGAAGGACTCTATCAAACAAGATAAAAAAGAATACGAAGAGAACTTGAATGTAGGAAAGTTTGTGCTTTTGCATGTGTTGATTTCACTTATTGAGATAATTGTGGGTTTTACAACAAGTAGTGCTACTTTGGTATCAATTGCTAATGTAAATGGATTGATGTCTACGTTGCTCACCATAATCAAGTATATGCCCCAAATTCATACTACATATCAGTTGAAACATCCGGGGACGCTTTCAATAGGAATGATGTGTATTCAGACCCCTGGAGGAGCTGTTTTCACTGCCACCTTATTCTTTACAAAGGGAAGTCACTGGAGTCTGTGGATATCGTATTTCGTGGCTTTTATTCTTCAGGGTATATTGCTCAGCATGTGTCTTTATTTCGAGTATTTCAAGAAGGGTGTTGATACTGAAACCTTGGAAAGAGTGCATGTGGAACAGATTATCGAGAGGAACTTGGGTACGGTTGATGATGCTTTTAGGGAGGTTGACGAAGATACGGATGGAGAGGCCAGTAGGTTATTGTCCCGAGAAAGACTGTAGGTTATTGTCCCGGGAAAGGCTGTTCGGTAATATATATTATGATATTTGGAAGAATTGTAGATATAGTTGAAGGAATTTAAGAAATCGAATGAAATAAATATGTTATAATTGAGGAATAAAAGAATTAAGAAGATGCTTGTAGATTGTAGATGCAAAATAATAGAATAGAACTTTTGAATCATGACCAATGCCTCACTATACACAATATTAGTCCTCTATCCCACTCTACGTATGTAAACCAATTATATCCTAAATAGCTGACTTCTATGTCAACCTCTAATTGCCAATCTAATTACATAAGCATCGACTAATCTAAATCGCGAGTGAAAATTTTCACTGAAAAAACTTCAACCATGTTTATGTTAAAGAACGTTAGTTTGACATTACGTTCAAGCACACGTGCTGTTTTGAACTCAAAAGTAGTCTTCCCATCTTTGGTTAGAAGCTATGCTGCGTTCGACCGTTCCAAGCCTCACGTTAATGTCGGTACCATCGGACATGTTGATCATGGTAAAACCACTTTAACTGCTGCCATCACCAAGGTTTTAGCTCAAAAAGGTGGTGCTGATTTCTTAGATTATGCTAATATCGATAGAGCTCCAGAAGAAAGAGCTAGAGGTATCACCATTTCTACTGCCCACGTTGAATATGAAACTGATAAAAGACATTATGCTCACGTTGATTGTCTTAGTGAAGACTCTAGAATCTTAACCGATAAGGGTTACTTATTCTTAGAAGAAGTACAAAAGAACTGGGATGATATTAAGGTCGGTTCTTTCAACCAATCTACCAAACAAATTGAATTTGTTAAGGCTGAAGAATTAATCTTAAAAGATGCTGCTAACCACAAGATGGTTGAATTCTCTAGTGGTGAACTTTCCTTACTTGTTACCGAAGGTCACGACATGTTTGTCAGTGAACAAGGTGCTGAATACGGTAAGCAAAAAGCTAAGGTTTTCGCTGACGAAGGTGCTAAAGAAATTTCTTTCTTACCAGTTGCTGAAACTTCTGTTACTGAAGCTGTTACTATTTCTACTTCTGAATCTGTTAAAAGAGTTGATGACTACCAAGGCCGTGTCTGGTGTGTTCGTGTTCCAAGTGGATTAATTGTTGCTCAAAGAGTTGTTGGTGAAAAAGCTTCTACTCCAGTTGTTATTGGTAACTGTCCAGGACATGCTGATTATATTAAGAATATGATTACTGGTGCTGCTCAAATGGATGGAGCTATTATTGTTGTTGCAGCCACCGATGGTCAAATGCCTCAAACTAGAGAACATTTGTTATTGGCCAGACAAGTTGGTGTTCAACACTTGGTTGTTTTTGTTAACAAGGTTGATACTATTGATGATCCAGAAATGTTAGAATTAGTTGAAATGGAAATGAGAGAATTATTAACTCAATATGGTTTTGATGGTGATAATACTCCAGTTATTATGGGATCTGCTTTATGTGCTTTAGAAGGTAAACAACCAGAAATTGGTGAACAAGCTATCATGAAATTATTAGATGCTGTTGATGAACATGTTCCAACTCCAACCAGAGATTTAGAACAACCTTTCTTATTACCTGTTGAAGATGTCTTCTCCATTTCTGGTAGAGGTACTGTTGTTACTGGTAGAGTTGAAAGAGGTGCTTTAAAGAAGGGTGAAGAAGTTGAAATTGTTGGTAATCAAGATAAGCCATTCAAGGCTACTGTTACTGGTATTGAAATGTTCAAAAAGGAATTGGACAGTGCTATGGCTGGTGATAATGCTGGTATTTTGTTGAGAGGTGTTAAAAGAGATGAAGTTACCAGAGGTATGGTTTTATCCAAACCAAGTACCGTTACTTCTCACACCAAGATCTTAGCATCCTTGTATATTTTGGGAACTGAAGAAGGTGGACGTCACAGTCCATTTGGAGAAAATTATAAGCCTCAATTATTTATCAGAACTACTGATGTTACTGGTACTTTAAGATTCCCAGCTGGTGAAGGTGTTGACCACAGTCAAATGGTTATGCCAGGTGATAATATTGAGATGGAAATTGAATTGGTTAGAAAGACTCCATTAGAAGTCAACCAACGTTTCAACCTTAGAGAAGGTGGTAAGACTGTTGGTACTGGTTTAGTTACTAGAATTATTGAGTAGTTTGTATATAGTTTTTGTCTACTTATCAATGTTTTTCATTCAGTTGTTCTACTCTATTAACTATGAATCAATACGATTGACCATCATGGATCTATCAATGTTATGGGTACTGAGAACCTGTGAATGTGGTTTGGATATTATCAATTCTATGAATCATTGAATGTTTATCTTCGGATACTATCGATTCTGACTCTATGATTATCAATAAAGAACACTCGATACTGAGCCTCTGAATACTAATACTATGAATCTTTGGACACTACCAATTCTATAAGTCAGTTGATACTATGAATACTAATACTATGAATCAATGAATATGAATCAATGAATATTATCAAACTTTCAATGCTATCTATAATGATATTACCATTTTTAATAGAATCGTAAATTATATCGAATTCTTTTAATGGATTTATTAGGTAATTCGTCTTCAATAAATATATTTACTCCATCTATCAGTACTGCATACTATAAATACCCAATACTACAAATTATAAATACCGAATACAAATACCGAATACAAATACCGAAGAAAAATATATTGTGAACAAATACTGAATACTCTTATAACTATAAATACTACAAACACTATAAACACTCAACTCCAATACGATACCCTCAATTCTCTAATCATACTAATACATATATGATCTATCAAATGTAAATAAAATCAATACGCGCTATGGTCTCTCCAGCCATTGATTTGAGATACGATATAAAGTATCCCTTTGGAAATGGACCCGTGGGATGCAGAACACATCTCTTCTCCAATAGCACCCAGTTGTTGATCTCCAAACGTTCGGTGATCTTGATTCAGGGCCTTTGCATCTCCAAAAAATTCACCTTCGATGAAGATGTCATCTCGGCCACAATAACCCAATTGTCTCCCAAATACCCTGAGTCCTCAAAAGAAAACCAGGCTCTTATTGTCTGCTTGCTGAAACTGGCTTTTGTTTATATGAATGGAAATGACTATACAATTACCTTCCCTTTTGTTTTGCGGTCGGCTCTTCCATTTGAGTCAGGTCTTCTTCTAGAAAAAGACCAGTCTGCTTCGGTATCAAGTGAATCCCCACACCACCAGCTTCAGTCCGCCAAGTTTCTTTCGCTTGTAGACCCAATGGGCGAATTTCGTGTGATTACGTCTTCATCTACCTCGATTATTTCACCCCATGAAGAAATGATGACTTTCCCCGTCAAAGGATTGAACAGAACAAACTCGCTCTGTGCCACGTTCAACCCCCATGATAACGTGGCGGTGTTGTACCACATCAAAGCGTCGAACCGCCTGAATGTGAAAAGAATGAGCTCATTCAAGTATACTAAGAAAAAAAGTACGTTTTTGACTCCAAACCCTACCTGGATTCTTGAAGACGAAATTGACGTGGGAAATCAGCCCATTTCGTCTTCGATAAACATGGAGAAAAAAAGAACCAGCACGTTATTATCTGATGCTTCATCTATTGCAAGAATGGGCAGTGATCTGGCTATCCCTGAACTTTCAAAACCCATGGAGCTTAATGGCTTGAAAAAAGACATGATTTTGACAAGGGTAGAGGTATTTAACTTGCGGGTCAAAAGGAAATACTTGGACTTCTATAACCTTAATTTCGGTGAACAAGAAGCAATTGTCATCATGAACAAATTCGATAAAGAGGCAAAAGTGTATATATTTAATCTGCTGGTAACTTCAATCCCCCGCTACGACCTGAGCTATACAATAAAATGCACCCATTGTGCTCCGCTTATCAACGATTCGTTTGAAGGAAATCTTGTGGTTTTAAAAGACGATACTATTTCTGTCGTGAATCCTTTTGTCGATGTTTCTTCAGCTCCAATCAACTTATCATCAAAATACTCACAAATTGCATACATCCAATCATGCCAGGATGAAGACGTGGCGTTGATGGGGGCCAATGGGAAATCGTATATTCTCAAGCTTATTTTGAAACCCAGTTCAGATATGGTCACTAAATGTCTCCAGTGTTTCAAGTACCTTAGTGGGTCGAGAATAAGCGAAACTGCATGGGCGTTGTGGAGATCTGCTTTTATGATTGATGATTTAAAAGACGACTGGAATGCATTGGTTATCTCAATTCTAGCTATAATATTACCCATGGATCTGGAATTAACCGATACAAATTTGAATTACGTGACCGAATTTTTGCCCAAAGCCAAAACTCTTCGCCAGAAACTCGATAATAACTATTCTTTCAGAGATATGCTTCCGTACATTACTATTTCTTTCCATCTTATCCGGGAAGAAGCTAAACTTAACGTATTGGAACACAAATCTTTAGATAAATTGGGGGTCTTTTTAACCCAATTATGTGCATGGATGGGATGGCCGGATTCCTGGTGTAAATATTATATGGTAGACATGAATATCATTGATCGAAATCCCCGGTTGATTCTGGTTTTCGTCATCCCCAATCCACCTAATATACTTCAGTCACTTAGCAGTTTATTTGGTGATTCAATTGTCAGTTACATGACTTTTTCCCAGTTGGTAGAAGAAAGTTATACTGCAGATTCACTCATTATTCCTCGAACACACGGGATTTTAAAACTCTTTGAACTCCTTGTTTCTCCCGATTACGGCCAAAGTGATATCGTTGATATGGCTTGTGAACTTGGATTTACAAAAGATGATATAGAAACATTTCCTCCTGGAATTCGTATACCTCTCAAAGAAGCTATTCTGTATTGTCAGGAAAATACAGGGTTTCAGTGGAATTCCAAAGCATTGGATTTGGTGGGAAGAAAAGAGCTTCAAATGTTTATTAACTCAGACTCGTATCAGCCTCCTACATCGCTTTATTCTCCGTCAAATAACATTTCCCAGCCCACAAGAGAGGTTAATCAAATCTTATCAGGAGTCCTAGAGAAAAACGAACATGTGACGGCATGGGATGACCAATCAGAAGCTGATAGAATTGGAATCACCAAATTAATCTTTGATAACGATAGAAGGTACTTTGAAATCACTTCCTTATTGCATCAGACAAAATCACAAACAGCCACTTTGATCACCGAAGAGGGTAAATCTGATTTCGATGTGGTGGTACTCCAAAGAGCTTTGGCAGCGGTGGTTGCACTTCGTACGCTTTCGATACCATTAGGCAGAGCAGCGTTGTTTTATGCTGGAAGAATGCCTCTTTTAACAGAAAAGTTTCCTATTCCCAAATTCAATTTAAACACAGTTATAGCCCCAAAAATGACGAATATCATGCTTCATGATGGTGCAATTAGTGAGAAAACTATTGAATGGGGTTACTTTCATAATGGAGTGGCTGCTGGTTCAAGTATCAGTAAACAGCTGAAAGGTATATCAGGAAGCTGGATTATATTCAATAAACCACCTTCACTTAATGCTCAACATGCAGGGTTTCTTTTGGGTTTAGGTCTTAATGGGCACCTTAAAAACTTGGAAGAATGGCATATTTATAACTATTTGGGGCCCAAACATCCCCTTACAAGCGTAGGATTACTTCTAGGAATGGCCGCCAGTAATATGAGAACCATGAATATCAAACTTACAAAAGTTCTTTCAGTTCATGCAGTTGCATTATTGCCTCAAGGAGCCAATGATTTAAATGTTCCTGTTATAGTTCAAACTGCAGGACTTTTAGGTATTGGATTACTTTACTTAGAAAGTCAGCATCGTAGAATGAGTGAAATTTTACTTGCCCAAATAACAAGCAGTGTTTCACAAAATGAATCTGAACAAATTCATGAAGGATACAGATTAGCTGCTGGAATATCTCTTGGGTTAGTCAATTTGGGTAAAGGTAGAGATTTAAAGGGTTTAAACGATACAAGAGTGGTGGATAGATTATTGGCATTGGCTACTTCTATGAAAGATTATCAGCCTGTTCAAGAGCTTGACAAATCATGTAGTGGAGCCATAATGGCTTTAGGATTGATTCACATGAAAACTGAAGATTCAGCTATTGCAAGTAAACTTGCAGTTCCTAGATCTGAACAACTTCTTGATTATATCAGGCCTGATCTTCTTTTGCTTAGGTGTGTTGCAATTAATCTTATTATGTGGAATTCAATTGGAAATACGAGAACTTGGGTAAAATCTCATGTTCCTGAATCTTTACTTTCTAAATACGGTAAAGGAAGTAACATAAATCTTGATAGTGATCAGGTAGGTTTCTATAATATTTTGGGAGGAACATGTCTTTCGATTGCCATTAAGTATGCTTCTACGCACGATTTGACGGCTAGAAATACCCTTCTTTATTACCTTGATAAAATGATGGTGATTGCCATGACCCCCACTGAAAAGTACGACGAAAGAATCACCTGTAACGCCGCTACCAATATCCAGAATTTACTTGCTCTTAGTGTTTCAGTTGTGATGGCTGGTTCGGGAGATCTCGAGACTTTTAGAAGGCTCAGAGTTCTTTATGGCGAAACCAATAAGGGAGCTACTTACGGGAACTATATGGCTATTAATATGGCTCTTGGATTCTTGTTTTTAGGGGGAGGTCAGTACGCATTAGGCAACTCTAACTTAGCAGTTGCGTGTCTTTTGATATCGCTATACCCGATCTTTCCTAACGAAAACGGAGAGTACGAAGTGCATCTTCAAGCCCTTAGGCATTTCTGGGCTATTTCTGTTGAGCCCAGATGTTTGGTTGTAAGAGATGTAGATACGCATAAACCATCAAAAGTTCCAGTTACACTCAGATTAAGAAATGGCCAGGTGAAAAAACATCTTTCTCCATGTCTATTGCCTAATCTTGATACGATCCTAAGCATTGAAACAGAAAGTCCCGATCATTTCCGAGTGCTAATAGACTTTGATTCCAATCCTGGGTATTTAAACACGTTTCAAAAGGCATTGACACTTTTCGTTTACAGACGTAGGAACTACCAGCTCCTAAAGTCGTCGATCAAAAACCTTTTGGAGCAAGAAAATAAAAGTCTTCAAATTGAAAACCAGGAGATCAAAGTCGATAAAGATATAGAGAAAATCATGAGCTTGGATATAATGAAACTGGTGTCAAATCACGAAAGAAAAATCTACCTTTATGAGTCCAACGCATACGCGTATGATTCCAACTTGAGAGACCTTAATCTCTCTATTTTCAACATCATTGACAGTAAACTTGAGCTACAAAGGATCTCTAACAACCCTCAAACTGTCGATGATCTACTTAATTTAAAGCTCATATTCTCCTATACAGATAAACTTTTCAGTGAAGAAATGCACTATGTTCTGCTTGGATTCATTGAAATGCTAAAACATTCTATATGGAAATTAGGCAATAGTTAATTAATATAACCTCTAAATAATATTTACGAATTGGAAAATTATTTCTCACACGAGAAAAATTTCGTGTTATTTAATGGCATTCAGACCACCTCTGTTCAACCCTACACCAGGGATGAAGCGTTTACGCTACACCCCAGCACCCTTTAAAATAGGTAGACAAACTATGAACATTTCCCAGCCACTTTCCAGAGCTGTAAGCATTTCTGAACTAGCTAATATCAATGCTTTACCAGAAAATGACAGGCACAAAAAGACTTACAAATTACCTCGAATTCCTAGACCTAAAAGAGGCGTTTTGTTTAATGGTTTAAACTATTCCAATAAGAATTTACGATTACCTACGTTTAGATTGACCAAAAGACTGTTTAGTACAGCCAATCAAAAGCTAAGAGTGAAAACTACTAATCTCCATAAAAGATGGTTTTCAGCCGAGGCTCGTAAACAGAGACAACAAAGAAGAAGGTTTATTAGATGGTGGACCCTAACTTCTTTGGCCGTATTATTGGCTGGAGTGGCTGGTAAAATCAAGTATGAAAAGGGCCAATATGATGATGACGACGAATTTATTCCCCATAACGAGTATGCGATTAAACCCGAACTGTGGCATTTATACATTTATTCTACGTTCCCACTTAAGGCCATTTCAAGATTGTGGGGCCAAGTTAACTCAATTAACTTGCCTATATGGTTACGGTCTCCTTCATATAAACTATATTCTGCTGTTTTTGGTGTAAATTTAGATGAGATGGAAAATCCTGATTTGCTGAGTTACCCCAACTTATCTGAATTTTTTTACCGTACTTTAAAGCCAGGGGTCAGGCCTATAGATGACTTTGATTTGGTATCTCCTTCTGATGGGAAAGTGCTTAAATTTGGTGTAATTGAAGACGGTGAAATCGAACAGGTTAAAGGTATGACTTACTCTGTAGATGCTTTACTTGGTCTTAAAACAGAGAGATTAGCAGCACCTTCTCACACGTTGGACTTTGACCATTTGGCTGATGATGAAACCGTTTTGGAAAGAGACCAGGAGTTTGCAAAAATCAATGGCATTAGCTATACTGTTGACGATATCATTGGAGGAGAATCAGAAAACACTCACCATTTGAATGACTTATCGTATACAGATGAAGGTGATAGAGCTATTAAAGGTGCTGATACAAATATTAGTAAAGAACTTTCAATGGCTAAAAATTTAACTCCAACACCTTTGGAAGCCATTGGGTTAAGTGGACATAAACAATTATATTTTGCTGTTATTTACTTAGCTCCAGGCGACTATCACAGGTATCACTCTCCTACCAATTGGGTGGCCACATTAAGACGTCATTTCATAGGAGAACTTTTCTCTGTTGCACCATTTTTCCAGAAAACCTTACAGGGATTGTTCGTTTTGAATGAAAGAGTGGCACTTTTGGGATATTGGAAGTACGGGTTCTTTTCCATGATCCCTGTGGGGGCCACCAATGTTGGTAGTATTGTTGTGGATTTCGACAAGGATTTAAAGACTAACGATATCTACGAACACGAAATATACCTGAGACTGAGAAACTCTTCAGTTGATGGAAATTCTTCCGTTGATGGAAACTCTTCCGTTGATGGAAATTCTTCAGTTGACAAAAAGTCTTCAGTTGACGAAAATTCTTCAAGTGACGAAAGTAGTCCCTTATTAAAGAGTCTGGTCAATAGTTCAACTGATTTAATAAAAGATTCAAAGAGAAGGCTTAAGAAAAATTCAGTGTATGAAGCAACCTACACCAAAGCATCGAGCATTTTAGGAGGATACCCAATGAATAAAGGAGAACAAATTGGAGGATTTAAACTTGGAAGTACAGTCGTGCTAGTTTTTGAAGCCCCCGATAATTTTAGATTTAGTTTACAAAATGGCCAAAAGATTAAAATGGGTCAATCTTTAGGTAAGTTCGTCTAACGCGTAAAATATATACCCTTTTTCAGATTATAGTTTAATTATATTCGCGAAAATCAACAGATCGAAGTATGTCTTTCCTAAATACTATCAGAGGCTTGGGTAGAAATACCAAGAAAAACAAGAAGGATATCGATTCTCCTTCTTTCTATCAGCACCCTAATGGTCTGGGATCACCTGTAAGAAGATCACAAAGTCCCACAAAGTTAAGCCCATCAAAACAACAACGCATAAATCAAGTCTATAACAAACAAGCATCCCCTATTAGACGAGGGAGATCTCGTGTAAATGGACTGCCACAAAAGGAAGAAGCTCGTCTTGCGGTGGGAATCAACCAGCCCCAAGAAGATTTGCCCCTTTTCATGTGTGAACCTTTTGTTAAAACTTCCTTGGTTAAAGGATCATTTAAAACCATTGTTCAGCTCCCAAAATATGTTGATTATGGAGAATGGATAGCCCTTAATATCTTTGAAATATTCAATAATTTGAACCAGTTTTATGAGGTTTTCGCTGAATATATCACTCCTGATGCTTATCCTAGTATGAATGCTGGACCTAATACAAATTATTTATGGATTGATTCAAATGGTCAAGCAATCAATTTACCTGCATGTCAATATATTGAATATGTATTGTCTTGGATAAGTAATAAGATCAATGATCAATCAGTATTCCCAACAAAGAGTGGAGGTGCATTCCCTCCAAATTTCATGAAAGATTGTAAAAATATATCGAGACAAATGTTTAGAATCTTTGCCCACATGTACCATAATCAGTTTGAGAAAATTGTTCATTTAAGTTTAGAAGCACATTGGAATTCATTTTTTTCCCATTTTATAAGTTTTATCAAAGAATTTAAATTGATAGATAGAAATGAGCTTGGACCTTTATTATTATTGATTGAAAGTTTTGAACAACAAGGTAAAATTATCTAACTATATACAAGACAATAAATCATTATCATGAATTCTATGAGAAAAAGTATTTGGAGTCTCTAACAACGTTTATATCTAAATCTCCTTTCTTTGGAATTGGTGGGAAACTAATCGGAACTAATACTTGAACTCCATTATTTGAATGAGGGAGATTGTTAAAATCAAATCCTTCGAGCACACTGACTGTGGTAACTAATTCTTCACCTCTTTTAACCATATCTGGAATATTGGAGTTCAATAATTCTCTTCTACTGGCTTCAAGTTTAACCTCATCTTGTAATGACAACCCTTTACCCAATTCAGTAGCTTTTTGCTTTCTGATTTCTTGGACCACTTTGACAATCTTGTGATCTTTAGGTAAACTAACAACCTGAAGGAACCCTTCATATCTAGCTTCAAACTCTCTTTTGACTCTTTCAATCAAATTTTCAGAGTGTAACTTGATAAACTGGTGTCTTAATTGTTTACTCATGTTATCGATATCACAAGCGTGAGTCCAGTAAGAATCGTGAACAGAAGCAAACACAAGGTTATCTTCTTTACATGCTGCTGCTGTCATCAACATGTGAGTAGCATCTAAAGAGTGGACAAAGTTTGGAGGAAGAGCAGCTTTTTGCTTTCTTGAATCCACCTGTGAATCTCCAAATGGATCTGTGATAGCAACATCTTGTAAACTTGTACGAACAATCTGTTTGACGTTAGCTCTGTAGGGCTGAACACAAATTAATCCAAGAGGTGTTGTCCAAATCACTGAAGAATAATGTGCTGGTTTTTTTGTGTTTCTTTGGTCAAAAACATTAACTGATTTACTGATGATCTTGGCAGCTTCTCCAAGCCAATCTTGAATAAGATGGGCACCTTCGAATAATTCTCTGACAGAAGAGAACACATGAGTGGTCAAATAGTGGGCATAATCAGCAGGGTTTTCTGAACCATCTTTCTCAAAGTAGGTCTTGATTTGCTTTTTGATTTGGTCTCTAGCACCAACAAATGTAACCCCATAAACATTCGTCATAACTGTTTGCTTGACGACTTTACGGGTGATTTTATCCTGTAAGAAAAGAGCAAACTTGTTTCCATCATTAGCATCATTATCGACTCTTTGTTGAACCAAAGCTGCCACATAAGAGTACACATCTTGAGGTCTATCAGCAGGAACCAAGTTAACTTGACGAGCACCTTCTATATCACCACCTAAAGCAGCATAATGTTGTAAACCGTTACAAGACCCATCTTGATGCACAGGAATATGGGAAACATATTTTGTAGGATCTTGGAGCTTATAAGCTTCTCTCAACTCGAAACAACATCCCAACACTTGCCATGGCTTTTCACCTTTGGCCCACCATGCATTCTCATCGTAAGGGTTTTCTGCTGATTTGATGATCTCATCCATATGTTTTTCGGTAAACTCAGCTCTTTCTTCAAGCGAAATCTTATCAACCCCAAAGAGATTGGCTGTGTGAACTTTCAACCACCATAAACCCTTTTCTCCCAATTCTTTTCCATCCCAGAACAAAAATAATGATCTGGTCAAGTCATTACCTAAATGGTTCAAATGTGGTGAAATAGGGTATGCTCTTCCTCTAAAATCTATGTTATGGGGAAAGAACATCTTTTCTCCAATGAATGCTCTGGCAATTTCAAGCTTATAGTTTGTATCACATCTCTGTGATTTCATAGACTTGGTCTGATTAATCACTGATCTGACTTTTCTTTGGTACTCCATCAAAACGTCAGGTTCAGAGTCTCTAGGAACAGGTTCTGGGAGTTCAGGTTCATCTACAACAGGAGGAATATCAAGGAACTCCTTTTCTGAATTCCAATACTTGGTAATGACTTCAAGGACATTTCTGTTGATTGTCCAAGCCGTGCTTCCAAGAACATTCAATCCTTCAAACACTTTTTCCAAGTGTCCTTCTTCACTGGCCCTTTTCAAGTATGCGGCAGTTTCTTGGGAATCTTTGGTTCTCACCAAGTACGAAGAGTGAATAAAGTATCCTCCTTCATTGTAAGAAGTCCATGGTTTTGGAGGCGTTAACATCGGCAAGAAATGGGGCTGGATCAACGATCCATCTGCACTCATCGACAACTGGTTAACGATTTCTCTGTGGAGTTTCAATACCCCCAACTTTTGGCCCTGGAAAAACTGATGGGTGTGGAAAAATGCTGGCTGGTAACTTTCGAGTTTTTCTCCCGTACGAGGATCAGTATGCTTTACGGGAACTTTAGCTACTCTCATAAGTAATGTCACAAGAGCTGAACCCAATTTAGCATGCAAGGAACTGTCCCAATCGTTATTATTATGTTTCATTTCTTTACTAGATTTGTCAGCTACTTTCAACAATTTTGTCCACTCTCTGGCCGTTCTTTCTTTTTTAGGAGTGTATCTTCTTTCGGATTCAATGAATTTTTGGGCTCTATATTGCAATTCAATGGCTCTTCCTACGCATATAAGAGCTCTGGCAGTTCTCATTCCATCTGCTACACCACTGGTAGAATTAAGCTTAAGTAACTCCATGATAGTCAAAACACACATTTTGTCAGGAGGAACAAGAACAAAGTATGGTGCATAATACAGCCTTTCCTTCAATTCAATTTTTTTTTCAGGAGTATCACCGTCCTTCATGCTAATCTCTCCACTCAACATCTTCTGACACTGGATTAATTCCTGCTCTACAAAAGGCAATAATGCTTCATACCATTCGTATAAAGTCACATGAAGAGACCGTTTAAATTTTATATCACCTCTTTTGGTGGCTTCTTCGTAGTCGTGTTTCCATTTCTGTCTGGCAGATGTGGCTCCTCTAGCCTCTATATTCTCTTGTCTAGCTCTGTTAAGAGTGTCCAAAGCATCATTGAATTTCTGTCTATCTTCATCAGTCTTGAGCTTGTTATAAAGCAGAAAGTAGTCTCTTTCGTTTTCATGGTTGGTGAAGAGGAAATTTTCTTCACCTTCTTGTTCAAGAGATGTAAGAAGTTGTTCAAAAATAGGAGCACTTTCATCCGATGCATTTAATCCCAAAAGAGAGTGTCTGACCACCTTTAACCCAAATGAGTCAACTGGTTTCAACTCATCTATTTCTTTTGTAATGGTAGGAATGTGCAGAGAATCAGTGAAGAAATCCTGATCTGCTACATTTTCTTCCGGCTTGATTTCCTGTTGGTAGAAATCACGAAGATCTTTGGGTATATGCTTTTCGGTGATCCCATCTTCACCAAAAATTTGTCTTAATGTTTCTAGACCCAATACGTCTATGTGGCTTAAAACCTTACGGGAAAGTCCTATATTGTTCTTTAACTCTGCAAGGTATATGTCGTAGTTTGGATGTGATGTTTTGGCAGCCAAAGCAATGTATATGGCTATAGTTTTATCGTTTGGAGATAAGGGATCACTAGGGAAAAAATCTTGCAAGTAATTCTCCAAAGCAGTAGGGGATGTGCTATCTTTTGCAAGGGTCTGTAAGTATTGGTTCATTGAAAACATAAAGTCCTCTCTTGAAGGAGAAAGTGGGTGAATTGCTCTAAGGATTTTATCAGCTCTATTAAGATCACCACTAGTTAATAAGGCATCGAATAATGATTGTAAATGGCTATAATCTTTGGCAAATGGTTGTCTTGTTACCAGATCGTACAGAGAGGACCACAGAGGGAGCTTTGAGTCTCTTACAATTGGAGGAGCTGTAGGTTTAAAATTGGAATCGAAATCTAAGAATGATTTCCTTTGGTTAGAATTTGATTTAGATGATTCTGGTGCGTAATCAAAATGGCTCAAGTTGGATTCTCGTGAAGATTCCGAAGAGGATGTGGAATATTTCACCTTAAGCCCTAAGGTCTTGAGTCTTTGAAGTTCAGACCGGTTAATGTTGAGGAACCTAAGCATTTTGAGTAGGGATGATTAAGGTTAGACTGTGAAAATTTTCGAGCATCTCATTTCGCAGCCGGTGTGGAAGTGAAATAGAATTAAAGTTCAATAGAACAATAGGAGGGTAAAAGAGTGCAAAGTGTACGAAAGTGTACAAAAGAGTGAAAAGAGACTGAAATCATTACAATACGTTTATTATCTATAACCCCATTTCAGCTTGTAAAGCCTTCAAAGCTTCTTCATCCTCATCTTCTTCTTTCTGCTGTGGTTTCGTCTTGTTCACGGTTGGGAAATCTGGAAGCTCTTCAGTTGGTGCTTGCACCTTCTGTTTAGGTACTTTACCCTGTTCTTCTTCTTGTAACATGGCCAACTCTTCATCCAATTCATCCTCATCAACATATTCTGTACCAACAGGTCTAGAGATAGCCTCACTGATTTCGTCAGCCAATTCGACTTGCTCTCTAATATCATCCATGGTGTTTTCCACCTTATCAACATCGTATTCTCCATGAATTTGTTTCATGGCACTTGCACCTTGTTTCATAGCTTTCATCGTTTCCAAATTTAAGTTTGCACTTTCAATGGCAGTTAATTGTGTTTCTAAAGAATCGATTTGGTTTTCGATCTTCATTAAGTTTGTTTCATAACCTTTCTTTCTCTTTAATGCATTCTTAGCTAAGTTCTTATTCGTGGAGATATGCTTCCTTGCTATTGCTTCTTGATCAGATATTTGCAGTTCTAAATGAGACCGTTTCTTGTGAAGCATTTGTATATGCTCTCTTAGTTCGACAATGGCCTTCTTAGGCAACTCTTTCTTTTGCTGTTTATTCCCTCCAAACCAGTAGTTCCACATCTTATCAAGTTCCCTGAATGACAAATTCGCGACTGCCGAAGAAGAGACAATGATGAGATTTGTGTGGATTGGATTTGGATGATTGGATTTGGTGGGTTTTATTTGGTGGATTAGACTTGGTTGTTTTGATGGGGTCTATTTTTTTGTTGAGTTGTGTGTTTATTTGTGTGTGGTTTGGGTTTTATGTTTTTGTATTTTATATTAGTAGGTGTAAATTGCTGGTATAGCATAGCAAAATGTTAATCTCACTAAAGAAATTATCCACTACAACCGTCTAATGCATTATATATTACTGTCCTAACTAACCACTACCCATAATAAAAAGAATAATACTAACACTCCAAAAATCTTCAAGAATAACCACCGATTACTCAGAATAGTATTATAATATTTTAACAACTCTCGCTGGGCTCCACTAATGTTCAAATTAATATCCTCTACGTTCTGGTCGATTCTCTGAATCGTTTCTCCCTGTTCACTCACCATCGATGCTAACTGCAGAAACAATCCTCCAACTTCGTTAATTGTAGACTCAATAGATTCAACCGCATGACTTCTTTGCTGCATGTATTGCTGACTCTGATCTTCCATCATAAGCAATTGCCTTGTTTGATCAGGTATCGATAAAAATTCCCCATCATTGTAATTATAAGGGCTAGAAGTATCAGGATCCAAATCTGGATTAAATGATTGTTGACTCATGGAATATGGGTTCTCTCCTATAGGATTAGAATTACTTCCATCAGTAAGAAGTGGTGATTGACTGTTGGTTCTATTTACACTAGTAACCGATAAAAAGTTTTCGGTTCTTGATTTGTTTAGAATTTCATTTTTCTGTCTTGTTTCCAACACAGTTTTAAATTCTCCACTGACATTTTTTATTTTCAGGTCAAGCAAGCTTAAAACATTTTTAGAATGATTAGTTATTTGACTATCAATTTTAATACTTGAATCACCCTTCGTGAACAGTTTAAGATTTTGAATGTTTTGTTCGATCTTGAAGATATCTTGCTTGATCACATACGTTAACTCACCGATTTCTATCGGTTTATCATCAAATAAAGGTTTACGTTTGGCAAGTAATGCTAATTTACTCAATAATTCAGTTGTGTGAGCCAAATCTTTTGCAATTATACTAGCCTGTTGACTGAACTGAGATTTTTTGTGTGGCTGGTTGGGCTTCTGTTGCCGTTTGTTGATCTTGTCGTATGTGGCCACACACTGCTGGAATTCAAACGTTCTATTCTGAATAGCTGACATGCCACTTGTGTTTTCTCGGTGGTTTTACGCGAAGAGGCGTTGCACGACTGTAGTACTGGAGTGGTGATGTGTCATGTGATTTGGGGATTAATGGTGAAGAAACTGGTTGGTTGTGATTGGTGTTGATGCTTGTTTGTGGTTGTTGTTTGTGGTTGTTGTTTGTGGTTGTTGTTTGTTGAGGATGATAATGGTGTATTCATAATATTTTAGGTGATGGTTGCTAAATCGTCTCAGTCTCCTATTCTAGATCTTATCTATTGAACTCTTTGGTCTCTTACTCTACTATATTGTCTTTGACTTGACTGTATCATCTTTAGATCTACTGTACCATTCTCTTACTTCATATAAAATATGCTAACATATTTCACGTCTGCGATCTCGATGTTTTATGTATTCCTTACCTAATACATTGTTCCATATATATATACATATATTACATACACTATCATTATCATTATTCGTTCTGTCATTCTAACCATCTCATTCTCTCAACTAACCGTTTTATATTGTAAAACTTGGATTCGAGTATCCACACATAATATGAAACAACTCCATTTCCTTCGATTTCTGTACAAAATCCCACACTTCTTGGTCAAATATACTTGTCTGTCCCTCGTAGTTCACATGGTAAAAATGCTCAAGATACTTGTGTACAAGTTTTTCAAGTTTGCCATCATATTTGCTACTTGATAAAAGCTCAAGTAGCTTAATTAAAGAATACTGAGTAAGTAATGTCCCCTTTTCATTCTTCACAAACTTGCTATACAAAAACTTAAGAACCTTTGTCTTTTGTTCTCCATCTAACTTGCTGTCGATAACGTTTAAAAGCCCTTGATTGAAGTTGAGGTATATGAAGTGGAAGTTTTCTACAAGGTAGGACACTTTTTCAAACACTTTCATGTTAGGAATTGTTCTGTATAGACTTTCTATGTGAGGAGTGGTGAATACTGAGTTGTAGTTTTCTAGTTGTGGTTCCTGTGATTCCTGTGGTGTTTCTGTTTCTGTTTCTTGTGTATCTTCTATTTCTTCTGTTTCTTGTGTTTCTTCTGTTTCTTGTGTTTCTTCTGTTTCTTGTATTTCTTGAAAATCTGACTGTGTCCTTTCTGGTGGCTCAAGGCTCTCAGAACGAGCCTCATCTCGAGCCATCTTAATCCCAGCCTCAATAAACCTAAACCTTTGATCTCGCTCAAGCTCTACATCCTTTGCATCAATAACCTGATACTGGCTAAGATACAGGGGATCCACCATATATGCAAACCTATACCTGAAAATATCAACACTTAATGCAAACCTGTTGTTTTTCAAAAACTGGTAATTGTTGATTAAAATATCAGCCAGTTGGCTATGTGAACGGATAACTTCAATTTTATTCATTTCCAGCTCATGTTTCATAAGGGAAGTGTTTAGATCTATTAGAAACTGGCATTCGATTAACTCTTTGATGTAATGTGATCCTAATTTTTTGTGTGTTAGGAGACCATATAAATGTTTATTTACAAGATGCAATGAGTTTTCAGGTAATTTTGTCCGGCAAAATATATGGAAAAGAAGCTCAGATGGTAAGCTTTGAAGATCTAGTGGTTTCTGTTCCAATACCTGGACTTTTCGCCTTTTTTTTAGCCCTAGGTATCTCGTAGGTTTACCAAAGCGAATAAACCCCATGAGATGATGCGCGAGAATTTCAGTTGCAAAATTTCTAGAACATCATGGTCTTTGGACTTCTTGTTATATCCTATATATTTGTTTAGGTCTCCTACACTTGAACATATTATAAGAGTCTTTTAGACTGATACTTTCTAAATCCATATATGTCAAATTCCCCAAGCTTTTAATGATAATTCGTATTCTATAAGCTATCTGTTCGTACTATCAGTTAATGAATTTGTAATACACATTGATGTACAAGTGGATATATTAGTATGAAAAAAAACCTGAGAGATGTAGTGATTGGACCCCGTGACCGGCTTTATTTACAATACAAGCCACTCGTAGCATTTGTCTTAGTTTTTTTAATAAATACAGTACCTTTACAAGTGGTGCATATTTACCTACAATTATCTCACATAGTGCCTAAGCTGATAATATTCCAGCTGTATGATTCAAATGCACGCACCAAACACACTACAGGCAACCACAATAATGTATTTGTAGATCAATTACTTGAGAATATTGAAAAATTTGTTTTGCAGCCATACATTAAGATGTAAGTGGAGGAAAAACTTTAGATAAAATTGAAGAATGATAGATTTTGACTTCACTACCAATTATTTGAGATGTCACTATGTAGAAATATTCAAACTACTGAGACAAAGTTGGATAAGTTTAACCTCTATCTCCTCCCACTCTTACTTTCACGTAATGCTCCACTTGGATCTGGATCTTGCGATTGTTTTTATGGTTATACTGTCTTTTAGGTACAAGCCAATCACATGCCTATTTAGTGGTGGGAGGTACTCTAGAAACGAAATGCCTTTGTTTAAATTATTCACGATATCAAAAACTGAGGGAGCATTCTGATGGTTCCAATGATACCATTATTTAGAAGGAGGTCTATTTGATGACAATTGAAGAACGAAATCTAGACTCGAACCATACTTGTCTCCCAAATGTAAAGACTGGCCCTTCATAAAATTATAAAATAGACCAAATTCAACGAGGATGTAGAGGAAACCTCTATATTAAAATACTTCAAACCTGACGACTCATCATCTCAGTCTCCTCGTATAACTTACCATTGTTATCTTTTCATTTTATTAACTTTACAACCATATTTTGTATCCAAGGAGTAAAAGACCTTCCTCTATATAATTCACTTTAGTATTGATTAGTTGTAGAATACGCAATTCGTCTATACCTGTTTTGGAACGATCATCCTATGATCACGTGACCCCAAAAACCGAATTGGTGCAGCTTTACTAAAAGTTGCAACTTCAACAGGCATTATGAGAGACAAATTGGATCCCCTAACACTAAATACAGACACTTTGGTTTGGTTTTAGGACGATATGGGTTTTTTACGCTACTCTAAATGTTAAATACTCTTTCTATTACCTACATAGGTTAACAATAAATAAAGTGACTAGCACTATAATTTTCCGGAAGCTTTTTCCTTGAACTGATCTTCAGTTACACCCTTACCCATAGCAGCAGTGGAAGAAACACCACCGGTAACCATCTTCAATAAGCCATCAATATATTCGGCACCAGACCATTTTTGATGCTTAACAACTTCAACACCATTTTCGATTTCTTGCTTTTGAACTTGTTGTCCGTAAGCTCTCATACCAATTTCAGCGTAGTTCTTAGCAAAGTTATCAACAGCCAAAGCAGTGGTATGTAAACCAGCTAAGGTGATGAATTGCCAGACGTATCCTAATTTACCTAATCTCTTGATGTAAGTTTCTTGATCATCAGGTTGCATAGCAGTGTTCCAGTTGAAAGATGGTGATAAGTTGTAAGCTAACCATTGCTTAGGGTATTTGCTTTTAACACCATCAGCGAATTCTTTAGCTTGTGCATAGTCTGGCAAGGCACTTTCCATCCAAACTAAATCAGCGTATGGAGAGTAAGCTCTACCTCTCATAACAGCACATTGAGTACCACCTCTGTATCTGTAGTAACCTTCTCTGGTTCTTGCAACATCCCAGTTAAAGTAAACATCTTTACCTAAAATGCTCTTGGCTAATTGTCTAGCTTCCTTGTGAGAAGTTTCTGAAAGTGGGTTAACTTTATCGGTAAACTTCTTGATAGCACCTTGCTTGTCAGAAATAGAAGAGGCATTGATAGCATCAATAACGGCTTCGTGGAATAATTTAATACCGGCCTTCTTGATCCATTCATCTTCAATGGCTTGTAATTGTTCACCGTATAATCCATTAACTTCAGCTTCATGCATCAAAGTAGCTAAATCTGGAGAATCTGGGTTGGTGGCACCTTGAACAAAGTAGTGATCTCTGTGATCAATAGTAGAAGTAATTAAAGTAGCAGCTTCACTATCAGTTCTAGCAACAGCTAATAAGTCACTTCCTAAAATATCAGCACTAGCTCTAATGGCAACCAATCTGTTAATGTGTTCTTGAACTGGAACTAAAACTTTACCAGCCATGTGACCACACTTTTTGGTACCTGGAGCTTGATCCTCAATATGAATACCAGCAGCACCTCTTTCAACAAATAACTTGGTCAACTTGATGATGGCAGTAATACCACCGTGACCAGTATCAGCATCAGCGATAATAGGTCTTAAGAAGTCAGTGTAAGGAAGCTTGGCTCTTTCAGCTTTTGAGAGCTTTAATCTTTCTTCCCTTTGCTTTCTGTCGTGGAAAAGTTGAGCAAAGAATAAGTGTTCAACCTTGTTTGGAACAGTATCATAAGGGTAATCAGCAAGATCTGGACTTGGTTCATTTGAAGTTGAAGCAGTCGAAGAACATTGCCATCCACTAACGTAAATGGAATCTAAGTATTTGGCCATTTGAGAAATGTGGATTGGGTCTAAAGCACCGAAAGTGAAAGAAACACTTTTATCTTGGTCATGTTGTTGCAATAACTTGTACAACTTTTTAGCTTGGTTGTTAGAAGGGTAGTCAATTTTCAAACTACTTCTCTTTTTAGCAATATCTTCAGGCTTGTAAACTCTTTTAGTTTTATGCCATCTAGCATCTCTCCACCATTGATCAATTTCTTTGATTTGGTCTTGGTAGAATTGTTCTTCTTGGTCAACGTTAATCTTTGTATAAGCCATATTGGTTAGATTAAATGTGAAAAAAAACTTGGGGGTATGGGGCACCTTTTATAGTTTTTCAAATTATCGTTACCCCAGATAATCATTTGACTCAAATTATTGCTCCCGTTGATCCTAAACTGAGGGTGAAATTTTTATCCTTTTCTCCGAAACTTAGTGCTAATTACCCTTATCCCGCGGTGTTGTGGATGAACTTGAAGCTAATGGAGGGGCGGAGATCTAAATGGTAGATGAGCTCCATTCTACACTGTTTCCCACCACAAATACCTTGAACTTACTCGGAAACTTCAGTTCCAGTGGTTAAGGCGGCTACGAAAGCATATGCACTGATTACAGGGCCCTTCACTCGGCACGACCACGATAAAAAATCACTGGGGTTAAAAAAGTTCAGGATCCGAATCGGAGCTGCCATTTCCTTATGATTTTTAATGCAGTTCCTCGGAGAAATGGGATTTGTTTGAAACCCAGAATTTTTTCACCACAACCCACTCTAACATAGACTAGTAATTCTACTTTATTACTCTTAAGAATGACTTTGTTCAACTAAACTGTTATTCATAAACTAAATCACCAGTTTTTACCCGTGGTTAAGTCGTATGTTATCGCCGCTGCCCCACGATTTGTGCGGGTGCACGGATCAGCGATTTGTGGGATATGTGGCTGGGCCGTTACAGGGCGAAAAAGGGCGAGGTTATCGCCCGAGGATCTGGTAGCAGGATAACGTCATTAGACTGCGGATTTAGGTTCGGGTTTTAACTCATGACTCAGCTCGGAAGTCTAATGGTCGGAGTTTGTTCCAGCATCCACCGAGATGGGATGTTCGGTAGATCACATTGCTTTTGCCACGGCGTATAATAGAGTGCTTATGTTAGGTTAATAAGGCTAAGGCGGAAGAATAAGAAAATGCACCGATCAAAATTTCTGTTTTATGAATTTCTATTTGAATACTGTATTGAATGAGAACACAATTGTGGTAGAAACTTACTCAGAATGATAGTTATATGTTATTGTAATCTTACGTTCTGCACTCAGAGGTAATACAGAATACTTTCAGGTAAAAGAAATACTCTATATACAGAATACTTAAAGCTGATGAAAAATACCCAAAGCTATTACAAAATTCTTAAAATTACATAGATATAGGCAACTTACAATGCTCAAAAAGTGTGATATGGTTTTCTGCAAAATATCAGTAATCCTGAAACTCATCTGTAATACTACTTCGTCAATATTTTGCAATCTCACCAATCTCAATTCTCACTAAGAAGGACTAAAACAAAGTCTCGCAGATGTCTGCAACAGTCGAACCAAATTATATCCGAAGTCTTGCCAACTTCGTGATGCTGATCACTCCGTTGTTCAGCTATGGTCTCACGAGTTATCAGATTCATTTGAAGAAAAGCAGTAGCGGATTCAGTATCGATGTTTGTCTTATTATGATTATCTCCTCCACATTCAAAATTGTATTCTATCTCCTAGATCCCTACGAGATCTCGCTCTTCCGTCAAGCAATAATAATGATATTTATCCAAATAGTGCTCTTGAGAGTAGCCTTGAAGTATCTTGAAAAACCTGCTAAATTATACGAGTCTGATAAAATCATCCATGCATCGTCTTCGCCCATTGACATAGTTTTCAATCAATTAAAATACTTCGATAACTTCTACCAAAGACCGTACAATTTCTGGCAATGGTTCGATGATCATGAAATGTTTTGGAAATTCCTTGCCTATTTTTCCCTGGGGCTTTTAGTCATATCTTATGTATTTAGCTTCTCACTGACGTTTGCATATTTAATTGGATTCCTTGGTTTATTTACTGAAAGTTTATTACCATTACCACAAATATTACTTATTCACAGATCGAAAAGTGTCAAGAACTTCAAATGGGTCTTGTTGTTAAGTTGGTTAGGTGGTGATTTTGTTAAAATTAATTACTTATTATTTGGTACTTCAGAAGTATCTAATATCTTCATACTGGCAGCCCTTTTCCAAACAGGATTAGATTTATTCATTTTAGCCCAGTTCTTTCATTATAGATATTTAGAATCTTTATTGCCACAATAGAGAATGGTTTGGTTTGGTTAATAGATTTGTTTTACTGTTTAGTTTGATTAAGTTTTAGTTTAGTTAATTGATTGTTTATTCATTATCATGTATTAATTATATATCATCATGGGTATAGTAGACTATTTACAAGCCATCTAAGTGGACACGTATTCTACGTTTTCTTTGGCTTTGTTGATCAACTTTAATGCTTCTTCTCCAACGAGTTGATGCTTAACCTTAATATGTCTGGATAAAGCATCACCTCTACTGAAAGTCTTGGATTTCCCGTTACCTTTACCGCCATCTACACGGCCTTCACAGATAACACATCTAAAGATCTTTTTCTTGGAGGCATGAATGGTTTCCTGATGTCTTATGAGATCATAAGGACGTGAAAAGTGTTTGTTACAAGGTATACAATGGTGATCAATCACTTCATCATACTTCTTTTTACTCTTCTTTTCAACGACTTCAACAGGATCTGAATGGACAGATGAGGCTGGTGTTGAAGGTTCATTATGATCTTCATCATCTTCACTCATATCTATATCCATATCCATATCAGATTCTATTTTCCTGTTGTGATCATTAGGACTCATTTCATCATCCAAACCCATATCCATGCCCATATCCAAATTAAGTCCCAAATCCAATTCATTATCAGATTCTTCCAATTCTAATTGATCATTGAGATCCACAAGATTAACCCCTACGGTTTGGCTATCTGGGATAGATTGAGTCTTATAATTTGAGTTGTCGAAACCAAATTCAAAGTGGGTGGTATCAGGAGGAGCATACATATCTTTACCATCGTAGTAGTCGTCAAAAAAATTATCATCATCATCACTTTCGTGTTCACTTAATTCATCATCTAAATCATCAAATTCATAGTCGTTGTATCCAATAATACTGGTGGTAACATTGGAAGATTGCATGTCCTCGGATATTATATTACTTGAACCGTTATGATGAACAAATATGGAATCGTTGTCGTTAAAATTGAAGTTCATAGATGATGATGGTTCAGTGTTTGGATTAAACAAAGCGTCAGCCTTTTGTGAAGAAAGGGGCAGAAGAGTTTTGATTTTCATGCTCTTTCCAGACGTACTATGTTTGAAGTCGGTATTTGACTTGTTATATTCAACAGGGTCTTTCTTACGAAGAAGACGATTTGGTTGAATAAACAGCTGTTCTGGGTTTCCATAATCAGTGAAGATTTTTTGGGAGATTACAGAATCTGAGGGTGAATTTGGGTTTGTTGAATTTGAAGTGGAATTCGAGTTCGGATTTGCATTTGAACCGTTTAATCCGGAGAAATCAAATAGTGACTGTTTGGGGCGGTCATTAATGATTTGAGTAGTAGATGAAGGATTTGAAACTTCTAGTGATGAAGATCCAGGTACCTGTTGATTTTGTGATTGAGAAGAAGTAAAGTAACTTGAATTAGCGCCGAGTAAGGGATTGAACACAGGGGACGAATGGTTCAAAATGGGAGAATTTGGCACAGTATAAAGTTCTTCATCTATTAAATCAAGAATACTTTTTTGAGGAGGTACTAAGATTGAAGTCATGATTAATTTGGCTATGTGACAGGTAATTTAATATTGCCAGGTAGCCCTAAAAACTGTGAGGGTGGAAAGTGGCGATTTATATTTGTTGATGTGCGGGACTGCACAGAAATTAGATTTGCTCGCTAGTATTAGTAAGGATATTCGCAGCGAATGTTCCTATGGGTTCCATTCGAGGAGTTAGGAGATAACGGAGACGGTGATAATTATGTTAAAGAGTATAATTTAGGCTTATTATATGACTATATGTATAGTTAAATATATGCCAGAAGATTTATGGATAATGACACCAAAGGGTCTTTTGAAATGGTCCTATTATTGTTTTTGTTGAGCCACATCGTCGTATGGTCTCATCGTGCGGCGTGCACGCGACAGCATGACATGTGAGACGAAGCATTAGGTGGTCGTTTCATGTAAGATAAGCTGTGAAAGCAGTCGTTTTATGTAATTAGGCTGTGAATAATATTTTAAGATTTGGAAACTTTGTGAGGGGAGAGAGTGGTAGATCGCTCGTAAATATTTATAGCTCTGTGAAATTGCAATTTCTTTGTCACATAATTCTCAAAATAACTTGACAATAAGACTCACAATTTCACAAATCAGCATCTTAAACTCATATTCTATATTACACTTCTATATATCCAACGAAAAATATGTGTTAAAATCACAACTTATAACTCGTTTTGGCAGTGTATTTCTTAATTGATTCAGTAGCCAATTCTTGATTCAAATAATAGTATGGCTTCTTTAAACTCCCTGATTCCAGAAGTTCAAATATTATGGGTATCCCAGTTGGAATTTCAAGCTTGCTAATATCTTCATCAGGAATTGCTGCAAGATACTTTATCAAACTGCGCACTACTGAACCGTGTGTGACAAATACTATATCGTTATCAGAGTGCTTATTTTCTTGTATTATTTGATGAATTAACGGCTCAACTCTTTCAACAACATCACATAAAGATTCTCCATTTGGGACTGGAATTCCTTCATATCTGGCATCAATACTTTTATCTTCACCAACAATGGGTGGTGGACGCCCGTGGTAGCTTCGACGAATCCGGTTGTACTCATCTGCTCCAAATTCGGTGAATACCTCTTTACGACGACGACCTTGAAATGCTCCGTAGTGCCTTTCGTTGAGTCTCCAAGATTTATGATGCTTGACGTAAAGTATATTTAGCTTGTCCAATATTTTATAGCCAGTTTGGATAGATCTGGATAATTTACTGGTGTAAATGTCAGTGATATTTGACACACTACCGGACGTACGAATTAGTTCAGCAGCATGAGTAGCTTCATGTTTTCCTTTTGGACTTAGTCTGACGTCAATCCATCCACTGAATCTATTTTCATCGTTTCCTATCGACTCTCCGTGTCTTAACACAATGAGCTTCATGTTTTTTTGACATCATCAGGTGCGAAACTGATAAGTGCTTGCTTAGGTAAGCACAATTCGGCTGCTTAAACTCTAATTAACCCTAAGAATCTTTAGGTAGTTTGTGGAAGCTAAGTTTTGACACCGGATTGATTGTTTTGGTGAAATATTAATCGATGCGTTTACTATTTCGAATTATTTTAGTGTGTTTAGTGTCACATGGGTACTCTTTCTTAGATAAGATGGATAATTTTTACATGCTTTCCTTTAATGTTTTTATTGATGATGTTTTTCTCTTTATAGAGCTCTACTTTTGGATGTGATATATATAAAATCTTCTCTTTCCTGTTTTCTTCCCTGTAAAATTTGGGTGATTAAGTAGACACAGCAAAGATTGGAGAACTCATTTATCTAAAAGTAAAAAGGATTATAAAACAAGCACAATTACTCTTACATAACAAATCAATCACCTTCTTGTTCAAAATCATGATTTACAATTTTTACACATTTTCATAAATAAATATCTGTTTTAATTATTTCACATCTCGTAAATATCACAATATAAATAAAACAATTAACCTATACTTAATTAAAATTAAAAACTAAAAATTCTAAAAAAATACAAAACACATTTTACACTACTGTCTTACCTCTACACTACAGTCTCAGGCATTCTTAGAGGTCTTCCTCTTGCTGATATCATATTTACAAAAATTTAATCCATAAAAAACCCACAGTCGTGTACGCACAATTTGAATGTCAAGTCCTTCTTTAATTATAACAGAAATAGACATCTCCCATAAAACACTCACCGAAAAAAAAAAAGTTTCTTTTACTGGCTATACCCCACGAGTTAGTTAGTCACACACCTTTAGACACAGTTCAGGTCTGGGCTACATAAAAATAATAAAATTGCAACCAGTGCGATTTCAATGCAACATAAAAAATGCAACATGATCTTTACCTATGAAGATAAAAAACAACATATAAGCAAAGTACCAGCCGAAATATCAGGCTCATAAACAAATTCTTAAACGCATAGTTTAATTGTTTATCAAACAGATTTTCTTTCCCAACTTTCCCAACTTCAGAATTTACTAGTAGTGCATAGTCGCAATGAGCACGGTGGTTACAGACAAAATAAAATTCATACAAATACCAAACATGCCTTTATTCAAGATCCGCCAAAATCCCTATAAATGGCATGAAGTTGTTGATATAATTGAAAACAATCAACTAGAAAGATTTGCTAGAGGTGAAGTTCAGAGTGAAAAGTATCTCAAGTTCAAAAAACAGTTGCAGCAAGATGGCACCACCGTATTTAAGTTCCTTTTAGTCAACCAACTTAAATGGGCTACAGCTGATGAAGTAGCAGATTTAGATGACAAACAAATCAGTATAAAGGCTAAGAATCCAACCGAAATGTTTGTAGAGCCTTCAGACGTGAAGATTTTAAAGAATGACTTCCCATACAATTTTGACACTGGTATTTTTCACTTATGCGTTTGGACTAAATTTCAGATCCCTGTAGATCCACTAAGTCCAATTGGGGATATATCATCTGAAACCAAGATGATAATCGAAAAATACTTATACAAAACATTCTGCGCTAAATATGGAGTTAAATGGGAAGATTTAGTATGGTTTAAAAATTGGGAAAGCTTACAAAGTGTTAAAGCTTTAAGTCATGTGCATGTTATTATTAGAGGAGTGCCGAGTGAAGTCGTAGATCAAATGTTATATACTCCAGGAGAAGTTTTAACTAGAGAAGAATTACATATTTAAATTAGACATTAATAGATACTATGAAATTTATGATTCAAGATAACCTCAAAATAATTACATAATCTGAGCAAAGTGAAACTTCGAGAATCACCTTAATTTTAGGGAGACAAAAATAAGAGAATGGAAGGCAAAATTGATACTACATATGGAATTTCTCATCATATAACATTACTATTACTAATTTACAAACATAGATAAATTAAATAATTTAACCACCGAAACCATATAAGGTTCTTCCTTGTCTCTTTAAAGCATAAACGACATCCAAAGAAGTAACGGTTTTTCTCTTTGCGTGTTCAGTGTAAGTAACAGCGTCTCTGATAACATTTTCTAAGAAGGATTTTAAGACAGCTCTGACTTCTTCATAGATTAAAGCAGAGATACGTTTAACACCACCTCTTCTTGCTAATCTTCTAATAGCTGGCTTTGTAATACCTTGAATGTTATCTCTCAAGATCTTTCTGTGTCTCTTAGCACCACCTTTTCCTAAACCTTTTCCACCTTTTCCTCTACCAGACATTATTAATTATATTTGTTCTGTGTAAAAATATTATAAAAAAAGAGTTCTCAAAAAGGGGATTTTCTCATATATTTATAATAGCCATGTTTTTTTACATCCCCGTTTGTGACCAACATTCACCCTTAGTTATTTTCCCGCACTTTGTTAGCCCAGGAAACAAATAAACAATCGGCTGCTAATAATTTCTCTAGCGCGCTTTGTGGTGCTAAATGTCTTTTGTTGGTAGCAAAGTCGCGGTAACTTTAGTTCTAGCGTCTTTTGCTGCAACGAAAAGCACTAAAAATCAATCGCGGTATAATTTTTACTTAATTATTACGCGTAAAAATTATCATTTAATTAATTTATTTCGCTTCTATAGTAGCGCCGCGAACTAAATATCGTCTTTCGCAACCGCCAAAAGTCAGGTGCCTTAACATAAACAGTAGCGTGTATGGAGGCGAAAAATCTTAAAAAGAAAACAACGCACAAGTTAATTTGATATATAATAGGCCACGAATATCCCGCATTTAAATTATCACTAACATTTTATAATGGCTAGAACTAAGCAAACAGCAAGAAAGTCTACTGGTGGTAAAGCCCCAAGAAAGCAATTAGCTTCTAAGGCTGCCAGAAAATCTGCTCCATCAACTGGTGGTGTTAAGAAGCCTCACAGATATAAACCAGGTACTGTTGCTTTGAGAGAAATTAGAAGATTTCAAAAATCTACTGAATTATTAATCAGAAAATTACCTTTCCAAAGATTAGTCAGAGAAATTGCTCAAGATTTCAAGACTGATTTAAGATTCCAATCTTCTGCTATTGGTGCTTTACAAGAATCTGTTGAAGCTTACTTAGTTTCTTTATTCGAAGATACTAACTTGTGTGCTATCCATGCCAAGAGAGTTACTATCCAAAAGAAGGACATCCAATTGGCCAGAAGATTAAGAGGTGAAAGAGCTTAGGTCTCTTGGTAGACGTGTATATTATGATTATGTACTAATATATGATAAGGTAATGATTAATTAATATTTGTAAGCATTAATAGGGATATTTATTCTCTTCGCAAGTAATTCCTTCCTTTTCTTGTTGTTTAGCTTTCTCCTCTAAATATGGTAAAAGCACATTTTTGAACTTGGTATAGCCTCTATATTCTTGTACATCTGGTTGCCAACTTTGAATTCCACTTAAAAGTCTCCGGGGAACATACGGCTCTTTAGCAAGTTCCGTGATGGGACTGAAATAGGTACGAATAGTGAATACAATTGCTCCTGTTTTAGGTAATCTTCTTAAACTTTGTCTTTCAGATCTAAAATATATCTTGTTTATATCTTGTGCTTCAGGTGCTGTATACCAACCTACCTTTTCACCAAACTCTTCCCCTATAGAAGAAGACCATCCAAGATCTTCATCGGTTTGGAGAAAGTAGTTATTTCTTACTACTGGCTTATCACAGGTTAATCTGCGAAAGAATTTCTCCATAGGTGATTGAAGTTTAGTTTTGAACTGAGGAACGTCTCCTGTTGTGTGAATACTTTGTAAAGTAGTGTTAAACTTATCCTCTAATTTCCAGAACCCAGGAAGAATGATTGCTCCGGCTTTAAGAACATACTCTCCGTTTTTATCTTCCATCATTATTGCCAAATCATCTTGAACCATTTTCGCAGCCATTAACATTGGATCTTCAACTTCATTTCCTGGAGCGTACAGTTTGTATTTTCCTAGGAAATTGAAAATTTCACCAGTTTCTATGTTTTTCATTCCTGTAGATGTTTTTTCAAAGAGTGTAGGATACCTGGCTGGTAAATAATTTCTCATTTCTTGCAAAAGTTCGTATGCAGCTTCGGTACTTTCAGGACTAGTTTTATGAAGTTTGTCTCCATACAATTCCACTCTCTTCAACTTTTCATCGTGAAATTTATGCCACTGATTATCTAGCTCAAACCACTGATTGAAGTCCATGTTTCTAATTCCCATGGTGATGGTGTATTTATGTCTAAAAGCCCTATAAGGTAAAGGGACAGTACCTTTAATGCTCCAATTGGGATACGGAGCTGGAATAGGAGTTTCAAAAGATTCTGGGGTCCAGAAACCGTTTTGTCTTGTTTTATTACTTTTCGGGGTGGGTTTAGACCTTGTTCTCAAAAATTGCACAAGTAAACCCACAACCACAAGTCCGTAAAAAAAAATCTTCTTATTATCAAAAAGTATTTCTTGGAGGTCAAAAAACATGTTTTGAAGGTTAAAACAGTTCATTTCACCTTTGATGTTCGTCAGCAATTGTGTATTCTACTGTCTATATATGCCAAAATAAGCGATAACCATTCGCAACTAATTACCAAATCGAGTAACATGATCCATGAGGTTTATGGGAAGTTATTCCCAGTGGGGGAAATTTTGTTATCAAGCTATGCTGGGGGGAGAAATGACCCGAATAGGCCTGCTTGGATAACAATCCATGCCACAAGTCCGTATCTTATATAGGGTTTATCATTAATAGCGAGAAACCAATAAAATACCGGATTGAAATTTAAGATCCTATTTAACACCTGCACATTCCAGAAAAACAACCCCAAAGTCACCAAAATTCCATTGAGAATTAAGTATGGTAGTATGGTTCTTGATGGGTACTTTGTGAAGAATTCTTTGATCAAATATGCATTTGCAAATACTATAGGCATGCACATAATGAAATTGGGGATATTATTTGGGGTCCAGTAGTTTAAGAACCCGTTATTCCAGTAGTGGACCTGGCAGTACTGAAACAATGATGGGAAATAGTTCTGACACCATTCGCCTCTGCTGGGACAGAAAAGTATGTAGTTTTGATAGTTTGAGTAGACGAACGAGAAGAAAAGTGGAAGACCAGATAAGAGACTGGTTATGGCATTCAAGATATTAGGATTATCCGTCCAGAATGTTACAAGATCATACAAGTAAAATATGCCTAGTAAAAGGCAATTAGCCCGGACTTGAAATGCTAAACTCACCACCAATCCACTTATAAAATAGAGCAATTTTCTGCCTATTTGCACCCGGTAGTTTTTATCACGAGAGATTGAAGATTCTCTCAATGCCAATGCAAGTATTGAAAGAAACAGGCCAAGATTCTCTGAGTACAGAGCTGTAAGGAAAATACCACCTGGAGAAAGCACGTAATAAATAGCTGATTTTTGGGCCAATGTTTTAGCATTAGGCTTGAAGAACAGAATACTATCCAATACACTGTACGAATAGTGATAAATCACGAAAGCAGCTAAAAACTGGAATAAGTTTGAAAGAACAGTGGCTGCTAGGAAAACTTTATAAAAATTTTGTTCTTTAAAAGATTCAGCAATACTTCTTATAAAAGTCGTCCATCCTGGACTGAACACAAATTGGTGTTCATATTTGGGAGAATTTAAGAATAATTCAGTGAAATAGACGTTGTCCCAAACTAGAAACCGATCGAGAATATGGTTCAAGGGTTCGAAAGAAAACCTATCTTTGGTGTATTTTTGCACCAAGAAGTCAGACAGAACGTCGAACTGGGCAGGCACAAAGTATAACACCGCTAGTTGAAGTGCTTTTAGGGTTAAAAACGTTTTAACAAAACCCATAGAGATTCTTCGATTCGCGTTTTTCAGTTAACTTCTATTAGATTTAAGTGTATTTAATATTTAATACTTACTTCTTACCAAATTGAGCTTTAAACAGATCAATGATTCCTTCAACACTTTGAGGATTAGCCAAAGTGGTGATATCACCCAATTGGTCAGCTTCGTTACTACTGATCTTTCTCAAGATTCTTCTCATAATCTTACCACTTCTGGTCTTTGGTAAATCATTGACAACAATAATCGATTTTGGAGCGGCGAAAGGTCCAATTTCTTTTCTAACCAACATAATTAAAGTCTTTCTTAACTCGTCCAAGTTTTCAGCATCATCTTTTAAGGCAACATAAGCAACAATGGCTTGACCAGTTAAATCATCAGCAATACCAACGACAGCACTTTCAGTAACACCTGAGTATTCGATTAAAACCGCTTCAATTTCTGCGGTACTCAATCTGTGACCACTAACGTTGACAACATCATCAACTCTACCTCTAATCCAGTAGTAACCATCGTTATCTCTAGCAGCACCATCTCCAGTAAAGTAGTAACCTGGGTAAGGTTTTAAGTAAGTGTCCATGTACTTGGTGTGATTTTTCCAAACACTTCTAGCCATTGAAGGCCATGAATCCTTAATGGCCAAAACACCCTCTACATCATTACCTTCGATTTCAACACCACTAACTGGGTCAATAAGACAAGCTTCAATACCAAAGAATGGTAAGGAAGCACTACCAGGTTTATTAGGAATAATACCAGCAATTGGAGCAATGAAATGACTTCCACTCTCAGTTTGCCAGTAAGTATCAGCAATATGACATTGGTTCTTACCAATCTTTTCGTTATACCATTCCCAAATATCTGGACTAATTGGTTCACCAACTGAACCTAAAGTTCTTAAGGTGCTCAAATCATATTTTTCAATTTCGCTTTCCCCAGATTTTCTCAAAAGTCTCAATGCAGTTGGTGCAATGTAGAAGTGGGTAACCTTATGGTCTTGAATAATTTTGAATAAACGGCCAAAATCTGGGTATGCTGGAGTACCTTCAAATACAACAGAAGTGACCCCCAATACCAATGGACCGTATAAAGCGTAGGTGTGACCAGTAATCCAACCTACATCACCTGCGGTGAACAAGATATCTTGAGAGTGAATATCAAAAATGTACTTGGTGGTCATGGCAGCACCCAAAAGAAATCCACCAGTGGTGTGAACAACACCCTTTGGAGTGCCCGTAGAACCTGAAGTATAAAGTAAAAATAATGGGTCTTCAGCACTAACAGGAGTTGGAGGAATGTAACCACTAAATTTAGCAGCTTCTTCATCCCAATAGAAATCACGGCCTTGTTCCATGGCAATTTCTGGATTACCAGTTCTTTTGTAGACCAAGACTTTCTCAACACTTGGACAGTTGACAAGAGCATCATCACATAATTTCTTGATGTTAATAGTTTTACCACCTCTTTTACCTTCATCACAAGTAATTAAAGCTTTACATTGAGCATCGTTTACTCTATCACGAATAGAACCACTGGAGAATCCAGCAAAGATCACAGAGTGAATGGCACCTAATCTAGCAACGGCCAACATGGCGATAATGGCTTGACTATTCATTGGCATGTAAATTGCAACAGTATCACCCTTTTTAACACCCCAATCTTGTAAAACTTGAGATACTTTACAAATTTCATACAATAATTCCTTGTAAGTTAAGGAATGGCTGTCTTTTTCGTCATCATTTTCACATACAATGGCAAGTTTATCAGGAGTGGAAAAAGCATATCTATCAACACAATTATAACAAGCATTCAATTCTCCTCCTAAAAACCAAGAAACGTCACCAGTGTGTAAAGATCCATTTTTAACTTGAACAAAGTCTTTGTCCCAGTGTAACAATTCTTTGGCAAAAGACCCAAAAAATTCTTCTGGCTGTTTGATGGATTTGTTGTACAATTGGTAATATTCATCAATGTCTTTGATAAAACCAGGTTCTGGTTGTCTTTTAAAGAACTCACTAGGAGTCTCGTGACTGTGTGTAGTATTAGCCTCATGGACCACTTTATGTTCTCCTTTAGTCATTCTTTAAAAAAAAACTCTAGTTGGTTTTGATTTTTTTTTCAACTGTTGCAGCGAGCTCGTATAGGTAGAAATTGTTGGCAAGAGTTTTTGGGTGGGCCAAAAAAATAATCCAACAACTACGCGGTAGATATAATCTAAATTAGAGTAATTGGATAGATGTTTGTATTTATATAACTAGGTTATCAGAGGGGTTGATTTCTAAACTCCAGTTTCCCTTTTGCCGGTAAATCACCGGAAACTTTTCACCATCATAGAACCTGCCGTGCACCCGTTGCGCAACCACTGCGGTCTAAGATATTGCGTGGCGAATCCGCAGGGGAAACTGGGAAACTTTTGGGCCGTCGTATATGTTAATGGCTATGTTAATAACTGCCAAGTATGTCAACGGCTGACGTTTTTCCGTTGCCTACAGAGGGGGATTCGCGTGTGTGCCCCTCCATTCAACGGTTGTTGCAACCTTTGTTCATGATTGGGGCGAGGCTTGGCGTTAAAATGGACCTAGACATGAGATTTTCTCGCTCGATATGGTACGCGCTAGCACCAGTATTGGTACGAGCGATGAGGATCTACCCCTCTGTTTTGTTGGTCCATGGTGAGATTGGGTTACACACGCCGTTTCGGTTTTTAGTAAAGTCAGGACATACGGATATCCAATCGTATAACCGATGATTGTAAACGTTATCTCTGGACTTAAGACTACCCCACACTCCTTATCATGGATGCGTATATTATTAGTTGATTCTGGCATGAGATTTAATAATGAGTAACACTGGAGATAAGGCTATTGAAAAATAGGGTATTAATTAATGGGAGTTTAGTTAGAGTTAATAATTGAAGTGATACGAGTTATAACTCTAATACCAAGAGGCAACGTAGAAGTAATATTGATCAAAGTTATTGATTACAGTATTTATTAGTAACATTATTTGGTAAAATTCAAAGCAACACTAAACATTAACCCAAAACAGTCCAAGGTAACACTAATTCAAAGTAATAAATCAGAGAAGTATTCAGAGTAACAACTCAATGCAATAAAACAAAGTAACAGATCAAAGACAATTCGGAGTGTAACACTGAAATCAGCCAATAATGTGATTCAATTACTCTCGATTTAAGCAACAAACCACACAATGTAAATATAATAATCCTACCAAGCCACATTAAAATCTACAAAATTTCTAGTTTTCATTGATTCTCTATATAACTTAATCTATCATTGCAAATTATATAAGTCATTAATCCGATAAATTATAACTAACTTAATCAACTTCTTCAACAGTTGGACCATCGTTAGCGTCAGAAGCACCTGGAGCGGCACCGGCACCGGCACCTGGGAATCCACCTGGAGCAGCACCACCTGGAGCAGCACCAGCTTGGTAAGCCTTAGCCATGATTGGGTTGGCCTTACCTTCTAATTCCTTTTGCTTGTCGGCGTATTCTTCTTGGGTGGCGGTTTGGTTAGCATCTAACCATTCAATAGCTTCATCAGCGGCCTTAGTAACTTCTTCGACATCAGAAGCTTCTAATTTAGACTTTAATTCTTCTTCACCTAAAGAAGTCTTTAAAGAGTAAGCATAAGATTCCAAACCATTCTTGGCTTGAACTCTAGCAGCTTCCTTTTCGTCTTCTTCCTTGTATTTTTCAGCATCACTGACCATTCTTTCGATTTCTTCCTTAGATAATCTACCCTTGTCATTAGTAATGGTAATTTGTTGAGTCTTACCAGTACCCTTTTCAACGGCAGAAACATTTAAGATACCATTAGCATCCATATCGAAAGTAACTTCAATTTGTGGAACACCTCTTGGGGCTGGTGGAATACCAGATAATTCGAATTTACCTAATAAGTTGTTATCCTTAGTCTTAGCTCTTTCACCTTCAAAGACTTGAATTAAAACACCAGGTTGGTTATCAGCATAAGTAGAGAAAGTTTCAGACTTCTTGGTTGGAATGGTGGAGTTTCTTGGAATTAATTTGGTCATGATACCACCAGCGGTTTCAATACCCAAAGATAATGGAGCAACATCCAATAACAATAAGTCTTGAGTCTTAGAAGAAGTGTCACCAGTTAAAATGGCAGCTTGAACAGCAGCACCATAAGCAACAGCTTCATCTGGGTTGATAGACTTATTTGGTTCTTTACCGTTGAAGTAGTCAGAAACCAATTTTTGGACTTTTGGAATTCTAGTAGAACCACCGACCAAGACAATTTCATGAACTTGAGATTTGTCGACCTTAGCATCCTTTAAGACTCTTTCAACTGGGTCTAAAGTAGATCTGAATAAATCTTGACATAATTCTTCAAATCTAGCTCTGGTAATAGAAGTGTAAAAATCAATACCTTCGTATAAAGAATCGATTTCAATAGAAGTTTGAGCAGAAGAAGATAAAGTTCTCTTAGCTCTTTCACAAGCAGTTCTTAATCTTCTTAAAGCTCTTTGGTTACCTGATAAGTCCTTCTTGTTCTTTCTCTTAAATTCATTAATGAAGTGGTTAACTAATCTGTGATCGAAATCTTCACCACCCAAGTGAGTATCACCAGCGGTAGATTTAACTTCAAAGATACCATCTTCAATAGATAAAAGAGAAACATCAAAAGTACCACCACCTAAATCGAAAATTAAGACATTCTTTTCTTGTTCATCTTTTTTGTCTAAACCGTAAGCAATAGCAGCGGCAGTTGGTTCATTAATGATTCTTAAAACATTTAAACCAGCAATTAAACCAGCATCTTTGGTGGCTTGTCTTTGAGAATCATTGAAGTAAGCTGGAACAGTAACAACAGCATCATTAACTTTTGAACCTAAGAAAGATTCAGCAGTTTCTTTCATCTTAGTTAAGATCATAGAAGAGATTTCTTCTGGAGTGAAAGTTTTGTCTTCACCTTTGAATTCAACTTGAATTTGTGGTTTACCAGCTTTATCAACGACCTTGAAAGGGAAATGTTTAACATCACCTTGAACTTCAGCGTCATCAAATTTTCTACCAATTAAACGTTTAGCATCGAAAACAGTATTGGCTGGGTTCATAGCAGCTTGATTCTTAGCAGCATCACCGATCAATCTTTCAGAATCAGTGAATGCAACGAAAGAAGGAGTAGTTCTGTTACCTTGATCATTTGCAATAATTTCAACTCTATCATTACTGAAATGAGCGACACAAGAGTAGGTAGTACCTAAATCAATACCAACAGCTTTAGACATTATAATTTAATAATTAAGTATTAGTAAAATATAATTTTAAAAAATGGAACTTGTCACCTTAAATAGGTAAATTGTATGGGCGAAATGGCTGAAAATTTTTTGTTCCAAGAGGTTCGATTTTTTTCGATTAGTTTCTAAGCAAGAAATTTGCAGCAAGTCGTGTACTTGTCCAAAAAAGATTGTTCTTAGAACTTGAACTTGAACTTGAACTTGAACTTAAACCCAATGTATATTGCGACATTACATAATTGTTTTAAAACTACGACATTTTTCGAAACTCGACATATATTCACATGACTAATTAACCTTATTCTTGTGGTAGTCGTTAACTAAAATAAACGAACCAGCTTTTCTAATACCTGATTTAATCTTTAACCAAATATCTTTAACTTGAGGATTATTGACATTGTTTACTAATCCATCAAGTCTAATTTCAATATTCTTAAAGTGATTTCTGGTAACCACCGATTTTTCATACCTCAATTTGATAAATGTCAAGTAGATTAAAAATGGGGTCAAACTTCTCTTTCTGAAAAAAAGTACTCTGAAAAATAAAAATACAAGTGATACAATTTCTAAGAGCCCAGCTAATTGAATCGATCTTCCGTTGTTTTGGTTAACAAAATTATCGATTAATTTGTATGCCTTACTATTTTCGTCTTGATTGAAAATTGGTAATAAGTATGCTTTACTGTAAGATAAAACATGGAATAAGGAGAATAATTGAAATGGTAAAATTGGGAAAATGATGTATGGTCTCAAGATGATAAAGAAAAGTCCTAATCCAAAAAAGTGGACGTTATCATCAGCAATTAAAGACTGTGGCTTGAATCCTTGTTTCTTAATCAATTGATAGATTAAGATTCCAAAACTTCCTACAATTCCCAAACTGGCCACGTCAAACCAAAACCAATAGAATCTGGCTCCAATCTTGAAGTATGTTAAGATGAAAAAGAATACTCCCACCAATGTCAAAACATGACCGATAAACCAGGCAAACTGCAAGGTTTGGACAGTTAAAGCTAATTGTTCGGTATTAATACCTCCTGTAGACTTGGCAGAGGTTGAACCACTTGCTGCGGACTGGGTGGCATCATTAACCTGGGTTTTGGCGGCACTGGCCTCGGATTTGATATCTTCTGTACTCATTCAAGTTGCTGTTCTTTCGAGATCTGAAATTGCGCGGGTCAAATTTATCACCAGGTAGTGCCTTACCGAGGGATTAGGTTTAGTAGGATCAGGAGATACGAGGTAGGAAATGGGAGGGGAGAAGGAGAGAGGGAATAAAAGAGAGGGAGAGGAAGATATCAGTGGAAAGATATTGGAGACAGTAGAGTTAATAGAGAGTAGAGATATGAAGGAGAGTAAAAATCGTAGAGATACAGATAGAAGAAAGATGCAAAATTGAGAACAATGAGGCCATTCAGACATAATATTAAATAGTAAAGAGGTAAGATGAGCCAATTGCAGAACTGTGATATTTGCAGACCTATTGGGAAGATCTTACAGGTTCGGTTAGATTAGGTAGAATAATGGGGGTTTAAAGTAATACTAAAATGTCACACGACTAGCAGGTTTTATCATTTTAATAGATTCTCTAATTTAACAGATACTACGAAATTGTAAGACTCTCATAAATTAATACACTGACATCAATAGGATCTATAACAATACCTTCTCTGATATTCTGAAGCATATTCTCTAATATTAACAGATTCCACACTATCAACACACTCTCTAAAAAAACAGACTAACATTAACACATTCTCTATTAACAGATAGTATCTATGAATACTGTCATTCAATAAATATAGTATCTACAAGCTAAAACCTACAAGTCTTCAGAAACACATTTATTACATCTACTAACGCAAGAATCCCTTACGAGTTTTCTGAGGAGCTGGAGCTGCAGCAGGTGGATCTTGAGGTAAACTCTTTTGCTTCTCTAATTGGATCTTTTTATCTTCCAACAACTTGATTTGTTTGGCCAACTTATCCTTCATTTCTTTGTGTCTAGAGAACAAATCAGCTTCAGATCTCTGCAACTTCTTTTCCTTTTCACTAACTTTCTGTTGGAAAACCGCCTTCATTTCTGCTTCCATTTTGGCTAATTTGGCTTCGTGTAATGCTCTTTCTTCTTCTTGTCTAGTAGCAGGATCAAATTCTCTAAAAACAGTATTATCTTGTTCAATACCCATTTTATTCAACTTTTCAGTTCTGTATTTTTCGTACAAGTAATCTGAAGTGTGTTCTTTTAATTCTTCCAAGTAATTTCTAATTAACAATTGCCTTAATTTAATAAAATCATTGTGTTCTTCGTTATCAACTTCAATGGTTCCCCATGGATAGCTTCTACCTCTAACCAATTTACCTTGACTATTTTGAACTTCTCTAGTTGAACCAATAACGGCAAAAGGAACTTTACTCCAAATTTGTTGATTAATTAAACGAGTTTCTTCATCTTCATTCTCCCATTCTTTAGGCTTAAAGATTTGAATTTGTTGATACTCAATATCATCCAAGATTCTCTTCTTAAAAGCAGCAACTTCTTCATCACTTAAGGTATCACTTTTAGCAACAACTGGAATCAAATTAACTTTTTCATGAATTTGTTTCATGAATTGAATATCTAAAGCCTTCAAAGAGTGACCGGTAGGTTCAATGAAATACAACAAGGCATGAACCCTTCTGTCGTCGATAGTGGATCTGTTAACTCTACTTTCACATTCTAAATAATTATCGAAACGGCTATTGATTTCATCAACAATTGGTTTCCAACAATCGGTATTATTGGTTAATTCACCAAAACCAGGAGTTGAAATGATTTCCAAATTCAATTTAACGCCATCTTCTTCAATCACGTCTTTAGTTGAATTAATTTTAACCCCTTCGATTTGCTCGTCATCGGTTTGTTGTTCAGACAGTAACACGTCTTTATTGAATAAAGTATTGATCAAAGTGGCTTTTCCCAAACCTGCTTCTCCCACAACCAATAAGTTCAAATTGAACCCTCTTCTTATACTCTTTCTGTGCCATTGTTTAGGTAAATTAGCGAAACCTACGTACCCGTTTAGTTTACGCTTAATTACTTTAACTTCATGTTGGATGTCTTTAATGGCACTGGCCTTTTCGTACTCGCTGGTGTCCGGGATTTCCGGCATCATACTGTCGACTTCCGCTGATTGGGTTAGTGGGAGCGAAGAATTTGCGTACGTACCTGTCATGTTATTTGTGTTTGTTGATGAAAATTCGTGTCAAGTGCGCGAAGTTACGAGAGAGTGTTGATGAGAGTTGGGTGTATGATATGTATGATATGTATGTTAGGTGGAAGTTAATTGTGTTTAGATTGGATGTAGATGTGGGTGTATATGTTATTGTTTTTGTTTTGTTCTTTTTGTTATTCGTTTTCGTTAGGTAATATGGTAGAATTGAATTACCCGATCATATAAGCTTTACTGTGGGATTTCTGGATTAATTTTAATTTCAACGTGTATTTGATTTTGAAATTGTTTCTAGATATATACTCTGGTGATCCAGTCGTTACAAATCGAGTTGGATGTCCAGGTTCTTCATAAAGCTGATTGAGACGTGGTGAGAAGTGATCCTAAATAAATTCTAACGATGATTTGGGACTCGATCGTTTAACTGTTTTGGACAATGGGATCAGATCCACTTCAACAGGGTATATTAATTGAGGTACTGAATGTCTATGTTATAGGAGTTTATTGTATTTCGTATTTTTCATTGTATGATGGTTTCTGTAGGTATTCTAGATATCATTAGATTATAAGAATAGCTCTATTCACCACAATGCATCATCATTGATTGCATGCTCTTCATAAAATTGACCAATCGACTTCACTTCTGATCAGTCAATTCTTGTGATTAGAACCAGCCAATCGAACCAGCTAATCGAACCAGCCTATTCTCTTATTCGACCAATCAGTCCTTACCTTCTGTTATTCGACCCTAAGAGTGCAACTGCTCAAGCTGCTCTAACAAAAACTCCAACCCCAACTTGGCAAACTCTGCCATGTTCTCTTGACGATTACCGTCCACGTGACGCAGACAAGACACTTCGCCAGTAGGACCAACAAAACCCAAGTAGACATCACCAATTTTCAGCAGACTTCTGCCGGAGTGATTTAGATGCAAATCTACCGTAGGACCAGTAAATCCCGTTTCTGATAAAACATAAGTCAGACCCAACTCATACTTTGCAGTTCTGGCCAATTTAAGAGCAACTTGTTCACTGGGCCCCATGTAATTTTGGATATCATTTTCACTCCAACCACTCAATTTAAGTCTCTGTTTTAAAGAATAAACCAATTTACCACCTATATAATAATTACTAGCTCCTGGAACCAGTACCAAATAAGCAGATATAAGCCCCCCACAAGCAGCCTCTGATACGGCAAGTGTGGCCCCATTTTCACGAAGAATGGAAGCAATTCGGGTAATTGTGTGTTCAATCTCTGGAGGTGGAAACATTGAATTATTCACTTTGAATTAATTCGCACCAATAATTCAATCTAATACTAAGTGGCAAATGTCAACCATTAAATTTAATGCTGGAAGAGTTGATTATGATGAAGAAACACATCGGTGTGAGCCTCTTCCTGCCAAGGGAGTGATTAGCATTGCGCCAACTGATTCTGAAGATAATTTTTTTAATTTTTCATGGACTGAAAAGAACAGTGAAAAGGGTTATCAAGAAAAGGATGAATACCTTATTATTCCAGGTGATGTATCATTTAAACAAGTTAAATCATGCAAAACAGGAAGAGTGGTGGCATTAACATTCCATAGTAGTGGGAGTAAGCATTTGTTTTGGTTACAAGATGTTGGTGATGACGAAGAGTTGGATAAGTTAACTGCAAAGGATAAAGATCTTCTTTCCAGAATCAATCAATTGTTTACACCAAGTGATGATGACGACGAAGAAGAAGAGGTTAAACAGGAGCCTAAAAGTGTTGAGCACGAACAGTAAGTAGATTTCTTTGATGGGGACTACTAACAATTTAGTGAAGTTCCTATCGTTGATCTTGATGATGTATTTCCATTTGAGGTAATTGAGCAGCATTTGAACCAATTAACAGACGAGCAGTTAAAAGATCTTGTGGGGGATGATTTACCACTTCTGATTAAGGAGAATCCTAGTCGGAGCAACATTATAGAATTGGTTCGGAGTGGATTCTTCCAGCAGTCGAGGTCAAATTTATCTGATCATTTAAGTAGGAGTAAGGGAGCTGGGTATTTATTAGCCCAGACGTTTGGGTTGCCTTATAATGGAGAGGGGATAGATAATTTTTTGAAGTCCATTAGGGACCAACGTAGTGAATAAATGACTTAGACAAACCAGTAGTTGTAGGGTTTATGAAATGGGCTTTAACGGTGGGCGAGATGGGGAATAGAGATGAAAAGAGATGAAAAGAGGTGAAAAGAGATGGAAAGAGAATAATGAACAGGTATAACAAAGAGTAGACATAGAAGAAAGAATGCAAGAGATAATGACAAAGAGAACAAAAGAAATAATATAGGAGATAATCAAAGAAATGATAGGAGATAACAAAACAATAGGAGATAAAAAGTTAATTGCAAACCTAATTAGATTCTCAGTCTAAAAAATGTATGAACTGTAAAAAACAAAATTGGCAAAGCAAAACCAAATACAAAAAAAACCAGATAAAAAAATCAAAAACATTAATCAAAAACATTAATCAAAAATCATAGATCAAAAATCAAAAAATTAAAAATCGTAGAAACCCATCACCTATCTATCCTCAACAACTCTATTCATATCCATACTCCCATCCGTCTACTCTCCACCCCCACTATCCATCATCACCCCTCTTCGCCAACTTGCTCAAATGCGCACACGAATTTCAACATTTCAAGTAGATCATAAGGCTACATTTCCAGAGCATCAAATGCAATTTAGAGTCTCGTATCAACATCCGCTCCACTAATCATGTCTACTCCCACCGATACGGTATGCGGACACAATGCCTCCAAAATATCCAAACCTTCTTACGCTTTGGATCCCCAGCCCCAAACCTCAGGCTTTGCTTTGGCCTCAAATCCTAAACTGTGCAAAGTAGCTCTGCCCAAAGTTCAACTGCCACAAATATTACTGCCCAAAGTTTCACTGTCCAAATTAGCTCTGCCAAAAGTTACTCTGCCGAAATTGTCTTCTCCAGGCCTAGCCAGTCCGAAACCTTCTCCTGGCCCCATTCCCGTACTGGCCCTGGCTGTCTCGGTCCTGTACTTTCCTCCAGGCCCAGATGATAAACACAATGTGTTGGGAAAAGTTACAGGTCTTTTGCACAAATCGCTTTTATCTTCCAGAGATAATCGTTCCATCATGTCTTCTTCAGAGTACGAATACGAACCGAGAAAGGAGATTTTACACAAGGCTTCTGACTCAACACTTCGAGCAAACGATCATAGGGCCCATCTTAGGCCCGATGCTTCGCCTGCTTTTAGGTCGATGCCTATGTCCAGAACGGATTCTCCGGTAAAAGAAACCAGTACGGTGTTTTTGGAATACGATCCTATTAGTAGACGGAAAGTGTTGAATACGTACGAAATCTTGGGCGAAATTGGCAAGGGAGAGCATGGGAAAGTTAAACTAGCAAAAGATCTCGTCAACAGAGACCTTGTGGCCATAAAAATCGTGAACAGGAAGAGTAAAAAAGATAGACCTCTGCTTCGGATGCGCAAGTCTAAAACTGGTCATGAAAATGAATACGAGCTTAAAATCAAACGGGAAATAGCTATCATGAAAAAGTGTATTCACAAGCATATTGTACAGTTGAGAGAAGTTTTAGATGATGCAAAAACTCATAAAATCTATATGGTTCTTGAGTATTTGGAAAAAGGTGAAGTCAAATGGAAACGCACTTCTTCCGATATTCCTGGTTGTGAAAGTGACCAAATTCCGTGTGGGAAAAACAAAAAGGACGACTACGAATTGGACTTACTTTCAAACGAATTTTCTCCCAACTTGACGTTCAGACAGTCCCGAAAAGTGTTCAGAGACGTACTTTTAGGTCTCGAATATCTTCATCTTCAGGGTATTGTTCACAGAGATATCAAGCCGGCCAATCTTTTGGTAAGTTCAGATAATACCGTGAAAATCAGTGATTTTGGAGTTTCTTTTGCATCATCGTTAGATGAGGCCGACCAGGGCCTTATAAACGAGCTTGAGCTCGCCAAAACCGCAGGAACGCCGGCGTTTTTTGCTCCTGAGTTATGTCAAACCAACTTCTCCAGCTCTCGAGGCTCATCATTCTCTGGATCCCGCAAGAACCTGAAATCCAACTCGACGTCGTCTCTTGAAGTGCTTCGAAACGAGATGAGTCTCACCAAAGTTTTGCCTAAAATCGACTACAAAATCGATATTTGGGCTTTAGGAGTGACTTTTTACTGTTTGCTCTTTGGGAAATTACCGTTTAACGCAGAGTCTGAGTTCGACTTATTCCTGGTGATCGTCAATCAGCCTCTTGAGTTCCCCAAAGATAAAGACTCGTTCAACTCCCCGGTGGCCATCACCGAATCAGAGTTTGAACTTGCCAAAGACTTGCTCCTGAAACTCTTGGACAAAAACTCGGCGACCAGACTCGATATAAAAGATATAAAAGAACACCCATTCGTGCTCATGGACTTGGATGACGACTTAGATGCTTTGAATGAGCTTCTTTACCTCAACAACCCCAACAACAATAACAATTTCCTTTCGAACTTAGACCTCAACAGTCTTCAACATCCTGTAGAAACGAGTGTGACTGCAGAGGAGATCGAAAACGCCGTGATTGGGATTGGAAAGAGGATCAAAAAGAGTATTGTTCGGGCAATAACGTCAGGTTCAAAAGACCATGCCATCAAGAAAAAGATTTTCCAGGCCATGGATAATAGTCTGAGTTTCAACTCGTCCAGCGACGACTCGACTCCAGTAAATTCGACTCCGTATTTCGACAAACTCCACCCCGATCACTCGATGATCTTATCGGAGTCTCAGCATCTCATGTACTCATCACCACTCTCGAGAACGCAGTCCGAAAACACGAATCAAAACTATAATTCCCAGAGCAATTCATCGATTCCACCGGTCCATTCGACCCAATCCACGTCCAGAAACTCGTCGTATACCCTTGCAGGACTCAAGGACGGAAAGTTTCAGAACCCAATTTTAAACGACGTCAAGGAGACGAGCTCGGCCAGTTCGAGCCGGAGAGGTAGCAGTGCTGGGGCCAACGAGATCGAGACGAAGCGGAATGTGGCTGGTGACCTTTACTTGCGGAACCAGCTGGTGGTAGATACGTTTAAGGGTATTCAGCAAATGGACGAAAAACGTCGGCGTTCAAGTGCGTTTTCAGGCCCTTCAAATTCGCCTCTCCCCACGGCAAAGAACTCGGTTTCATCTACTTTTAACGTAGAAGAGACTTTGCTGACTCAACCAGAAATACGAGAGACTCAGCCAGTCAACATTCCTGGAACTGAAAAGAACGGAGAAAAACCTGAAACAAAAGCTATTAACATCCCTGATAGAGCTCATTTGTTTCCTAAAGCAGACATTCCGACTACACACAGTCAGATCATTGTGGGCCCAATAATAGAGGGAAACGAACGAAGAACGTCGTCGGTGATGTCGCTTCCTCTCACTGAAAGTTTTGCTTCTTTGGACAGTATTAACGATGATTACTTGAGTTTGAAGTACAAGGAGTTCACGAAGAAGAAGAAGCTGGAAGGAGACGATAAAGTCGAGAATATCAGTAAGCAGTTTCAAAACTTTGATTTGGGAGAGCTGATGAACTACGGGATTTCATTCAACTTTGCCAAGCGTGATAATAAGTTGGACGAAATTGCACCCAAGACGATTGTAGATACAAGTTTCAGCAGTTCATCGAGCTGCTCGAGCGAACTGGAAAGTGAAAGTGAAGTCAATAATATCAAAAGTAGCATCAAGGGCAGAACTTTCAATCTCACTCAGAATGACAGCGAAAGTGAGAGTGAAAGTGATGGAAGTGCTAGTGAAGAAGATGGAAACCTTACGTTAGCATTTACATCAAGAGTTACTCCTTCAAGGCCCAAATTTCTTTCACTTGACCAAAGAGCTAAATCTCACGATTCTTCGCTCCCCAGAATCAACAGAACTAAGCCTACTGTCAAACAAGTCCCGGTTGTATTCCCCAACGATCACGAAGAATTGGAGGATATTCCTGCTGGGTTGATGGCAAGTGTTCCTCGACCCAGCGTATCGATAGCTCCTGTTTTAGACTCGGCTTCTGCATCGTCAGATCCTTCACCGGTAGAAATATCCGTGAAGAAAGAGCCTGAAATCCACAACAAAATCACCGCTAGAGTGGCAGATGAAAAACCTGAAAGAAGACCATCTCCTTTAATTAATAACGCTCCAATGAGTGCAAATGCCACCATGAATTCACATCTTTATAGTTTCAAAGATCTGCAAGGATTTAACCCAAAGGAATTTGGCCATAATGGAAGGTTTAATAATCATTATAAAAAAGATCCTATCATCTCTCCATTTCCAAATGCCCACCATAATGAGATTGATAGAGAAACCAAACACAAATCTGTTCAAAGAGCAGAGATTCAGCATGAAGGTCCTAATAGACCACACCATTACCGGTCAAATTCGATAACTATCGGCTTATTACAGCACGATCAGTAGGAAATATATAATATATAATAGATACGTGTATTAATAAACAATAAACCCTATTTTTTTTGTATTTTAATTTTGTCCGTTTTTTTTCAATTTAGATACCTTTATAAATAACCTTCTCCAATACCATATTACCCATTACCCATTAGCATCACCAGCATAGTCAATTTTCCGTTTGGAAACTGATAACCTGTTGCCAATACTGATGATGAATTTCTCAATCATTTGCTTATCTTCGGGATCCAACTTATTCTGGCTTTCAACGTCATCATCTAATAACGCTTCTAACATCCAGATGGCGGTTGAATACGCCAATTCACAACCTTTCATATCTTCTTTAACCAACTCATTAACGGCTGCATTTCTCAGCATCTCTAATGCTCTATCGAAGATCAACTTCTCAGCAATCACTTTTTCAGACTCTTCTTCTCCTAAAAGCGAGTCGACTTCCTGAAGTCTGAGTCTGACAAATTCGGCTTTTTCCAAGCACTCGTTGAATTTTTCTCTAATCCACTGGACCAATTCGTTAATTTTAACTGAAACTCCCACATTAATCAGTCCAGTTGAATGGCCAGAATGGGCCGAGCTCACACTAGGAGCTGGACTGGGACTCGACCTAATTCTGCCCGATTGAACCTCTTCGTTTTCTTTTTCAACCTGATTATACCACCAATCGCTCGCAATCGTCATACCCTTGGCCAAAAGCGAAAGGGCCTTGACGTAAAGTACCACGCCTTCTTCACTGATGGTTTTGACCATTTTGGGCGGAAGAATGTAGTTTTGGTGCACCAAGGCGTCGTCATCGTCGTCGTCGTTGGAAGGAGGCGACGGGATCAACTGACTAAACTTTACGTCGGCAAAAAGGTTGATGGCGTGAGCTTTGGTAGCAATAGACTCGAGTTTTATCAAGACTGTTTCGTCAGGCGAAAGTGTGGTTTGGATCTGGTTATGAACGGAACCAGCATTGGGGAGATTTAATTTTTGAAGCAAGTAGTGGTTGGTGAAATTAGGGCTGGTGAAAAACGTCGAGCTTTCGTTTTCCAAGCTTAAGCCACTTGTTTCCTCTACGATTTGAGAACTGGTATGGCCAAAAAGCCTATTTGAAGCCAAACCAATTGCTTTAGTTAAAGCATTAGAGGGAGATATTGAAATCGAAATTCTTCTATCGATACTTGGTCTTCTTTGGCTCGTACCACTATTGCTTCTGTTCGAATACCGTCTTGTATATGGCGAAGTATACTTGATGGCATCGGACCCACCACTAGAAGTAGAAGAGGACCTTCTGGGTGGATTTATGGCGACAGCACCACTACCGGCATGAGCCAATTCGTCAGCAATGGCATTGACTTCTACAGCCCGTTTTTCCACCACCACGTAGTCTTTTTCAAAAGCTCCTGTTTCTTTAAACAGTTCTTGAAACTTGTTAGCCGGAACAAGAGACGTTGATGTTTTAGAGTTCTTGATCGACGTAGTAAGTGGCTCGGGACCAGAACTATTTTCATTGATGATGTTCTTGATTTGCTCATCTCTTGATTCCTCTTTATCTTCCCTTACTGAGCTTTTAAGTTTGGTTAAAGGCTCGACTTGGCTCGGTTTAGGAATGGGGGAAATGTATTCTGAGATAAAGAGGTTTTCATCCATTTGACTGGTTTCCAAAGGTTTATCAGCACTTTCAAGATCATCTACAATAAGTGGGTCTGCAAAAAACTCGGCAAAGTTAACTCTCTCAGTAGGATTATACTTCAAAAGAGACCTGATAAATTTCTTTAAATTGTCGGGGACTTTTGCCGACGAAGGGAACTTGATTTTATCGTTACTCTTTTCGATATTCTTTAATAATTCAATGTGGTTAGATGCTTTAAATGGGGGTTTTCCTACCAGCATTTCGTACAAAACAGCACCTACCGACCACAAATCAGCTTTAGCATTATATTTTTCGTACCGCAAGATTTCAGGAGCCATATAGAGCGGACTTCCACACAAAGTCTCGGCCATGGACGTAGATGGTAAGAATCTGGCGAACCCAAAATCAGCAATTTTTAAAATAGGAAGTTCCCAGAGCCCAACGTAATTTCCTGCTTCGAATTCCAGTTTTGTGTGAGCTGGAGGACAAAGCAAGAGATTTTGAGGTTTGATATCTCTGTGAACCAAAGATTTTTCTCTTAAGAACTGCAAGGCTGAGCTGAGTTGTTTCAAAAAATGAATCACAAGAGTCGAATTCAATCCATGAGATCCTTCAGGACTGGGGTACCGATCTAGTAAGCTGGATATGACGGGATGAGTTTTGATCAATTGGTTTCTTTTGCGAATGAAATATGAAAGGTCACCCATAGAGCAGTAATCCATTACCAAATGGAAATGAGATGAAGTTTGTTCATAGTCTAAAAGCCCGACTATATGAGGATGTTTCATTGATTTTAAAATGGTGATTTCGATTTCCAAACTTTCGAGTAATTTTTTGGACTTGAGTTTAGATCTGACAATTGACTTGATTGCCACTGCTTGGTTAGTTTTAATGCTAGTACATTTATAAACCGTAGCAAAAGAACCCTTTCCGATCTGTTTACCTATACGGTAATTTCCTACTCTTTCCAAGTCTTTATCGGAAACAGAAGAGCTTATTGAAGCAGACATGATGGATCAAGGAGGAGATAAGATCTGGATTTTGTTTTTGGAATTGGATTTTGTTTTTGCTGTTAGTTTTGTTTTGAGGATGTCTCTGGGGTGTAGATATCAGTGAATAGATAGATCACAGATTAATATACAACCTTTGAACTCAAAATGCTTGCGATTATGGCTTTGTCTTTTGGCCACCACTTACACGAGTGTAGGATATTTTGATCGCACTCGCATTAGTCACCACAGTTTAGGAGCGATTAGTAATGAGTCATTATAATAGGTGTATAGATTTAGATGTAGGTGTAGAGTAGGGATAGAGTGGATGGTGATTGGAGAGGATTGGAGTGGGAAAGTAGAATTTTGGTCTTGTTAAGGGTTGATAAGCAATGATCGGTTCGTGTCTTATCTAAATGCGAAGGGAAGTATGGGGAAGTGTGGCAGTTTAGTTGATTAGGTTTGTATTTGTTGTATTTGTTGTATTTGTTGTAATTTGTTTTGTTTGTAATTTGTTTTGTTTGTATTTTGTTTGTATATGTATTTTGGTTGTATTTTTGTTGTATTGTAGTTTTGGGTTTATAGAGTGTTGTAGGGTGGGGACGGACTCACAGGGTATAAAGTCTCGTGATCACTATATTCAAGATTCTGTGTTTTCATGATAGTGGAAATAGGAGAAACAAACTTGACATACAGAAAGTTAAGGGAAGTAGAAGGAAGATAGATGAAGCTAGAGGAAATTGAAGGAAGCTAGAAAGAAGCTGGTACTGTAGTTATATAGTATAGTGTGTAGTAATAAAGTATCCAATGGTAGTCAAGTGGGAAGTTTTCATTGATAGAAGTGCTTAATATGATGATAAGTACTTGAAAGGTAATCCTTTGAATCTTAGGAGTTACCTATATCATATTTTTGGATCTTCTTATTATATTGGATCTTTCCTGACTTCAACCTCTCAATTCATCATCAAAATTAAATGCCACAATCAGTCTCTGACTCTTTAACATGGTCTTTTGAATGCTTGGTCTAAAACCTAGCTCTTCTCTCAACAAGACCAAAATACTCTGTCTTCATGTACTAATCAAATTTTGCAGCCGTGAGTAAATCGTGTTGTTCAATGCCTGCTTAAATCACTAAACTAAAACTTCAATCTTGCTGATTTTAGCTACACCTGTACGGAGGAAGCATTTTTGTACATTCCTTGAATGAAGAAGTTCAGCGTTTCCAGGTTTGTCCGTATGCATCAATGTCTGTAACAAGTGGTCCAGATCTTTATAGATTCAAGAATTCAATCCTTGACACGAAGATCCCAAATCAAGGTATTACATATCTGGTTACATTTCCAACATTGAAACATGTTATTGGAGCAAATATTTAAAGAGATGCTCAGACTTGTCTCTGGGGATGGAACACTGGTTAAATATATCCCCAGAGTATATTTTGAAGCCATTCGAGGTCCCTGCCGGTAAGTATATTGTTTTGTACCGTATTGCACTTCATTTGCAAAATAAACTGTTCCCAAGGTATTTGACACACCTTATTAATGAAAATGGGGCTTGGTTTCATTCCTCAGAACTCTACAAGGGACAAGAGTTGTATAACATGCATCATAATGTCCTTAAAAGTATATTCAGAAGGTATTTTCCTGATCACTCATTGCCTCCCTTTAGAGGAATTCCTGGAATTCTATTTTCAAGTTTACAATTAGTTATTGATGACTTCGTCTACGTTACAAATGGAATTAAATTAAGAGCATTAAAGAAAAGGTAGATGAGTTGGACCAAAAAATTGAGAACACTAGTTCAATATCAAAAGCATTTGGATTCGGTGACGTCTCAGATCCTTCTGCATTCGAGAAACAACTCTTGGAGTTCTTATGCATCGAATTCGATTAATTTCAAATAGTCATTTAAATTGAGATCTAAACTAGCTCAAGCTCTTGTAATTGATTAGCCCTAGATTATTTCAAAGCTACACTAATTTACAAAATTGATACCATAGATTGATTTATTGAAACTATCACTTCTTCAACACAACTTCTGATCATATTGAAAGCAGTATCAACGGAATTATCCATTCTAAGTTAAAATATGAGATTTATTTTATTTTGCAGCAAAGTAATGCAATAACTTTACATACAAAAGCCACTCATAATGAATCAATAAGTATTCTAACAATTGAATTTGTGAGTAAACAGTATATTTTGATAATTGTTACTAATGCTGCTCGTGATTTTACTTCTTTTTGATAGCATTTAGTCACTAAACACTAAACTGTTATTCACCGCGTTTAAATACCCCATTGGGTAAATTAACGAGTTAGACACTTATGGAACTTTTTATCGCAAGACTCTTAAAACCCTACACCTATCATAAATCAGGTTTTTGGCAACTAAAACATAGTAAGAGAATAAAAAAGTGGTAAAACTAATTTCTACCAATATTTATGAGTGATAACGTCCTTCTCCAGTTATTGAATTTAGGTTTGAAATAGATCCTTTTGAAAATTACTGCAAAATTCCAAAATTCCAAATCCAATACGAACCGATTTACTGTTAAATTATGTAAAAATTAACTTATATTTCTCGCTACATACTTCTTGCTGAAGTCTTAGTGGCTAATTTACTTCTTCTTACTAGAAGTACTGTTCTTTGGCAATTCCTTGACAAAAGGTAAGAATTCTGGTTCACCTGGAATGTACTTTCTCAAAACTTCTGGGACAACCAAACCATCTTCGGTTTGATAGTTTTCAAGAATACAACATAAAGCTCTTTCGGTGGCAGATAAAGTAGAGTTCAAACAGTGAACATACTTCTTATCGTTTTGGTTTTGTTGCTTAATACCACATCTGATTTCCAAGTTTCTAGATTGATAATCAGTACAGTTAGAACAAGAAACCAATTCCTTATATTCCTTTTGGAATGGGAACCAAGCTTCTAAATCGTATTTTTTAGCAGCAGCATTGTTTAATTCTCCAGAAACAATTCCTACCACTTGGTATGGTAAGCCCAAAGATTGGTAAAATTCTTCACTTAAACCAATCATTCTGTCGAATTCTTCCCAGGACTTTTCAGGTTCAGTTAATACAAATTGTTCAATTTTTTCGAACTGGTGAACTCTGAAAATACCCCATGCATCTTTACCATGAGAACCAGCTTCTCTTCTAAAACAAGAAGAGTATCCGGCGTATCTGACTGGTAATTGTTCTTGTGGTGATTCAAACCATTCATTAGCATGATAGGCACTAATTGGTTGTTCAGAAGTAGCAATTAAGTATTTTTCATCTTCTTCTCTTGGTCCATCAACAACTTTATATAATTCTTCGTCAAATTGAGATAACTGAGCAGTTTTAGCCATAACATCCTTATTCATCATTACAGGAGCTTGTAAAGGAGTGTAATCATTTTTAGCCAAAAAACTCAACCCATAGTTAATTAAAGCTTGATTCAAGAAAACACCATAATTTCTTAAAAAGTATCCACGATGACCAACAATTCTAACACCTCTTTCTGGATCATAACCGTCTAATCTTAATAAGACTTCATGGTGTGATAAAGCAGCTGGCTTTCCGGTAGCAGCAGCAATTTGACCGATTTCGCTCAAACTTTCAGGTTTCCAAGTTCTGACAATTTCATTGTTATCTTCATTATCAGAAACAACCACACTCTTGTGAACAATATTACCCACGTTATTAACCTTAGCTCTTAATTTTCTGTCAGTTTCTTGTTCAGTTTCAACTAATTGTTTTTTCTTTTGCACAAGTTCATCCTTTTGCTTTAAAAGTTCACTAGCATCTTCTTTCTTTTTGTATTTTTGTCCAATCTCTTTTTGCAACTTGTTCGACTGCTTGTTAATTTCATCCAAGTCAAATCTGATGGTGGTCCAGTGTTTGTAGTCTGCAATGATCTCGTCAACAAGTTCCACGGAGTCACCTCTCTTTTTCTGGGACTCTTTGATAATCTCAGGATTCCCACCCTTTTCTACAATAAATTGATTGATATCCAACATGTTAAATTTTTCACTTCGAAATGCGAGTTAAAAAAATTTCAATTTAATGATACGACAACTGCGACAAGTCTTTAATTTTCCGCGACATTATTTTTTTTCATGCAGTTTCTTATCAATGATTGGAAATTAGGAACCGTTAATCGACTTGAATTTGCTAAAACAGTTACCGACGCCAGCTATGGCCAATTACAGCAATGCTTCCGTACCAATGTATTCCCTCCTAACTGCCACTCCGGTGCTGCTGTCAACAGTCTCGCCCTAGAGTCCCAGAGTTTCCAATACATGCTCAGTGGCTGCGCAGATTCATCGATAAAGCTTTGGGATTTGAATCTGCAGGTCCAAACTCTGGCCCTAGATGAGCCTCAAGAGGATATGTGGTCATGCTATAAAGACTACGATAATCCTGTCAAAACTTACGAGAATATAGCCACAATTCCCCGGAAACTGTACCATGATTTTGGAATTTCTTGCATTCAATGGTGGCCAATTGATACAGGAATGTTCGTTTCGGGATCTTTTGATCACACAATCAAAATATGGGATACAAATGAAATGACAGCCGTCTACGATTTCAACTTGAATAATAGAGTTTACTCTTTTGACATCAATAAGTTCAATACTCTTATAGCAGTGGCCAGTGATCAGCCATTTCTACGGCTTTTGGACCTACGGCTGATGCTGAGTGCCCACACATTGCATGGTCACAAGGAGAAGACATTGGTTACAAAATGGCACCCAACAGAGCCAAATATTTTAGCTCTGGGAGGTTTTGATGGAGAAGTAAAAGTATGGGATATTCGCCGTAGTGAACTGTGTTTGTGTCGTCTAGACATGCTACGAACCAGTTCAGCAGTTCAACAAAAAGGTAATTTAACACGTGATTCTGTCAAAGCTCATCTGGCACCTGTAAATGGTTTAGTTTGGAGTGAAGATGGAACTAGTTTAATTAGTGCTGGGAATGACGATAAACTACGAGTATGGGACATGCTTTCTCCTTACCCTCCCGTCAACAAGCTCACGAGTTTCGGGCCTCTTACAAGGAATAAATACCCACAAACAATTCCTCTTGAGCTAAGTTATTCGGTAGAGTCAGATACGCAACACCTTATATTCCCCAGTGATAGTGGTGATATTTTTTTGTTTCGAACTATAGATGGTAAATTGGTACGTCGTTTGGCACCTCGAGGCTCGGGTGGTGGTGGTGGGTCCATTGGCCGTACGTGTTCGCTAGCACTTGGGCTGCCTTTTTCCAATCAGTTCTTTTGCGGTACAATCGATGGCCAAGTGCTCCATTTTGGCCCTTTTTTGAACCACATAAGTGTTGGTGATATTTTTGAAAGAGATCACACTACAACTACAACTACAACTACACAAAATCCACTTGTCTCGCAGGCTCGAAAGGCAATTGAAGATGGAACGTTTAACGAGCTATTCTAAGCGTAAGCTATTAATTATGGTGAACCTAGTGATAAAGTTAATTGGTTTTGAATTTTTGAACCAATAAAGTAATGACAACAAAGTAATTAACAACTAAATTCAAACAAGCGATAATATTGAAATTAATATTGACAATGGATATTGAAAATCATTACTGACTGCAAATAATACTGCAAAACTATTATCGCAAAACTAGTATCGAAAACTAGAATCAAAAACTAGTATAAAACTAATATCGAAACTATTATCAAGCTAATATAAAACTAACTAATATGAGTTAATAATGAAACTAATATTCAAATTATATTTAAAAAAAATTAATACCAAATTAAAATATTTCGCACAACTGAAAAATCCAACTAGATGTCTAAACTCAAACTCCAGGTTCACGTGATACCGTTGGTATCGTATGAATCATCAGGATTGAACTCTGAAGTCATCAGATCAAGAACTCGTCGGTTGCTCCATCTTGTTACTCCAAATAGCTCGCTTTCACAGGTGTGTGAAGACTTGAAAACTCGCTTCACTAAATTGTACCCCGATGATGAAGAGCTTCAGATCGAACGCGTTCAGGATGCATACGCCAACGACCTCGACCCAGACTACCTCGTAGAAGACGTGTTTGTGTCGGGTGATGCCATGCGGGTTTTAACTAAATCAATTCTTCCTCCTCTTCAAGATACAAGCATGCTCAGAGACTACTTGAATCAGCCCTCATCTCAGCCCCATAGCCAGCCCCAAAGCCAGGCCCATCTGAGCCAGATCATCCCCAACTACCTGGTTGTACTTCCTACCGTGCTACCGGCCAGTTCTCTGGGCGAAAATGCCACTCCATGCGCCAGACAGGCCGATTTTTCAAGACCAGATTTTTCAAGACAGTCTGAATTCGCCCACCAGTCGACACCTCTCATACCCCCGGCCCCTGTTCTCGCCACAAAGGACTCCATCTACGAAAGCAGCCGTAAACGGACCCTGGAGTATTTTGAAACCGCAGACCCCAATATTCCCATTAAATCAAGAAGAACTATCTGGGCAAATAAGTCGCCTGAAGTCACTTTTAATTCCACTAGGGACATTTTGGATACTTCTGCAAACTCAATTGTTTTACCTCCACCTGAAGAGGCCCAAAACAGTCTTTTGATCCCGCAAAAACGACAAAATAAACTGGCTGAAGACAAAATTGGTCAAAGAATCACCCTGGGCATGTTAAGTGTTCCAGTACATACGCAATTGGAAACAAGAGAGGCTGTAAACCGTGTAGAAAAAAACGATGAAAGTGTAGATGTTAGTCTGCTGAGTGTTCAGTACAAACCTGATACTTTTGAAACAGTTGAAAAAAAAGAACTGCCTGAAGTTCGTGTAGAGTCCCCCAAAGAAGAGAGCGACGAAATCGAAAGCGAAAGCGAAGAAGAAAAAGAAGTGGGAAAAGATGACGATATCATGGAAGTAGACGAAGACCATTTCGCCAATAAAACCCTTCATCCACCGTCTTCTTCTTCCCAGGTTCTCAGTAGCCCAACATATCTGAGATCAAGAAGAAACCCCCAGAAGGAAGAGGAAACCATCACTCAAGCTGAGCTTTTGAAGAGATTCCAGCAGAATGGCCGGACAAGAGCAAAAGGTGACGCTCGTCTTGCAACGTTCCTTGAGGACCCCAATTCGAAAGTCAGCTCAAAGGTGTTGAAAAGTCTTGAAATCGAGCTTGATCACAGTAAAGTTTATCCAAAGAATTCAAAGAGAAATGGTCGTAAAAGAGGTTCTTTCTCGCAAGAGAGCTCTGTTGAGCCAATTGTGATGAATCTGAATGCTGGAAAAGACTTAGATAAAGTATTTCATGAAAGGAAAAGTGATGAACAGAAAGACGAAAAAGAAGAAAAAGGGGATGATATGGACGTGGAAACGAGCGAACAGGAAAAAGGAAGCGAGGGTATGGATGTAGATGAAAAGGATTTGGAAAACAAAGAAAACGAAGAAAGAGACGAAAAAGTTCCAGAAAGTCCTCCAAAATCCCAAGAGAAAGTAGAGTCTCCGTACAAAGAGACCAGTATGATCCTGGATGTTCCTCACGCTGATTTTGTTTATCCTCGTGCAGGTGATCGTAAAAAGGAAGAGGCTAAAAAGCCAGAAACCAAGCCTGCTAAGTCAGAGAAAATATCTCCTAAACCAGAAAAATCTAGGCAAGATGAAACGAAGCCCGAAGCTAAAGCAAAGCCCGAAGCTAAAGTTAAGTCATCTTCAGAAACCAAACCACAATCTGGCTCCGACACGTCCAGCTCTGACTCATCTAACGATTCAGACTCCAGCAGCTCAAGTTCAGACTCTGAATCGGATTCTGAATCCAGTGATTCCGATGACTCAGAATCAGAATCTGAAAAGGAATCTGAAAAGGATCTTGGAAAAAAGCTGAGCTCCCAGCCGGTTCCGAAGGCCAGTCCAAAGGCCAGTCCAGCTGCAACAAGCTCCCAGCCTCAGCTTCAAAAGAATCAACCTGATCAACCAAAACAACCCGAAGCCAAACAGCCAAAGCCTGAAGCCAAAAAGTCATACCTTGAAAACCCCAGAAAACCTGCTTTGAGTTCTTTGAGCTCCCTTAGCGATCTTGTAAAGTCTGGAATTCCCGACGTTAGAGACGGAAAGTCTCCTTCAAAGTCTCAAACTCAAGCCAAAAGTGAAAGCGAAAGCAGTAGTGAAAGTAGTAGTGAAGATGATGATAGTGACAGCGATAGCAGTGATGATAGTGATAACAGTGACGAGGAAAAGTCGAAGTTCATCAGCAAGAAAAAACCAAAGAAGAAGAGCGGGTTTGCAGCATTAATGAAAGACGTCAAAAGGCGGTAAATAATAAATATGTAAAAGTACCATAAACTACGTTTTGACACAGACATACGAAAAGGTCCTAATATGGGAAAATCTGATAAACTGTAGAAACAAACTAAGCTTGTACAATTAAATCAGCGTATAATAAATAACATTATTCTAAACTACTTTAACCTCCTCCCAATCACATCTACACCCCAAGAATGATAATCATACTGCACCAATGTCTTGGATGGAACCCGATGTTCATCACTAATCAGAAACAAAATGTTCTCGTAGATCTGATTAATCCACATTTGGGCAACGTTAGGCTGCTCTAGAAAAAGAGTCCCCACATATTGCTCAAAGTAGTCCGCTATAAACTCTTGTTCGTACCGGAAATTCTTCAGTTCCTGGCAAGTTTCAAAGTCTAAATCCTTCCAATCTTCCAAGTATGGAACATAACTATCTCTGAACAAACCGTTCACTATGGGATCATTTAAGCCCTCATGAAGGTTATAAGCCAAAGCTAACCGTGATAATAACGTGTTAGTAGCAAGAATTGTCTTTAAAAGTGTATACAGCTTTCTTCCAAAAGACGTTTCGTTCATATAAGGAGCCGAATGCTTGAATTGATATAAAAGATTCGACAGTTCTTGTGATAAAAAGTAGTCTCCGAGTCCATCATAGAAAGAAAGATCGTTTCTTAATATTTGGGCTGCTTCTCGAGGCTCAATATCGTTTTGTTCAAGAATTTGTCTGAATGGATGGTTTCTATCAATAAATCCTCTATATAACTCCTTATGTACCAAAGCCTTGGAAAGAAGTCTTCTGTTGTAAATTCGAGGAAGTGGTGGTAAGTCTATCGTGATATGCTTGGTGACGAACAAGCTGATAGAACGAGGCTTACCATAAATCAAATCTGTCCTTACATCACAAGATTCGTAATAGGAATTAGCAAGTGATAGTACGGTACTGGTGAACGTATCTTCCATGTTTCTATGAGCCAATGTATGACTGTTATGCTGTAAGTATATTAGGACCAACTTATCAGTGAAATCATCTAATTGCTCAGTTGTTTGATTTAAAAGCATATAACCCACAGCCATGAAGAAAAGCCTACATTCACTCACATTGTTATGATAATCCAAAGAAGTCACGTAATCACTTCTAAACCCACGAATTAATTGCTTTAATTCCAGACCTGCTGAAGTTACCAGACCTGCTGGAGTATCAGATAATTCTCTATTAATAAACGTAGAGATATCAGAAACAAGCAGCTTGATGAGTCCACCAGCTGTAGTTCCAATAAACTTTGATAATTTCTGGTAAGATTGTAAACGGATTAAATCTAATCCTAAATAATAAAGGTGTTGTCTAAGCCAGGATCTAGACATATAAGACTCTATGGGGATTATTGTAGATAATCTTCTTGATCCAATGGGAGTTCCCATGGAAGAAGACAATGGCCCCTTGGGAATTGTACTTAGCGAAATCATTTTGAAGAACATGGGGCAGATCAGGGTTTAAATAGTAAACAATCTGTATACAGAGTTGCACGTTTGCACCCTCGCGAATGACTGCAAAAAATTGAGGGGTTATATTATTTATTTATTTATTTGTTAGAGGTGTTTTATATGAATTGTGGTTTAGATTAATTTGAGGGGCTAATATTGGTAATATTGGTGGTGAGGATGGGTATAGAGTATGATGATGTACAATATTGTGTCGAATATGGTGGTAGAGTATGGTGAACATGTTGTGAATCAGGGGTAAATGTGACTCACACTACCATGCACACCCTTAAGTCATACATAAGAGACCCTACCCATAACTCATATAAGTAGATCTGATGAGTCACATTTAAGTGATATATAGTATAGATTTGTAGTTTGTAGTTTGTAGATTATAGTTTGTAAATTAAAAATTAGGTGTACATATTTGACAGTTGTCAGTTAACCTCACCATACTAATTTTAGGGGTACATTGATTAATCAACAATAGACTTGTTCTACTTTCGTCGAATGTGGACAAATATGTATCATTTACAATACCAATCTACAACAACCCCCAATACAGCCGCATCAAGTTTACTAAGTCAATCTACACTCCACATTAAACAAAAGATTAATTATTAAATAAAACACTCTAAAAAGCACCAAAGAAATCACCAGTCTTTGGAATCATGAAATCCTTAGACTTCATCAGCTTAACTAAAAATGATGGTACACCATATCCGAACAACTCTCCTACACCCATAGTACTAGTGATTGGAACAAGAGCAATATTGCTTCTGGTTTCAGGATACTTCTTCTTATTAACCTTACCACCAAAAATATCAGCTTCAATTACCAATTTAAAAACAGCTCCTTGACGCATATTAATATCAGCAACTGTACTGGTAGTACGAGCTAAAATATCTCCAAATCCAAATACGTTAGAATATTTAGTAACAAAATACTCGTTAGCTACTAAGTAACCGTTTTTGTCTTTTAAATCACTTGGAAGGAACTCAGAATTTGGAGTAAATCCGGTAGCTTCAATAACCAAATCGTATTCCTTCTTTGAGCCATCAACTTCAACAACGTTATCAGAGAATTGGACTTTCTTTTTAATAACATTAACACCAATGGAAGCTAACTTCTTTTCAACACCTGCAATTCTCTTAGGGTTGAAAAAGTCACATGGTCTACCTCCACCAGTGTACAAATCAATGGTAGCTTTAGCATTGTGTTGTTTAATTTCACCACTAGTTTCAACCCCAGTGGCACCAGCACCAATAATAGCAATAGATTTTGCAGCCAATGCCTTTTCACCTAAAGATTTCAATTGCGCAACTGATTTTTCATAACTGTCGTAAACCTTGTAAGCTTCATTCTTTGTACGAGCACCAGAAGCCACAATCACATAGTCGTATTTAACAGTAGGTTTTTGACCATTATCGATTTCAACAGTTTGGGCTTCTGGGTCCAATTTGGTAGCAAGCCCATGAACGTGTTCGTATTTGATTCCCTTAAGAAGATCAGCTACTGCATGTTCTGCAACCTTTAATTTTGCCGGTTCAACTAAAAGTCTGGGGGTAGTTGGAGTTGGATAAAAAGTATCATTTGGACTGATAAGAGTAATATTAACAGGAGTGTTAGTCTTGGTCAGCAATTTGGAGACCGTTTTCACAGCAGCAATTCCGGCGTAGTTTCCACCGATCACAACGATTTGTTTTGTCATTATTAAAGTCAGAGTAAGACAATCTGCTGATTAAATAGTTGCAGTTTGTTTTTTAGTGCGCGACTCGATCAGTACAATTAGTAAAATTACTAATAACAACCACAGGATGATTTCTCGATTAGTGATGATTTTCGCATGTATGTGCAGGATCATTGGAACTTGAAAAACTGAATAAACAGACCTGTATCTGGTACTGCATGGTGTGTTGTTACTACTAGTAGTACGATTTGATAGATTACAATAAAATAGTATCATAGAAGATATTAATGTCCAAAGCAGTTGAGCTCCCGTGAATTTGGTGCTGACCGAAGAAATGTTATGCACCCTATTTATTTATTTATAGCTGAATGAATGGGAATATAGACTTAATCTTACATAACTGAAATATTATGGACTGTGGGTTATATTGAAGCCCGAACTGATTTATAGTAATCTTATATTTGTTTGGAAGTATAAGACTAGGGTACACATTTACAGCCTCTTGTGCGTCAATATATTTTGGACCAGGCTAATTTATGCCAAGCCCAAACCACTGATTTCGAGCCAGCTTGGCTTCGATTAATATGGAATTGGCTACGTAGTGGGTTCGGTCCAGGTTTGCCTTAGTATCACAATTTTTGGACTAGGCCACAATCGAAGTTTTGGTCTAGGTTGATTTCTTGAGGTTGGTCTCAGCACCCATTCAAACTACCTCCAGATACAAATTTGAAATCATCAGGTAATGAGTCCCCTCTTATTTCCTATTACAAACTTTGTTACAATGAGAAGAACCCCAGGACAACTACCAAATTCTGTTCTTCATGAACTTTGAAAATTCTACTCAGGCGATCTGGCTCAAAAAACAGTTCAGTTTGTTAAAGGTTCCTAATCCTGTATGAATAAATGCGATCAAGTTACCCGAAACCCCCAGGCTAAAAATGCCAAATCCAATTCCGGAGTTCGTATTGGCATAGATGTTACCCGACCGAACATACTTGTACGAAAATATCACTAGTTATATAAAAAGATATAGGAAATACTACAGTGCACTAAGCACCAAAAAAATAGTCTCAGACTCAAATCAGTATCAATAAAAAAAAACTACAAATATCACTTTCATTATCTATCAACAAACGGTACCGTAAATAATACACTAAACAATGCAATAATTAATTAAACTTCACCCCTAATGCAACAAATCACAAAACTAACTTCATATGCTTAACTCTCAAAGTTCACACATGATTCGGGGTTTAATATTGCCGACCCCCACCGTTACCCCCATTGCATCCTGACATCTGATTCATACATGCCAACTATAGTAAGTAATTTCAACTCCGGTTGCCCTAAAATCGTACTACAAATATTGTTAAATCAATATACACACTAAATAAATCTATTGTCCCTGCGTTTTAATTACAACGGAATTAATTTATTACCGAGGTTCTCCACAATCCATCGCCCGCGAATAAGCCGAGGATTTGATCTTGATATAAATATATTCACTTTCCCACCATTTAGGCATATGTCTTTTTCTTCTGAAACCCCTCAAAGGGTTGAACAATTAATTCAAAATTCTTTACCGGAAGATGATTCACTCCTTTCATATGGTGAATCTGTTCCTAATACTGCTGAACAAGGTTTCTCCTCAATTTACGTTAATCGGTATACTAATAGTCACTTTAACGGTGAATTAGTTTATACTCCTCATCCTAGTTTGAATACTTATTATCGTTTATTTGAACATTCACGTATAATTAATACTGGTAGAAAAGCTTTTGGGGTTAGAAAAGTCTTGGTCGATGGAACTAGAGGTGATTATGAATGGAAAACTTATGATCAAGTAGCTCAATTAAAACGTCAATTGGGTGCTGGACTTTTTTATGTTTTACAAAATAATCCATTTCAACCTTCTGAAGATGTACAAGAAAGAATTGAAAATCACGAACAATACATTGCTAGAAACGAAGAATCTTTCTTCGTTTCCCTTTTTTCGTATAATAGGGAAGAATGGGCTCTTACTGATTTGGCATGTGTGAACTATTCAATTCCTAATACGGCTCTTTATGATACTTTAGGTCCAAATACCACCAAGTATATTTTAAATTTAACTAGAAGTCCTGTGGTTGTTTGTTCAAAGGATAAGTTGAGATTACTTCTTGATTTAAAAAGACAGCACCCACAAGAATTAGAAAATTTGACCACTTTAGTTTCAATGGATCCCTTAGACCTGCAAAATCCAATGTCTCAAGATAAAAAGTTAATTGATGAAGCAAAAGATGTTCAAATCATGTTATACGATTTTAATCAAGTTCTTAAGTTGGGTGAACTTAATTACAAACGTGATATTCCTCCAAGTCCAGAAAATATTTATACCATTTCTTTCACTTCAGGTACTACTGGATCAAATCCAAAAGGGGTAGTTTTAACTCACAAAAATGGTGTTTCTTCTGCAACTTTCTGTTTGAGTAAAGGTTTAGCCAGAGATGGTGATACTATCACCTATTATAATTTCTTGCCTCTTGCACATATTTACGAAAGAATGAACTTAAACTTTGCTTTGTTTAGAGGTTTCGAAATTGGATTCCCTTCAGTACCTCTGCCAACATGTTTAATGGAAGATGTTAAATTTTTGAGACCTCATACTTTATTATTGGTTCCTAGAGTTTTAACCAAATTAGAATCTGCTTTAAAAACTCAAACCATCAATAATACCGAAAAACCTATATTACAGAAATTGTTCACTCGAGCTGTTAACTATAAAATGGAACAACAAGCAAAAGGTGATGGTCAACAAGGTAACCATTTCTTTTATGATAGGTTAATTGGACTTATTAAGAAAAAACTTGGATTCGATAACATCAGAGTTTTCAGTTCAGGTTCTGCTCCAATTAGTCCTGATACCATTAAATTTATGAAAGCTATTCTTAATATTGGAGTTGCTCAAGGTTACGGGTTAACTGAATCATTTGCTGGGGTTTGTAGTGGACCAAATTATGAAGCTAAACCCGGTAGTTGTGGAGCACCTGCTATTACCTGTCAGATGAGGTTGAGAGAAGTTCCTGAAATGAATTATACTGCAAATGATGCTGGTGGACCAAGAGGTGAATTACAATTAAGAGGTCCTCAAATATTCAGAGAATACTATAAGAATCCTGAAGAAACCGCCAAGGCTCTTTCAGAAGATGGTTGGTTTTCTACTGGTGATATTGCACATATCAAGAACGAAGATGGTAGAGTCTATATTATTGATAGAGTTAAGAATTTCTTCAAGTTGTCTCAAGGTGAATACATCACTCCAGAAAAGATTGAAAATACCTACTTATCATGTTTCCCATTACTTGCTCAAGCTTTTGTTCATGGAGAATCAACAGAGTCTTACTTGGTAGGAATTCTTGGGATTGAACCAGAAACTTCCAAGCCTTGGTTGGAAAAGAACTTCAAGATTACTGTTAAATCAGATGAAGAATTACTTGCTAAGTTGAATGAAACTGCCATCAAGAAAAAATTCTTGAAGCAAATGAATGCTTCTACCAAAGCCTTGTTACAGGGATTCGAAAAGGTTCACAATATCAGAATCCAGATTGAACCTTTGAGACTCGAAGACGATGTTATAACTCCAACCTTTAAGATTAAGAGACCTCTTGCTAAGAGATTCTTTTTCGATACTTTGGGAGAATTGTACAAAGAAGGTTCACTCCTCAGGTCAGGAACTAAATTGTGAGTTTTAGATATCAATAAATATATTCTATATATACTTGTATGGGTTCATGATCCCGTTTGGATCAAAGTGGTTTTTCAATCCTTTCATCAAACTGATTTCAGTTTCGTTTTTGGTGTAACCAATGTAGTTTTTCTTCTGGAACCCTAAACCATGTTCAGCAGAGATAGAACCTTTATGCTCTTGAATCCACTCGTATACAAATGGTTCCAAAACCTTTTCGATTTCTTTACTGTATTCTCTAACACAAACGTTCAAATGTAAGTTACCATCTCCAACATGTCCGTATCCAATAGCACTGACAACAGGTTTAGCAGAATCATCCAAATCAACTAAGTTTTCAGCAGCAAGTTTCTCATTAGCTGCATCAACTAATCCATATAAATCTTTCAAAGGTAATGAAACGTCATATTTATAAACACCTCCAGCAGCAGTACTTGCTTCAGGAATGCTTTCTCTCCAAGTCCATAAATTCTTGACTTGGGTATCATCTTGAGCAATAATACCATCTTCTACCAATCCACTTTCCATTTGGGCACCCAAAAAGTTTTCGAGCTTTTCGTCATCGTGTTCTTTGTTGGAACCACTGGTTTCAATAAGAATATAAAATGGGAATTCAGTACTTTCAATTGGGTGATCAGCTCCTAAGTATCTACCAGTTAAAGTTTGAGACTTACCGTCCATAAATTCAAAAGCAGATAAGATTTCACCCAATTCTTTTCTGGATTCTACAAATACTTCTTGAACAGCTTCATAACTTGAAACCCCCAATAAGGCTACATTGAAAGAGTTTGGTCTTGAAGGACACAAAATACTTACACCTGTAATTATACCAATAGAACCTTCAGAACCAATAAATAACTGTTTCAAATCGTAACCAGTGTTGTCTTTTCTTAAAGAGTCCAAAGAGTTGTAAATGGTTCCATCAGGTAAAACCACTTCAAGACCTAAGACAGTTCCATGTAAAGAACCATATCTTAATAATCTCAACCCACCAGCATTGGTAGCAACAACTCCTCCAACATGACAAGAACCTTTAGCACCCAAATCAAGAGGGAAAATGTATCCGTTTTCTGCTAAAAAGTTATCAGCATTTTCCAAAATCAAACCAGCATCACACTTCAAAATTCCACTTACGTTATCGAAAGATCTGATCTTGTTTAAGTTAGAAACTGAAATGATGATTTCGTCAAAAATTGGAATACTTCCTCCTACAAGACCAGTGTTTCCACCCTGTGGTACAACGGCCAATTTGTTTTCGTTACAGTATTTCAAAATAGAACTAACTTGTTCTGCAGTTCTAGGCTTTAAAACAAGCTTACTTTGTCCCTTATACTTTCTCATCCAATCTTCGTTGAAGAAAAGCAAATCATCTTCGTTGGTTACGAGACTGTTGGAATCTTGAAGAACACTTTTGAAGAAATCAATGTCGGCATCTTCTAATTTCTTGAAACTGCTAGATCTAGAGACCTTATCTTTGTAAGTTTCTGCTGTTAATTGGACAGATTTGGTCGAATAAAACTTGGCATTATTGACACAAAGTGGTCTTAGTATACGGCTGGTGTTTCTGGCATGGGCAGAAACCCTGGTGAAAAGTACTCTTCTAAGTCCTAGCATGGCCTTATGATAGTGAAAAATCCAATTTATTTTTTTTGTGCGAGTCAGAATTAATTTATGTGGCTCCGGGTTTAAGCTGCAAAATTAAGTTAAAGAAGCCCTCCTTTTCGAACACTATTACTTCCTGCGTCTCCTATACACTTAAATCGACTAGGACCGATACTGCCTCCTCTCATCCACCTACTGACTATCACGATGATATTGAACAACTTATTGCGTTCGATAACTCTACGAAAGAGCTCTCCACCCCCACCTTTTTCCCCATTATCGCTATGACCTTGCTGCACATTTGTGTATCCGATTTCCTTTTCTGGTGCCTTTTCACCTGTTCTCCAAGCATAAATACATGGGTGTGAAGCTGACTTAAACACTCGTTTGTGGTCTGATTTAAACTGGTCTAGTACACTCGGGATGTCATTTTCACTATATATCTTTACATGAAACCCCTGGAATTCGCTCTTTTTGTGGGCCACTATATCTGACTCGTGCCAGTCCAGTACACTGTTTTTCGAACTAAACCGGACCCATTGGCGTGTAATACTCCGAAACCTTGTGGCCAGTCTTATCATATTTCTCAACCTGAAAATCGCACTAAAATTTTTCACCTCTTTTAGATATGATATACTTAAAGTCTTTGTTGAATGTGATAGATAACAGTGGAGCTCAAGTGGTTGAGTGCATCAAGGTGTTACGTCACGGTCCACGTAACTTTGCCAAAGTGGGAGACGAAATAACCGTTGTGGTCAAACAGGCCAAACCATTATCCGCAGAAATCACTGGCCAGTCTGCTAATAACCGTGTGAAAAGAAGAGATATTTGTCGTGCTATAGTTGTTAGAACAAAAGCTCCATTCAGAAGACCAGATGGATCCACGGTGCGGTTCGACGATAATGCTTGTGTTTTAATCAACAAAAACGGTGATCCTCTTGGAACTAGAGTTTCATCAGTTGTAGCACAAGAACTTAGAAAGAGTCAGTATAGTAAAATTGCTACGTTGGCTCCAAAAACCTTTTAAACGTACATGTAAATAGATAGGAATATATAATCATTCAAGCAGAGCAATACAAGGTTCGAGACTTGTAATGAAATCGGTAGACCTTTGTATAAGTCTTTTATTATGGGGAAGCATTTCCATGAGATCCAGAGTCGTATTAACGATTTTACGAAGCTGGTCTTGTTTATCACAATTTGTTGATTCTATGTATCCTTTTAGTTGATTTAGTTGTTCCATCGGATGTTCTCCTTCTATGCTCAGTGAATCATTAATCGAGTCGTTAAAGGTGGACTCACTTTTAGTCCGTGAAAAATCGGCTTTCAAAGCCGGATTCTCAAAGGATTCCTGCGGAATTTCAGGAGAAACAAAACTGTACAGATCCTGCTGTGATTGGAATCGAAGTAACCTATCCAAAATACTATTTAAATCTTGTATTACTGTATCAAGATCGTCTCCAAGAGTAGTATCAAACCCGTCTAACTTTCTCAGTAAAGATGCTAAATTCTGTCCCTTTTGTCTTAGTATCTTGTCGTTATCCTCAGCCCTATCGTGGCACCGTCGGGCCACCACACTGCCTCTATCTAACCAATCTCTACGTCTTTGATCCATTCTGTCCAAAATCAAGTTTGGACTCACCCACGCATTTTCTCATCTTCGCGCATTGAGTCAAAAAAATTATTTTACCACGTAATGTCCAGCGAAGTTGAACAGAAAGTTCAAGACTTGAACGTTAATGATAATGCTCCAAAGGAAGTGAAAAATAACGGGGGTAAGAAGGATAAAAAGGATAAAAAGAAAGAAATCCCAAAAAACCCACTTCTTTTAGATCCACAACCAGAATTTATCGACTCAAGAATTAAATTATTCGATGAATTAAAAGCTAAATACGATGAGGAAATCGCTCAAAAACCAAGAGTTGAAATTAAAATTACCTTGAAAGACGGAAACATCAAGATTGGTAAATCTTATGAAACTTCTCCTATGGATATTGCTAATGAAATTGGTAAATCTTTTAGTGAAAGGCAAGTGATTTCTAAAGTTAATGGTGAATTATGGGATTTGACCAGACCTTTTGAAGGTGATGCTGATTTAGAATTCTTAGACTTTGAACATCCAGAAGGTAAAATGGTTTTTTGGCATTCCTCTGCCCACGTTTTAGGTGAAGCTTGTGAATGTCATTATGGATGTCACTTATCTCACGGTCCTCCAACCAGTGATGGGTTCTTCTACGATATGTCTATTAATGATGGTGAAGGAGTTGTCTCGCAAACTGATTTTGGTAACTTGGAAAAAGTTGCAACCAAAGGTATTAAAGAAAAGCAAAAGTTTGTTAGATTGGAAATGACTAAGGAACAATTATTGGATATGTTTTCTTACAACAAGTATAAGGTCCAATTCATCCTGGAAAAAGTCCCAGATAACACTTCTACCACTGTTTACAGATGTGGTCCATTAATTGACTTATGTGTAGGTCCACATATTCCACACACTGGTAAAATTAAGGCCATGAAATTGTTGAAAAATTCTTCTTCTTACTTCTTGGGAGACTCTGAGAACGACTCTTTACAAAGAATTTACGGTATTTCTTTCCCAGACAAAAAGCTAATGGATGAACACTTAAAATTCTTAAAAGAAGCTGCTGAAAGAGACCACAGAAAAATTGGTAAAGAACAAGAATTGTTTTTGTTCAACGAAATGTCTCCTGGTTCAGCTTTCTGGTTACCTCACGGTACAAGAATCTACAACACTTTATGTGATTTGATGAGATCTGAATACAGACAAAGAGGTTTTGAAGAAGTTATTACTCCAAACATGTACAATTCCAAATTATGGGAAACTTCTGGTCACTGGGAAAACTATAAGGAAAATATGTTCACATTTGATGTTGAAAAGGAACACTTTGGTTTAAAACCAATGAATTGTCCTGGTCATTGTATGATTTTCAAAGCAAGAGAAAGGTCTTACAGAGAATTACCATGGCGTGTTGCTGATTTTGGTGTTATTCACAGAAATGAATTTAGTGGTGCTTTATCTGGATTAACCAGAGTTCGTCGTTTCCAACAAGATGATGCCCACATTTTCTGTACTGAAGACCAAATTGAACAAGAAATTAAAGGATCTTTTGATTTCTTGCAAAAAATTTACGGTATTTTCGGGTTCGAATTCAAAATGGAATTGAGTACTAGACCTGAAAATTATGTTGGTGAATTAGATACCTGGAACAAAGCTGAAAGTAAATTAGAAAATGCATTAAATGAATTCTTAGGTAACGGTAACTGGGAATTAAATCCTGGTGATGGGGCTTTCTATGGTCCAAAAATCGATATCATGATCAGTGATGCTTTAGGTAGATGGTTCCAATGTGCCACCATTCAATTGGATTTCCAATTACCATCTAGATTTGATTTACTGTACAAGTCCGAAACCAATGAAAAGGAAAATAGTAGTTCCAGACCTGTTATGATTCATAGAGCTATTTTGGGATCTGTTGAAAGAATGACAGCCATTTTGACTGAACATTTCAAAGGTAAATGGCCATTATGGTTATCTCCAAGACAAGTATTGGTTGTTCCAGTTGGTGTTAAATACAACGAATATGCTGAATCTTTAAAGGAAGAATTGGTCAAGAAACATGGATTCTTTGCTGATGTTGATGTCTCTGGTAATACATTACAAAAGAAGGTCAGAAGTGGACAATTATTGAAATACAACTTCATTTTCATTGTTGGTGAACAAGAACAAGAAGAGCACAGTGTTAATGTAAGAAATAGAGATATCACTGAAGAACAAGGTAAAAATGCTACCGTTCCATTTGAAACCGTAGTTAAGCAATTGGTCACTTTGAGAGAAGAAATGAGAAGAGACAATAAATTAGTTTAGTTAATATATAAATTAGTTTAATATTGATTCGCATTTTTCAATAAAATGCCTAACGATGTTGTGCCTGTGCACGCAGATAACCCATTACTTCATAAACTTTCACCAGCTCAATTCAAAGCCAGTGTAGAATTCTATGAAGCAGACCATAATCTTACTTCTGAAGACAGAGTGGCGGTTGCTAGAGATCTCCATAAGGTTGTGCCCAGAATAGGTATAGGAAGCAATATGGCAGGAATATTCGGATTCTTTGGTTTAACAGCTTATCGTCGTCTCACAAACCCAGCAAGAGACTTGGGATTGAATGGACCTAATCCAATGAAATCTAGAGCGATAATTCATAAACCTTTTGTTTCATTTCTTATCTCTCTAGGGTGTCTTATTTTAGGTGGTGAGATTATTGGATATCAGCAATTTAACAGTCAAATATCCTCTTTGGAACTGCAGGGAAAACATGCTCAAAAAGAGGTTTGGAAACATATGGATAGACATCAAGCTTCGTTATTTTATCTTTATTATAAGAGATCTTGTGAGGATCCTAGCTTTATATTGAAAGACCCAAGAAAATTCACCGAACAGCAAATGCATGAAGTCCACTATAATCCGCCTGTTCAAAAGAAAGGTCCATTTGGCAGGGAAGATAACAGAGTTAAAATAAATCCTGACACAAAAGAATTAAGTTTATGGGAACAAATCCGTTTAGCCAATGGGTTTGGTGATAATAGTGTATCTAGTGGATCTAGTGGATCTGGATCGGGAAGTGTGTGGGAGAAAATCAGACAAGGAGAAAATAAAGAATCCAAAGATGAGTCCCATGATTGAGTTAGTTAGTAGCTGAAAATGTATATAATCCATATTTAACCAGCTTTTTTTACTGCCATCAAATCTTCAATAGATGAGAAGTATCGCCCATATAATACTGTTTATGTATTGATCCTATTAGTTTCAAATAGAAGTTTTGTAGTTTTTGATTTTTTTATTCTGTCCTCAATTGTTTCTTCAATCATTAAAGGCTTTTCGTCGAACAATGTCCTTCAGTTGCAAAAGAGGTGATACAAAATCGGAAGGATTAGTTTTTCCCCGTTTTTTCTTTAATTTGTATTAACCCTTTTTCCTGGAGCGAATCTTGAAACAATTTTGGAAAACTTGACACAACTTTGGAAAATTCAAGTTTTTCATTCCACAACCGTTAACTTGAGTTGTTACTATAGAAAACTTAAGGCTAAATTGACGTTTTTGCAAAGACTTTCCCTAAATCATTGACTGAAGCTAAAAGTAGATTGACTTATCAACAGTTTTCCCTCATCGATTATTAACTCAGGACTGTTCCCCATATTTGTTAAACAACTTTGGCTACAGTTGGGAAAAATTTGGTTTAAATTGATCTTGCAGCCCAGCTAATACTTGAAGTTGAAAAATGTTTTCTGAAATTAACTGGGCTAAATCAAGGAAAAAAGGAAGGGACAATTTTTTCGACCTTTAGGAAGAATAGGTTTATATCAATGAGAACTGTTACCAAAATACACTACATATTTTTTGACAGCAAGCCACTCAACGTGCTGCTATTAATTTGTATTTCATCTATCCATTCATTTATTTGTTATTAATTTTTTTACTTTTTTTCATTATTTCTATGAATTTTGCTTTCTTAGTTTTGGGAACCTGCCTTGTCTCATACATACAGTTTTTTAAAAAAATACTACAGTTCTTGGTTAAATCCAAGCATATTTTCTAGGTTACTTCTTTTGTTTAAGCTCAATTAAGGGTTTTGAGCGATATGGTAATTCAATTCTAGTTATTTAATGCTTAAAGACGTTGTCTTTTCTCGAGTTGAATCATAACTTCAAGGCGTTTTGGAGTTGACTTTAAATATAATTTTAATGATTCAGCTTTCCAAGTCACTTTTAATTATTCTTTTGTCCTGCATTTGTCTTTTCGCAGCCAAAGTTATATTTAGGGTCATCTGGAATATTGCAACAGAGTTACCATAGTTAAGTAGGAAGGTGAACAAAAGGATAAAATCCTCTAAGAGCTCTATCTTTAACTACCTTTCCCTCTTTTTTTTACAAGGCTTGTTGTAAGTTCCTCTAAGCTGAATATTAAATGCTCACACGCCTTATAATCTAACCATATAACCACCTCGGTTGCTTCTGACTAGACTAGTATTGCTCTATTATACCAGACATGAATCTTGACTTTTTATGAAGTCTTATTTGCCTGAAACGTCCTTATTCTTTCCTCAAATTGGCATAACGAATTTTCTCGATCTGCAGAAAAGTGTTCCTTCCCATTATTATTTCCTAGATACAAATTTTACTATAAAGAGGGTAGATCATCCCCTTTATCTCTTTACAAAAATAACTATCTAAAATGAACTCAACTACCATTTTCAACACTAATTTCAGCGTACCACCAATGGGTCTAGCCCCCATGAGCTCACCTCCATTTGGTTTTGTACCAGCCTTCTTGGAAATGCCTTCATTTGGCATTCCACCACCTCCTGGAGTTTTCCCACCACCTGGTATTTTCCCACCACCTCCAGGTCTCTTCCTCTTCCCCCCACCACAACCAATCTTCTACCCTCCACCAATCCTCCCTGCTCCAACCATCCAAGAACCACAAGTGTCCTACAGTCCAACACCAATCGAAGACGCAGCCCAAATCAAAAGGGACTACAGCAAACAGTTCTTCTCCCAGCTCAAAGCCCAACTAGACCAATGGGACGAAGAACAAGCCAAGTTAAAATTGAAAGAGGCTGAAACGAAAGACGAAACGACTACTAAGACCAAAGAAGAAACTGGAGCTGAGACCAAAGCAAAAGCAAAAGCTGAGACCAAAGCAGGAACTGAAGCTAGAGACAACCCAGAAAAGGAGAAGGAAAGAGAAGAAACAAAACCAGAAGCTAAACCAAACAAGAGAAAAAGATCCTCCAGCAGAAGAAAAGAGAACGAGACTGCTAAGAAAGCTAAGCCAAACGAACAAGAACCTAAAAAGAGCCTCAAACAGACAAAAAGAGCCAGAAAAAACAAAAACAAGAACAAGAACAAGGCTCAGAAGAGAAACACTTAATAGCCACTGAAAAGTATATAGAAGTAATTAGTCAATAAAAATGGAACTTTAATTATCATTATCAAAAGGTCGTGTACACCCTTGAATCAACTCGCACTGAAAATTCAACCTCGCGTTTAACATCAATCAACATGGACTTCGGCGACTCAGGTGAACTTTATACGGTCACTAACCAATTCTACACGGGCCAACACTCGAAAGTCTTGCAGTACTCACTCGATCAATTCTCAGTTGAATATCAACTTAAACTCCTCGAATATCAGGTAAGATCAACCGTAGCTGTGGGTAAAGATGCCAGCAAATTGATTGACGATGGTAAAGCACAATTTCCAGATAATGAACCACTTTTCCATTTACTTAGTGCTTGGAATGATTTGCACAGTTTTGGTGTTGATGATTCTACATACTTTGAAGATGTAAAAGAACCAGCTTTTGAACTCCAAGCTATTTTAACTTCGTTCTATTGTGTTAGATTCTTGAAAGATATTGAAGGTGCTATTAGTCTTTTGACTAAATATATTGATAACTCCAATATGCTCAAGATAAATGAATTGGAACCTTATTTGGTGTTAATTCAATTACATTTAATCAAAGGTAATTTAAAGGCTGCTGAACAAATCTTGACTAATTTAAATAATTTCCCAGATAGTGCTAAAGATAGTATTATTTATCAAGTATTAGAATCATGGGTCTTATCTATTCGTGGAGAAACTGAAAATATCAATAATGCATTTTACTTTTACGATGAACTTTTACTGAATGATTTTGATGATGATGAACATGGCCAATTTAAAGTCTTAAGTGTATTATTAGCTCTAAACATTCAGTTGAAACATTTACCAGAAGCTGTTGAAGTATTAAAGCAATTAAAAGCATTAAATATCAAAGATGCTGATATTCTTGCTAACGAAATCACCTTAAATTATTTAACTGGTAATGGATCAAATAATGAATCTCTTTTTAAAGAATTACAAACAATTAATCCAGACCATGCTTTCGTGGTAGATAGATTAGATAAAGCTAAGAAATTTGACGAAATTATCGCCAAATATGCTTAATGTTTAAATTTTTACAAATACACGAAACTATAACTGAATATCAACATTCAAATTTAATTACTTAATTCGGTCCTATCATCCAAACTTAAACCTTCAGCAAGCATTCTTTGCTCAATTTCTCTTAATTCCTTCTCTCTTTGTAATAATTCATTTCTCTTATTAATCAAATCTTGTTGGACTCTTTCTTCAAATTGCTTCAATCTTTCTTCCTCTAATTTGATCTGTTCTTCTTTCAGCACATAATCATCTTCATCCTTTGACAGATCTTTGAGATCATCGGTGTCTTTGGTAGAAACTCTTTCACCATTGATGTATTGGAATTGTTTTCCAGATAAAGCTTCAGTTCTGTAGTTTTCATAAATCACATCATGAGTGATTTCTTTAAACTCATTTAAATGTGTGATTAATAGTACATTTTTCAAAATTGTAAAATCATTGTACTCAGGCATTTCAATATTAATTGGTTTAGTATTAATTGGATTCAATACTCTCAATTTTAATAACTCATCTTCTTCACTAGAAGATGGTTTGAAATCGTTAGCAGCAATGATTGCAAATGGTAATAAACCATTTAAATATTTATTATATTCGATAATTTCATCATCGATATAATCTTGCTCATATTCATATTCGTTGAATTTATAAAAATTAATATCATGTTTTTCTAAATCTTCCAACACCAATTTCTTATTCAACTTTAATTCATCACTTGTAAGAGAATCAGCTTTAGCAATCACCGGAATAAGATTAACTAAATTGTTGACGTGTAACATAAATTTAATATCTATTTCACTCAAACCATGACCAGTTGGATTAATCAAATAAATCAATGCATGGATTCTTCCATCTTTGAATCTTGGATTACGTTTAACTCTACTTTCTTCTAATAACACCTCATCATATTGATGTCTAATAAAATCAACAATAACTTTAAAATCATCATCACAATTAATTGAATTAGCAAAGTTAGGAGTATCGATAATATTCAAAGATATCTTATGACCTTCATTATCTTCTAATTCAACATTTTCGTGTCTTAAAGTTAATTTTTTGGTAAATGGATCTTGGTCTACGGTTGAAGAAGTTGGTACAATTGAATTACCACCACAAAGGGAATTAATAAATGAACTTCTTCCAATACCACTTTCACCGATTACCATTGCAGAGAAGTTGATCAGCTTCTTAAGCGTCTTCCGTTTTCTTAATGCAGCTGACAGTGCATTTGGATCTTGTAAGAAAGACATCTTTCGTCTAATGTTTTGATTGAAAAACGCGAGGTGTTTTTTGGGTTCTCATTTAAAAACTAAACTTAAATATATTGACCTAATCTAACCATCTCTTTCTCTTTTTAGCACTACTTAAACTAGCCGGAGTTACTCTTTCTTTTGGAGCATATTTGACACTTGGGGTTGGTGCTACAGGGGCCCAATTATGTACTGAAGTTGGAGTATATGACCAACCTGGTGTAAGAGTTGATGCGGCATTTGGTGTACCAGCTTTAGTGGAGAAAATTGAAGTAACTTCACTAGTTGGGAATAATCTTTTCCACTGAGTTTCTGTTACTTTGGTACCTGGTTGCATTTGCATTGGAGCGTATTTTGTTTTACCAGTTTGTAAAGTATATGTTACAGTATGTGATCTGGTATTAACAGCTGCATCTGCACCAATTGTTTGATCTGGAGGAGATTCATCATCATATGTATTTTTAACAGTTAATGTCTTGGTTGAACCTTTCATACCTTTTAATTCAAATCTATTAGAATAATGAATAGTAGCTTTTGATGCAGCTTTATTAAATGCAACAAATACTTGAAAGAAATAGTATCCATCATCACAATCTTCAACATCAATATCAAATTCTTCAGAAAAATCATCTCCCTTTTTAGTATAATCTTTACTAGTAACAAGTTTATTAAAACATTCAATAGGATAACTTCCACTTCCGGTACATAAAAGAACGGAATATGTAACGGCATTAGCTAAAGACCATTCATCATCTTTATCACCATCTGAAGAGTCCAGCCATTTTACGGGAACAGATACTGAACTTCCTGATGCAGTGTATGTTTTATCTTCTGGAGGAGATTTAAGTTCCACGTCTGCAAGAGTGTGAAGAAGAAGCGAGAGCACCACAAAGAGTGTTTTTATGAACATGATTCAAATACTAATTTGTTCAGAAAAACAATTTATTTTTAAATGTTGTAATTTGAATCGAGCGCGCAGTGATGAGAATTCGCGGTCTTGGCTGGGCGGGTGTGTGGTACTAATTTTGGGGCGATATCGTGGTATTTTCTTGGTATATTCGTGGTACACCGCGTTTGGGTTTGGGGCCATGTCGAAATTTGCGTGTTGAAACCATTAAAAGCAACATGGCGGTGTTGTAGATTTCCTTTTTCATAAGCGAGCCAGGGGTATTATGAATTGTGAGATTAAAGGGACTATAGTATAGACAATTATATAGACTTTAGTAAAGGATTATGCATTTTAGCTGAAATTCACCTGGCAGGGTCTACGGTCTTATTTTATTCTACTCCTAGCTATTTCGTCTGTTCTGACCACCATATAATTTTTGCAACCAAATATTCCACTACTTTTGGTTTCCTAATCTGTGACGAATCGTGTGTTATTCTTTGGTTTAGTTTGAAATGCCGAAATTACAATCCATTCTACTTGTGGTAGAATTTTATATAATTACCCTCTTTTTCCTTGACTTTATGTCTAGTTTACGACTCTCAGTTCAATCTGGTTTCTTTCATATTCCAAATCTTACCCTGGCCTTTGCCACTTTCTCTGGATATCTAGATACTTTTTTCCCACTCAATTAACTGAAACGATTTCATACCTCATAATTATGCCAAAAGGCGTAGTGATCAACATACCACTTAATACCTTAAAGGCTATATATTATAATTCAATCAGCCCGTTCCAATTCATGGTAGGATTTAAAACTTTTTTCTTCAAAATTATGTTTACGACCAAGCCACCTGTTTTGCTGCAAGTTTTGCTGCAAGTTTTGCGATGTAATGTTGATGTGATTTATATGTCCTAAATGGAACCAAGTTATTGAATTTAACGAGCTTCTCAGATGAATGGAGAATGCATTGACCCCATGTGGAAGCTTTAGCCACTCAAGGTAGATTAAAATCAATAAAATTCAAGACCGTTGTATATTTAGGAACCAACGAGAATTGTCTATGATTAATGGAAGCTTTAAGCCTCTGGGGATCTTTGAGCCTATGGAAATCTTTAAGCCACCTTACTAGAAAGGTCACATAAAATTTGAAACAATTCATAAAATTCTGTTAATGACTATCCGAACATCCCATCGTAATATATCAACCTCTCTTAAACAGATGTCGCAAAACACATCTGAAAGAAAACAAGCTTGATTTTATCTTGCTGGTCTTCACAAGCATGAATATCATGACAGATAGACACCAGGAAATCTGCTCTCAAAAAAGATAAGAGGAAGCTATTTGATACAAAGTAATCCTTTGTTTAAAGAAATTGGTCTCACGCATAACAGCTTTCATGAGCTTTTAGGGAATCATTCTAATTCTTGTTCTAACATTCCTTTGATTGTAGAGACTTGAGCCAACTTGTGGTAAAAGACAAACCAAATCTTTAGAATATACAGCTGGTGAAAGGTTTATTCATTACCGCACTGTTTTTGCAATCATTTGGTTGATGATAGATTATCATTATCGAATTGTACTAGCTTACCCTTGATATTTGTGGCTTAATAGAAGTACATTTTCCCATCAAATAAATGAAATAAAACAATGTCTTAGTAGAGGATGAAAGAGTTTGTTCGATCAGATTTACTTATTAAAGACAGAACCTAATCAAGATCTAAAGCATGTATAATGTTCGTTTTGCTCAAAACCATCAAGAGCTTAAAAGAGCTTTGAATTGATAGATATGAAGGATATTAGCATTCTTAATGGCAAGTGGAGAAACTAGACCTGAGTGTTCAATTCTATAAATCAATTATTTTATTGCAAAAATGAAACGTGTAATTATTTGAAATCATAGTCTAACAGTACTCAAAACTGATTTCCGTGTTTGCCTTTCAGTTTATTTAAAATACTCTCCAAACTAATAAACGACATTAAAATTCTATTATTCACTTATAAGAGGTTTATGGTAAGTATTATTTTACCTTCTCCACATATTACAAATGATTACTTACTTTTTACTCATCTCCATCGGCTCGGATATAACTTAAAATTCCGTCGGATCTGTTTATCGCCGTTCTCACCTGTAATTGTAATGAGCAACTCCGTTATATAGCTCGGTGCTAAATGTCTCCGTGTAACAGATCATCCCAATCCCGTATGTTCCTTGATTTGTTGACAAGTCAAACGTCCCGCCTCCGTTACATGCTTCTCGTAAGTAATCTGGTCGTACAAAGCTCATACAAAAATTGCTCGTACAAAAAAAGCTTTAACAAAAAAATTGTACAAAAAAAAAGCTCGTACCTTCGGCGTAAAAACATCCCCGCGCGCCGTCGATCAACTACAAATCACAACTACGAATCAATTCAAAACTCTATACCTATATTACACTATCTCCATATATACAATATCGGAATGGAGAGATTCCAATGTGAATTAATTTTTGTAAATCAATTTAAATACTTCTCTTAGCTTGACTCCTTGTCATCACTGTACTATTCCTTCTAAGGGGAGTACTCTTACTTTTGGGCCAGCAAATATTCCAAAAGCTCAAATACTTAAACATTTTAGTGGGGTGTCCAAATTATAGGAATTTGACATGTTTATATAGTTTTAAGTATTCTGGAAGGAAAACTTCAATCTTAGTTCCGGCCGGTGTACAAGGGTGCGGCTTAAACGGTGATAGGTTCGTCCGACGGTGCAAACCGCGCGGCGCTTACCAAGCAGGTTACTGGTTTATTTTTTTGCTTACGAATTCGGGCTTTATTTTCAACCTGCCGCTGAAAAATCTCATCGCATCAGTCGTGTCAATTAATAAGTATATGTCATAATATTAGTAAAGTAGAGTTAGACTTTTAATATTTTACATTCAACTGTCCTATTCGACTGTAAAAGCAACTGTGAAATCAACTGTGAAATCAACTGTAAATTCAACTGTGAATTTAAGTGTAATTTGACATACTTTTTACTATTGTTCCCGGCTTAACTCGTGCGTGCCGTGCCGCCTTATTCTTTCGCATCGTTTGAACTAGCGTCTGACTAAATCCTGTTCGGCACGGGTCATCTCGGTTTCTCGTCAACCCGCGGGTTTACCATAATGGGAACTGAACAATCAAGTCATTGAAGCACGATTACTTACTTTAAAAATATTCGTCAGGTACTAGCACTTGCATGTGCTTCGTATATCCAATGCTTAACTGTTTGCCTGATCTTGGCAATATTTCAATACCTGATAAGTTAGTACTGGCTGCAAAATGCGAGTAGTTGCGATCGCTGTGGGGTTGATCTATTGTTACAATATTATCAGCTGATAAAGTTTATACTTTTGATCCTTATACTCTTTGGTTCTCAAATCATATTATTACTAGATAAGGTATGACTTTAAACTGTCATTGACTTTTTGCTTAGTTAAATTTTAATCAACCTTGGCTCTTTTCCTCTGATGAAATAGATAATTTCTCAAATGAAGTCAATTCTCGGGGTTCATAGTCCAACTTTATCAATGGAAAAAAAACGGGAGATTACATGCAAAACCCCGGTTATCAAAAAACCCTGTTCTGTAATTTGTTACCTTAATTATCTCAATTGTGTACATTTTTGCAAAGATCCGTCCCGAAACTTAACTTCTGTATTACATTTTATATTCACTCCTAAACCATATTTACTAATTTTTACTTAAAACAGCATACCCCAGTGCATAACTTACACTGCTATCCCTGTAACTCTCTGTCTCAGAACTCTGACTATAACCTAACCATCTAAAACCTCCTATTTGCCCAAGCCGTTCTAATAACAACAATACAACATAAATCGGCTTTTCTCCACATATAGTGTTACCAGTTTCTTTGATATACAGACGCCAATCATTTGGAGTACCATGACTTGCAATACTCATAGCAAATTTATCAAGTTGTTCAATACTTTCATGAATCTTCGTAGGTCCAATTTTACTGCTCGATTTTAAAGATACGAGTTGATCATAAATCAATTGCTCGTCATCGTTACCAAATTCCCAATCACCAACTTTAGGTAAATATTTTGTATACCGAAACCGAGACCCCCAATGACAGAAATCAGAACTAACAATAAAAGAATACTGGGGGTCATCAAAATATGGTTCTAAAGCATCTACTACCGAAACAAAAAAATCCTTGTCTCCTGCCCCAAACATCAATGGGACAATTTTTGCATCTAAATGTTCCTGATTCAATCTACGACGAATGAAAGGACAATGCATTTCAAACGAGTGCTCGTCATCGTCTGTTTCTCTATCCATAAATTTAAACAATGGTTTCTGTTGATGGAGAATTTTCGTGAGTTTATGATTAATATCTTTATCAATTTCAAGCAGTCCAAAAGGAGTTTCATAAGCAGAATACTTTGATAATGCAACCGAGTTTTTAAAATAAACATGGTGACTTGGGCCTAAAATAAATATGGTTTTCACTTTTACAGTATCCCATACTGCAAAAGACTCTGCTAATCTAGGTCCTGAAAAACTGTACCCTGCGTGGGGGGCTACGAGAATTTTGGCTCCAGGAATCGGATGGGGAACAGACGATGCAGTTGCGTACCGGTCCATCTGTGCCGCAAGTGCACTAGCCAGTGAACTGTACCAAGAACCAGCGTGTGTAGCGGGTCTGATGGACATGGATCGGGTTTACGAATGATATGCGCGAAGATAAGGAGTGGAGCTCACGTGATGGGGAGATGGTTCGGGATGGGTTATATGTTTGGATTGATGTTGAAATGGTGGGAATTGTTTAGTATGGGGGGTACTCAAATTTTGGTTTGTTTTGGACAAGCTGTCACTTTGCAATCTATTTCGATCTTTTTCGGTCTTTTTCAGTCTATTTCTGTCTCTATTTCGTCTACTCTACTTCATTCTACTAGCAACAATTGAAATCCACACGAAATGCCCGCCTTAGTAGATTCCTGCCCATAGCCCTTTCTGTATTCACTCAACCATAAATATTTCCTCTACCTAAATCCTGTACTGGCACACTTGTTTGTTCTCTGCTCAAACTTCATTAACAGTACAGGAACAGACCCGCCTCTAATATCTTATTCTTTCACATCTTAATATCCTTAACTATGGGAAAAAGAAGCCCTGAATTACCGAAGTTTTCTTTATGTTGTTCGGTTTTGTGGAATCGTTTCAGCATATTGGATGAGATTTTTGATCGCAAAATTCAGGGTCCTGTCTTACCTACTTTTCAGGAAACTTTAACCTTGTACCCTAATTAGAATTTGCTGTCTTTCCTGAATTTTTTTCCAGATCTTAACTCCTTCTGGAACAGAAGTTCGAATTTCTACCAACAAATCTAAGCTTTTTCTTAACTACTATAGCCCAAGTTTTTTTCTTCTCTTGCTGGTTTTGGCTGCAAATTAATATGCTGCGAACTTTTTATGCTGAAAACCATTGGAAAGAATAAGAATTCCCAAAAAGCATAAATAGAGGTGGATTTTCCCGTTTTCTGCTTTTTTTCTTCATACGGACTATATGTCAATTTTTACTTATAAAGCTAGCAAAAGCGTACCTGTCTCTGGTGTAAGACACAAAACTAACACTACTCGTCCCTCTGAAGTCTCTACTGAAGAGGAAGATGCAAGCGAAACTTCCGTCTACGATGAGTTGGTTGAAAAACCCCCAAAGGTTGAAAAACCGCCCACCCTCGACTTCTCTTTCTTTGAAGAATTTGAATGTTTGTGCCATGCAGAAGGAAATGAGTGTAACTCACACTCTAATGAGATTAAATCTCTGTTTCCTTTTGGCGCTGAAGACTACAGTCTTTATGAAGGTATTGTAAACTTATTCCACTGCAAGAAAGAACAAGTCGACTTCAACTATTCTGGAGTTTCTGGCTTGTTTGCAACGGAAAAAGTCTCTGTTGATCCTGACTACAGCGGAATCAAACAGCTTTTCGCAATCGAAAAGCTCGTTGAAGTCAACTATAGGATCAAAGAACTCTTTACAGTTGAGGAAACTGGCAATCTCTATGATTTCTATGGAATCAAAGAACTCTTCAAACTCGAAGCAAACATTCCTTCTTATGAAGGAATCAAAGATCTCTACGAGAACATCTTTGACTTCGAACTCTACGAAGGTATTAAAAACCTTTTTGTAGTTGAAGAAGAAATCTACTCTGAGATCTATGACTGGATTAGAAGTCTAACTATTATCAACGAAATCATTAATGATTTCGAAATGTATGAAGGGATTAAGGGTCTCTTTGAAACATTGGATAATGAACTCTACGAAGGTCTAACTGATCTTTTCTTCATCCATGAAGAAGCGGATTTCGACTGTGAAACTTTAGCTGTTGTTGAAGATGATTCTCTTCATAAATTCCACAGTCTTTCTGTCATTCAAGTAGAAGATTGGATCAAACTTTCTAAGCCAATGAGCGAAGAGGATCTGAAAACTATCGTAGAAGTTGAGAAGAAACTTCTGAGAATCGCTACTATCAGAAAGAAATTTCCCAGACACAAGAAGGAGGAAAAAGTTAGTACTTTGGAAAGGTTAAAGAAAAAGATGAGAGCCTTGGGAAGCAAACTAAGCTTCAAGAAATTGGTGACATGAACTCAAAACATTCGAGCGGAAATGGGAATTGTAAATAGTAAAGTTGAAAACCAAAAAAATACAAAATATATAAAATTTATAAAACAATATAAATATTTTCAAACTCATAGTAATTAATAATATCTTTGAATATAGATAAAATCATTATTTATCACATAGCTGCAAATGATCCTAAAGTTATGATCCAATCAAATGTTGTCTAAATTTAACTCACTTGCTCAATATTTGTTTGCGATTTTTGGTCCATTTCCGCTGGGGTCTTACTGTTTTTCAAGATTATTCACAAGTACTAAATTTTTTAAACATTCGATTGCCTGGACTGAATTTGAGATTTTTCGATGTGGCAGTAATCAAAATTCCTGTGGTCTATATTAAAAGAGTTGTTAGTCAATTATTTGTAAATCATTACTCATCAGCATTATCAGATAAATGTTCTTGCCACTGTGATTCAGGAACGCAGAAAATAGGATCCTTAGGTAATCAATTATAGATGGTTCCAAAATATTCCTTTTTGGGTTGCATTTGATGCTGCGCACACCAAAAAGAAGCATTTGATTTGTAATGTGATTCACGTATTGATAATGCGGGCTAAAAACCATAAGGCATGGAACGATAATTTTGTGTTCATCCACAGAAAACTTTTATTATTTTCAACAAATGGATTCTAACGATGACAAGTATAAATTAAGCATGAATTCCTGGTATATGAATCAACTAAAAAATGTCTACTTATTTAATTACTGGGGTCACTAGAGGAATTGGCTTATCTTTACTCAAGCAAGCTGCTTCTAATTCTAACAATACTGTTATTGGAACTGTGAGAGATCAATCCAAAATTGTTGAAATTGAAAAATTGGGATTTAAGAACGTTAAAGTTATTGTCATTGATTTTGCAGCTGATGAGCCTACTTTTAAGAAAGCTTTTGCTAACCTTGAACAATTGACTCCAAATGGAATTGATATTGTCCTCCATAATGCCGGTGTTGCTTCCTCAGTTTTGGGTAAGAAAGTTCACACTGAGACTATTGAAGAGTACGAGAGATTATTCAACATCAATTTCTTTGGATCTCTTAAATTCTACAGAGCTATTTACGATAGATTGGAAAAAAATGGAAAACCAGTCAAAATTTCATTTACTTCAACCTTGATAGCTTCTCTTGGTAACTTTATTTTTTCTATTCCTGCTTACACAGAAAGTAAAGTTGCACTTAATGCTCTTGCTAAGCTGGTTGCTAATGAGAGACCTAACGACATTGTTATCGCTCTTAGTCCAGGTGCTGTTAAGACAGATATGATGCAAGACGGTATTGATCTTGGTGATATTCCTATTATTCTGCCAGATGAAAGTGCTTCCAGCATTTTGAAATTGATTGATGGGTTAACCTCTGAAAGCACTGGTAAGCTCTGGAGTTATGATGGTACTGTACATAGCTTCTAAGTATATTATATTTTGTATATTTTTCTTATAATATAAGATTTTTTATTCATTTATCCCGGGGCTGTCTGAGGGAACAAATCCGGGGAACCAGGCTTATATTTCCAAATTTTTTCTGACACCGTCTTTCTTCTTCCGAGGGGGAAATAGGATTATATCTCTCTACTTCTCCATAAGATGTTAACCCAGGAATAGTAAATGACCTGTGAAATACTTGTCTTGGCTGGCTTGAATTTTGTGAACCACTAAGAGGATTGAAGGTCCACTCACTTGCACCTGGTAATTCTTCTTCTCTAGGTCTTGTCCTCTGGACAAATCCATTTGCCGCAAGTATATCATCTATATCATGGGCTAAATCATGATCATCATCACTATCCCAGCCATCCTTCCATGAATCATCACTTAAATAGTCTTCAAAGCTAAATTCTGAGTGATTGCCAGAATCTTCGGTTACCTCACTTTGGACGATAGGTATGAAAGACGTTCCCTGTTTAAGCTTTCTACCTTCTTTTGAAAAGGCAGTCTCATAGGAATTTGGACCTTTAATATATTTATTAGCTTTTCCACGAGCCAATTTGTTAGTTTGTTTACCAACATCTGCGTCTTCTTTTTCTTCTGAAACTTCTTTGTCAGAATAATCATCACAAAAATCACTATCCAGGTCCCACTCTTCAATGTCTGCGAGGTTCATAGTTACCATTCCATTTGATTCTTCAGCGAATTCTTCAGTTTCAAGACCGTTCTCCAAAAACTCGTTTGATTCAATTGGTTTTTTTTGTGGATGAAAAACTGCTTCTGGTACTCTTTTGTCAATAACGGCCTCATTGATACCTTCCTCCCCAGAATTGCTCTCTTCCAATAATACATTTTTGGAAACCATTTCAAAGTGAAACCTTTGCTCTCCCAAAGTATTTTCATCATCAATAAAACTCCCTAAAGATTTAGTGTCTGTATGGCCATTATCTGCAGAAATCTCCTCTTGATCACTTTCTGTTAAATCACTACTCCCAGTGTTAGATTTTTTTAAAGTTGTTCCGGTGTCTTGTAAATCATTGTCTGTTTCAGTTGTCTTTGAATCCAGAGAATCACTATTGCTACCCTTGTATTCACTTAAGCTCTCTAGGTCATCTGGTTTTGTTAAATTGTAATCAACAACTGATTTCCTGTCTTCATCGTTTTCAGGATCTTCATAAGTCTCGTCTTCTTCAAGTTCTTCTAATGCTTCAGTCTCTTCTTCACTATCTTCTTCACTCTCTTCACCCTCTTTGAGCTCATAGAAAAATCTTCTGTGGGCTCTTATAAGGCTTTTGGGATTGAACTTTTCTCCTAAAAAGGCAGCTGGGAACTTTGAGTCAAATGTCTTCTTGAGGATAGCTAACGCAGAGATTATTCTGTTGTCAAGATCAATTTTTGTCACTTCATTCCTTTTGTAGATTCTCAGCAATTCCATGGTATCCAATTGGTACTTATAGATGTTTGAAGGCTTCACTCTTGACTCTGGGTTAATAGTATCTTCAACGATTACTTTCGGGTTCCAAATATTTTCAAACCGAGACTTCTGAATAGGGCTTTTCCATATGGTTAAAGCATGTGGAAGGTAAGGGGCGATTTCCTCTACAGCCGTTACTTTTTTCAATTCAATATCAAAAGGACGGAAAATAAGTTCTTGGTTTATTTTTTCCAAGGATTTGTTCTTTGGCATGTTCCAAAAAGATTCAGTCACTTCAGAAAGGTTTTTCTGTAACCCAAAAATATATGAATCAGGAGAAAATATGTAGTTTTTCAGTGGGATATCGCTACAATATTGATTACAAAATTCAAAGGACCCAAATTGTGATACCATTTTGCTAACTTCGGGGGTGATCCTGTACTTGTTTGAAGAGTACCCAATGAAAGGTCTACCTATTATAGGTATTTCACGAGAAGGGTTAGCATGATAAGCAACTTCACAAAAAGTTTCTCCATAAGATTTAGAAGAATAAAATGGTCTTTCATGGACGGGATAAGTGCAAAGAGAACTTTGAAACGGTTTGGGAGTGGTTAGTTTAGAAACTTTAGAATTGGGAGTTGAATCTGTAGTTTTCGATAAGCCACCACTGATTATCTCTTTTGATCTCACAATTTCAGAAATATAGCCAACCTTTAGTTCAACAATAACATGGTAATGCTCATCATTATCTTCAGAGCATGTACATAAGCAATCATTGAATCTGCTTAAGTTGAAGCACATTTTTTCAAGATAAAGTTTCAAGAATAAACGAAAGAATGTAGCCAGCTCTCCTTTGAAAGTTCTTTCAATACCTCTGTAAAAATATCTGAATTCACCAGGAAAATTTGTTGGAGCACAAAATGTGGTTTTGATCTTGATCAAATCATCTCTCTCCACTTCTTGCAAGTCCACCATGAATGGAGGTTTATAATGTAGGGTCTCTTTAATGTAAAAACACTTACCCGCTTCACCGTTTTGGACCAAGTCTTCATTTGAGTCTTCAACGAAGACTTTTATTGAAGAAGTAGTTTTGAAGTCAGTCAATACAGTGGTATCATCAACTTCTATGTCTGATTCAGTCTCGTTATCAGAAACCATTTGCAAGTTATTTAAGTGTAAGTCAATAGTCATTTGTGTGATTTGAAACCCCGAAAATGTAGCCTTTTTATAATTATAGCTCAGCATAATCAGCTTTTTTGCAGCCGCATATTTTTGCTAGTAAAAATTTGAGCATAGTTCGATTATGCTTATTCACAATTATAAGTCCTGCGTAACAAAAGAGATAGTACTGTAATACATGGTATTGAAGAAGTCTGAATACATCCGTAGAGAAGTGTTTGAAGTCTTGTCTCTATGTATTTTCTATGGACATAAGTGAATAAGAATTCCAGAAATTTAGCTGCAAGAAAATTGCTCAAGTAGAATGTTGAAGTCGAGATTTACTGCTGAAGATGCTTGAGTCAAGAGTTTACTGCTGGAATTATTGAATTGGCACCCCTTATTAAACATACTATTAATTTTCCAAATTTCAAGCCTAACATTTTCAAGTGTTACACAAACTTCGGGGATTAGACTGGCTATTTGAATTCTGCGAATAGTTAAATAATAGAACCTAATGCGAACTAAACACCCTTTTGGTAATATAATTAGGGTTTTCAAAGCTTAAAAGGTAATAACATTTCATCCTAGTTCTACTCTAATACTCTTATAACCCAACTCACAATCATGATTCTCATAAAACCGATTTTGATCCTGGCGAGAGAATAAATATACGATTGAACGACCAAGAAATTGCTTAGTCCAAAGAGCCGAAAGTTTAATTGAATTTCAGGGTCTAGGAAATAATTAACTTAATTATGAGCCCAATCCCATTGATTATCACAGTGGTTTTGCATACTATTGCATTAAAGGTTAACGGACTCCTGTGATACGCTCAACCGTGGCTTATGGGAGCAGTTTATACTTTGCAGCACTTAACCTTAAACATTCAAATACATGTGTATTTAGGATTACATATCTTATAAGACACTTGACTACTTTTTAGTGATTTCAGCAACCCAATCGTTACATAAAATCTCTTTATCATTGTCAATATAATAGTAAGATTTCATTGGAATTTGAGTTCTGAATAAAAATCCTGCAGGAGTTTCTTCAGGTTCAAATTTAACCTCATAAGGTTCTTCTCTTGGTTCAAAAGAGTCCCCTAATAAGACTTCAGTCTTGTCAAGAGTGATACCAATTTTTTTTCCAATTTGGAGGTATCTAAATTTTTTAATTGGCTTGTAGACCTTGAAGTGAATAGTGGTTTGATACTTAGTTCCTTCAGGGAACTTCATATGGACATGATCTTCACCTTCAACTTGAACAGTTCTTACTTCACCAGTTTCAAGAAGTTCAACAGTATACTTGACGATTTGGAATTCTCCACTTTCTGGGTACCCTAATAACACCATGTTTGAATTTTAAATTAATTTGACAGCAGGATCAGCCACTTATATATGCGAACGGTTCTACCTCGGTATACTTTTATGCAGTACCTTTTAAACAATAATTATGGCACAGCAACATGTTTACCATTGATTGATGAAACTTGAAACAATGGGTGTAATGATTTTTGATGATTGGATGATGATTCTATGTTGTTTGTTTAATAATATACTCTCATTTTTGTATAAATTTTATATGAACTAAACTAGATAATTGAGAGTAGCGCACCGTTTTGTGGAGTAAACAATAGAGATTTTCATCTCCATTTTATTGTCTAAACGAGTTTTATATATTGTCTAAACGAGAGAAATAATTGTTTGTTTTGATTGAAAAATTCTAATGGTACTGAGATGTTATGCATTTTTATTCCAAGTAGTACTACCTCTCTATTGCTAAAAGTTTTTGAAAATTTGACACTTCTTTCTGTAATTGCTCTACTAGACTTTTAAAATCACGACAATTATCCTCGAATGAGAAATCAAATATTTCAGGACATGTTGGTTCTCTAGTTTCTTGTCTAACCTCCGAAAAGAATGGATGTTCAAGAGCAGATATTACAGAGATTCGACTATGTCTATCCCAATCTAAAAGTTTATCCATCAAATCAACTGCTATAGGTGAAGCAGTTATATAAATCCGACTCAATGGGATTGGGAAGTAAGTTTCTGAAAATATACTTGCTTGCCATTTACTTTGTGCAATAAGCTTTCTAGAAGGCAGACCTCTTATCTTTACAATTTCTGCAATTTGTAAAAGTTGATTCTTGCCCACAAAAATCGGTAAACGCCCGTAAAGTTCACATAAAATACATCCAACTGACCACATATCAACAGCATAATCATATTTTACCATATCGTTCAATAATAATTCTGGTGCTCTGTACCATCTAGTTGCAACATAACTTGTTATAGGAGCAGATTTGGAGTGGAAATCTCCACACATTCCTCTTGCTAAGCCAAAGTCACAAATCTTTAAGTTGCCTTTTGAAGTAACCAATAAATTAGATGGTTTCAAATCACGGTGTATAACTTTTGCAGTATGTAGGTATTTTACTCCACATAATAATTGATATGTAAAGCTTTGGATATGAAATTCACTGAATTTAGTATCTGAAAGTATAACTGTTGAAAGGTCATATTCACATAATTCTTGATAAACATATAGCCCTGAATAAGGCTGGTTATATTCTACCAGAAGATCATACAATTGAATAATATTTGGATGGCCCCTAAAATGGATCATAAGTTTTAATTCTCTAATGGCTCGTTTCATCAATACTTCTTTTGTGAATATTTTTGCAACCTTTTTGATGGCTACTTTTTTATTTGGACAAGATGCAATACTATAAGCAGAACAAACGGTGCCATAAGAACCCTTCCCTAAAACACTTACCAACTGGTAATTGGGGTTGGGAAGAAAGGATTTCATCTCCTTAGACTCCAGCTTCATACCTATTTGTGGTTGATCAAGTTTTAGGTTGCAGCCAAAACTGCGCGCTCAAGAGGATTCGCACGACGTGAAAATTTTCTTTGAAAAACTTTGAATAGGCACAATGAGTTCATCCCACTGTAGATTCTATGAAAATAAATACCCTGAAGTTGATGAGGTGGTAATGGTCAACGTTCAGGAGATTGCTGAGATGGGAGCATACGTCAAATTATTAGAATATGATAATATTGAAGGAATGGTATTATTATCTGAATTATCGAGAAGAAGAATTAGATCCATCCAAAAATTAATCAGAGTTGGTAAAAATGAAGTAGCTGTTGTTTTAAGAGTTGATAAAGAAAAAGGTTATATTGATTTATCTAAAAGACGTGTTTCTGCTGAAGATATTGTTAAATGTGATGAAAGATATAATAAATCAAAAGCTGTACACTCAATTTTAAGACATTGTGCTGAAAAATTTAACATTAGTTTAGAAGAACTTTACCTGAGTATTGGCTGGCCTTTAAGTAGAAAATTCGGTCACGCTTATGATGCATTTAAAATTTCTATTACTGATTCTAGTGTATGGGATGATATTGTACCACCAACTAAAGATATTTTAGAAGAATTGAAATTGTATATTTCAAGAAGATTAACTCCACAAGCTATAAAAATAAGAGCAGATGTTGAAGTGAGTTGTTTCAGTTATGAAGGTATTGATGCTATAAAAAGAGCATTAAGTGAAGCTGAATCACTTTCTACTGAACAAATGCAAGTTAAAGCTAAATTAGTAGCTGCTCCATTATATGTCATTTCTTGTCAAGCATTAGATAAGACACAAGGTATAGAACTTTTAAACAAAGCAATTGAAAAAGTTCAAGAATCAATTGAAGCTGCTGGTGGTAATTGTAAAATTACCATGGCTCCAAAAGCTGTTACTGCAACTGAAGATGCTGCTTTACAAGCTTTATTGGAAAGGAAAGAAGAGGAAGATAAGGATACTTCTGACGAAGAGGAAGAGGATTAAGATACATGCACATTATTCCTTTTTGTATTAATATTATAATATACACGTAAATATACACCGTCAGAATGGTAATGATTTTGTAATCACTAACTCTTTATTGTTGGCTCTCTCTATTATGTAGCCAGGTAAGTTAGGAATGAGTTGTGAAGGAATTTTCAATTCTGTTAATGAGCTTGGTAGCAAGAATTGGTCAATTTCAATTAATTCTTGATTACCACTTATATCCAAAATTTTAAGATTATCATAGAATTTAATGTTCTTCATGAGTTTAAGATCATTGTAACTCAAATCAAGTTCTTGTAAACCTATAGGAAATTCAAAATTTTCTAATAATTTAATTCCTTGATGTCCAAGTTTCAATACCCGTAAATTAGTAGGTAAAATTACATCTTTCAAACTACTGATTCTCTTATCGTTTTCTTCCGCATTAGGGTCCATTTCAATGTCCAAAACTTCTAAGCTGGGTGGGAAAATAACATTTTTAAGTGTCGTTATTAAATTGTTCCCAAGATAAAGGTATCTTAAATTTGTTGGGAATTGGACCTTGTTTAGGGTCTTGATATTGTTTCCTCCAATATAGAGGGTTTCTATTGTGTTGGGAAGTTTCAATGGGTTTATACTATTAACTCCATTATTACCTAAATTCAAATGTTTCACAAAATTAGGCAATTTTAGTCCTCTTGTGTTCGTCATACTCTCTTGTAAATTAAGGGTTTCTATCAGGTCAGGAAACTTTAATCCTGTCATAGAATCATTGGGTATACATGATACATCTAAGTAATGCAAACCCTCTGGAAATTTCAGTCCTTTGATATTATCAATTGGATTAAATGCTAGAGAAAGATCTTTCAAATCCTTAGGGAATTCAAGTCCTCTAATATTATCTATTCTATTGTTAGATAGATTCAATGTCTTAAGAGATGCAGGAAATTCGGTGTAGTTTAAGAAATAGATCTTGTTGTCCATCAAATTTAACACTTCAAGTTTTGGCAGTAGCTTGAGTCCATCAATAGAGGTTATTGAATTACTTCCCGCAACCAAAACTTTCAAGTTCTCGGGCATTTCAAACCCAGTAAGAGTTTCAATACAGTAGCTACCTCCTATATTAAGGACTTCCAATGACTGAGGAAAAGTGACTCCTGGAAAGAAACGAATGCAATTATCACCATAATCAAACACTTTTAAATTCTCCCATGGCCTTATATCATCTTGAATTTCATTTCCAAGATTTGTTAAATCATTCTTTTCGGTTAAATAGATGGTGCTATTACTGTATTTGTTGATAATCGATACATGTACCACTTTTTCCTTATGGTCCTGTAATGCTTCAATGAATCCCGTGTATGCTTCACGTTCTAGGTCGGTATACTCACTCCATTCTTTTTTATCGAAATGGATATGATAACCAATATCCCCCGTGTTCTTTATGAAATCAAGATTTTTTCTGATAAAGTCGGATAATTTCTTCATGTTTGCTTCAAACTCATCTGTGAATTCAACACAGAAATTGAGATGATCGAATTTTGATTTACTTATTTCACTAGCTTCAAAAGTATCTAACTGATCAAGCTCCAAAGTTTGAACATCACTTATAAGCCGCAATTCCCGTAGCTGTTTGCTTATATGATCATGTTTAGGGGTTGCATATAAAATCACTAATCGAGAAGGTTTAGGTAAAGGATTAGGGATATTAGTTGACTGTTGAAGTAATGGTTGAGGGTGTTGTAAGTCCATAGGCAATTGGTAATTTTCGTTTGTTGATGACTTAAGGGCCGTGACTGCAGCCACAAGATCGGATTCTAGGGCCATGGCATCGTTCAGATTGCCCACATGCTCGTTCGAACCAGAAACATTCATTGCACCGGTGTTTTCCAAGTCGCTCATCGCGATGTTATTTAGAAATTATTGCGCAACGGCTGCGAAATTGTTCCAATGCATATATTAATATCCTATTTAATTTATAGTTAGTGAGTCATTTTTTATACTTTGACATTCCAAAACCTAATGGTATTTGCTAAAGCTTTACGGAATGGAACACGTACGTGTACAAGTGTATCAGAATCAACATCAAGCTCTCCAAGTTCTTTTCTCAGACTTCCTGATCCCATTATTTGGTCTCTAGCTAGTATATAACCTCTTAAAGTAAACAACATTATGGTAGCCACCATAAAGGCTACTCCTGAAAAAATAATACAGTGGAGATACAGGGTTGGGTCAGTTGTACCATTTTTCTCTTCAACTAATGAAGTACCTATGATAGGTGCAACTATACAAGAAGCTCCTAAAACAGAGAAAATCATACTGAATGCAATATTCATCTTTTGGATACCCACAAGACGTGCCAACATAGGTGGCATAGTACCCCAAAGTGACCCCATCAATCCACCAATAAAAATGGCAAACGCTATTACTGTAGCGTAATTTCTAGCTGGAATCCACATCGCCAATGTGAAAATACCTGATAATAAATATGAGTAAAATGCAAGAGTGGTTGGTCCATAATAGTCTGCTAAAAATCCCACGATCGGTCTTCCTAGCACACTTCCTAATTGAACCATTGCACTGACAATACTTCCTTGATATTCAGTATATCCCAAAGATGTAGTATAGTGAGCCATCATATAAACCACCACCACGTATCCAAACATACATGTGATAACATAAAAGATAGCTACCCAAAATCCCCAAAACGAAACCACCGATTTGTCAAAGAATGTAAATTCGACTTTATGGTGTTTGGCTCTAGATTTAAATAGCATTATGGCTATCCAAACGCATCCAAATGAGATAATAGCCTGAGATCTTAAAGCCCACCAAACACTTCTATTTTGAACAACTTTTTGCATGGCCAAATTAAAAATAATACCACCTACACCACTTCCAGAAGTAGCTAAACCCTGAGCAAGAACTCTTTTTCTACGAAAAAATTGGGGTAAAATAGTCATTCCTGGTAACGAAATCATTGTTAGCCCACAACTTTGCATAAGGCCTTGAGTAAGGTAAAGCTGCCATAATTTTCTTGAAAAACTAGCAAGAATAAGGGAAGTAAATTGAACACAATTACCAATTATGATAACGGCTTTAAGTCCGATTTTACCCATAAGAAAGTTGATGAAAGGTGTGAAAAGAATAGTTGCTCCTAAAGCCAACCCACCAATTGCAGCATAATCCAATTTTGTAGCACCTGCAAAAGTACCTTCATTTAGGTATACTGAGAAGTAGATTGCAAAACCAGTATTCATACCCCAAGTCATAGCATTAAGTAAAAAACAAGCAACACATACAATCCAACATTTCCCTCTATCGTATATAAGTTCTTCTTCTTGAGATTTTGGAGCAGCTTCTTCATCTTCTTTCTCAGAAACTCTTACCGATCTGGTATCTGAGTCATTATCCGATACACTAGTGCGGGATTCGAGTGAGGGTAGAGACCCGTTACCTGTTTGTGTGTTTAAAGGATGAGATTGTTCCAAGGAGTTCTTGGACATTTTAATTTATAAGATCTAATTGTATTGTATCAAATTAATGGTAAACCCTAGCCTTTATATATAAAAATCTCAAACGTCTTTGCGGGTTCTGGTTGTGAGCCCTGTACGGCATTTTGGGATACTTTCTACTGTGTCGGCTTTTTGAAATATTTTTGCGTTGGTCCTCTGTGCAGGATTTATCTAATATTTCATTAACTTATCGGCGAAAACTCGGTCCGGTGCCGAGGAACTTCAACAGCCTCTTCTATTTATTCCAACTATCACATCATACTGTTTTGATTGGAGCAAATGAGTGATGAAGTCCGGAGCATCTCCTATAATAAAAAAAAAAATTCAACACCAATCAAAATGATTACTAAGAGTCTCTACTCAGCCGCATACTTTCGAGGCCGATGTATTTAACTTGACGTCCGGAAAAATCAATGGTTATAGCCGAATACGGACAATTGTCCTTTGTTCCTAGTTTACGGTGTCACAAGTTGTGTGGATTAATAATCTTCCAGCAAGCCTACATCCCTCAGGTCCGGTCCGATTCTTATAGTCATAAATTTTTAAATAACCATTTGTAAATCATTAACTTTGAGTTAAAGTCACAACTCACTTACGATTTATTGAATGGACTTGTTTGCAGCCAAATCTACTCGGCCCTCCAAAGAAATTATTTACTGTCTACAATAAGCCGCGCGATCCAAAAAGTTACCGTTTGCGAGTAAATTGTAACCGATATACTGAAATTGTTTGAAACCGACAAATTGAGTAGCATATACGGGTTTTTAGTGATCAATCTAACTACACTGATCCTAGTGCCTTGTGTTTGTTTTTCAGTCCTAATTAATTCTTTATACAGTTTTTTTTAATCTGTAGAAATAGAATATATCCAAAAAGGTTTATAAAAATAAAAAAATTGGGGCGAGCCGGGAGTCGAACCCGGTACCGCTTGCAATTCAGCTGAGATGACATAATGCACACCCTAAGCAAGAATCATACCGTTAGACCACACGCCCGTACTAATTACCGCCATAGAGACTTATTTGCGCGCCCGCGCATGGCGAGCACTTTCACGTCTGAGCCATTACTGCTCATACCAGAAAATTTTACCAAATTTAGACCAGTAGGTTCCGCCAGACATTTTGAACTGGCTATAATTCCCCAATTTTTAGAGCTATGCTTCTTAAGTCAAAAATTCATCTATGGGAAATCCAAAAAATATTCTTGTCACCTTTTACGTGATTTTGCTTCTTGAAATCGAAGTTATAAAAAATAATACAAAACCGAATTCAGGAGATTCAAGCATCGCGAGCTGTGTAACGGTTTTGTTTAACTCAAAAGCTTCGTTTCTCTTGCAAATTGTGTTTTTTGATACACATAACACCTCTGAATTTACATTTGTAGATTTTCAACAAAGTACTTAGTATGTCTAGCTACATCAAAAATGATGTTAAACTCTGAATTATTAGGTTTAAATGTGAAAGCGTAAACATTGAATATTGATTGACTGTTTTGATATAGATGTATTTCCAAAGGTATACTATTGATCTGATTCTGTAAATTTTCAGAAAAACACAAAGTACTCGCTTAAGTCCATTTCCAATAATTCAAAGAATTGTAAATCTCACAAAGCTTAGAGTTCCCTTTGAAAAATTGAAAAATGTCTTAAAAATAAAAAAACACAAAAAAAGCCATCATACTAATTTATGGTGCTCTGATAATAACTCTATCTGCTTTTCACTCTTCAATTGATTTTTTTCAATTTTATATACTCAATACTGTAGCCCATATAACATCAGAGCTTCGCGATCAAAAACGCTAATGCGGTTTCTTAACAGCTGTAGAGCATTCTACCGTGGACTCAGCACCACGCGAGTGTTGTGTAACGAGAAGCTCAATAGTATTCCCATATATAGAACAAGAGATATAGGAATCATTGCTCATATTGACGCAGGGAAGACTACTACGACTGAAAGAATGCTTTTTTTCAGTGGTAAGACAAAGAGAATTGGTAATGTTGATCAAGGTGATACTGTAACAGATTACCTTGAAAGTGAACGTGAAAGAGGAATTACAATTCAGCTGGCAGCTATTACCATTCCATGGAATAACAACAAAATTAACATTATTGATACCCCAGGGCATGCAGATTTCACTTTTGAAGTTACTAGATCGTTAAGAGTTTTAGATGGTGCGATCACGATATTGGATGCAGTCGAAGGGGTTGAAGCTCAGACTGAAAAAGTTTGGAAACAAGCTCAAGAACTTTCCCTTCCCAAGATTGCGTTCATAAATAAAATGGATAGAGAAGGTGCTGGTTTTAGTAGAACTGTTAAAGAGATTATTGAAAAATTGCACACCAGAGTGGTGCTTTGCACTTTACCTTACTTCGAGACATCGTCTGAAAACTTACCTGAATTCAAGGGAGTTATTGATGTGGTTAATAAGAAACTTTTAGTTTGGGATTTAGAAGCTGATTCAAACGGAAGAAAGATAAATATCATCGATATAGATGAGAATTCTGAAGTTCATGAGATGGTGAGAAAATCAAGAGAATCAATGGTTGAAACTTTGGGTGAGTTCAATGAAGAAATAGTGGACTCATTCTTAGAACATGATGAAGATTGTCTCGAAATTCCTAGCTCTCTTATACAGAAAGCTATAAAGCAGACATGCGTTTCCAACGATGTGACGCCTGTATTCTGTGGTACTGCGTTCAAAAATATCGGTGTACAACCATTAATGGATGGTGTAACAATGTACTTACCATCACCCTTGGAAGCACAAATCCCCGAGATTGTATCAAGTAAAAAGCTTTCAAAGAAACAACTTAAGAAATTGAAGCTGGCTGCAAAAAGTGAACAAGTAGATGTTGCTGTAAAAATGGATTCCAAAAAGGGACTTGTGATTTCCAATAATCCCAATTTAACTGTTGCTTTAGCATTCAAAGTCATTACTGATAAAATTAGAGGTGTTATGACATTTTTCCGTGTTTATTCTGGTACACTTTCTAGTAACACCACCCTTATCAATACTAGAACTGGAGAAACGCATACCGTCAGAAATCTTTTATTGATGCATGGAGACGAGCCTGAACCTGTTAAGAGTATATCTGCTGGGAATATTGGAGTGATAGCAGGAAATGAAAGTATTGTCACTGGTGATACTTTAGTATCACAAGGAACTCAAAGCAAAGCATTTGATAGTGTGGCAGCCAATATGAAGCTTATGCCAATTGACATTCCTCCACCTCTTTTTAACTCTTCCATTGAACCTTTAACAGCTGGTGATGAGAGATACACGAATGAGTGTATTCAGTCTTTAGTCAGAGAAGATCCATCATTGACTGTTTTCCATGATGAAGAGTTGGGCCAAACCATCTTAAGTGGAATGGGAGAATTGCATCTTGAAATTGTTCGTGAAAGACTTGTGAATGATATGAAGGCAAAGGTCAAGTTAAGGGATGTGGCAGTATCGTATAAGGAAACAATCAGCAAACCAAGTTATGAATCCTGTAAAGTTACAGACGAGGAATCTGGCGTAAGTATTGAGATAAGTCTTGATTCTTTTGAAGGGGATTCGTCTGAGTGTGACTTTGCTGACGAAGAAGGTGCTGAATTGCTTGATCAGGATAACAACATAATCATAGTTGAACCATCAGCTACTTCTGAGCAAATGCTCCAGGCTATAGATGAAAGACGTTGGAAATGTGAATATTCACTTGAACAACTTCAGGATTCCATGGTGCTGGGAATTCGGATTGGATTGCAAATGGGAGGCCCAATTCTTGGTCTTTCACTTCACTCTGTTGTCGTTCGTGTTAAGAGTTGGGAATTCCCATTCGAAGGAAAAGAGGTCAATATTTCCAAATTGTTGGATATAAGTAGACGAGCTATAGTAAGACAAGTTTCGAGTATGAACGAGAGCAATTTTACATTACTTGAGCCAATTATGGAGACCAGAGTTTATATGAACTCAGACAAGTTGGGAGATATTACACATGATTTAACTCAGAGATGTCAAGCCAAAATTTTAAGCATTGAAGATGAAGGAACAGAAGATGTAGAATTGGCACATTGGGCTTTAGAGGAATCAAATAAAATATACTTACCAGAAGATTATACTTTAAAGCAAGGAAATAAGGAGGTGGAAATTAAGAATAAAAAAATGGTACTTGCGGAGACACCATTGAGAGAGATGATAGGGTACTTAAGTAAGTTACGTTCTATAACCCAAGGTAGAAGTACCTTTGACATGACGTATTTGGGTATGAGAAGAACCATCAAGAGTCGTATGAATGGAATCATTAAAGAGTTTCTGTAACTGTAAATAGAATATAGATTAAAATCACAGATCTAAATTACTGCAAAACCCGCGCGATTTCTAAATCATAAGCACAATGAGCCAACAAGTCCCCGATCTTCAACCTTCAGTTACTGATGATGTAAATGTATCACCAAGTCCTTCATCACATGGCTCATCAGATCTGTTTGTTCCAATTGATAAAAATCAAGTGGTGGACGCAATTCAGGTGATTGACGAAAATAAAGAATTCAATGACTCGTTAATCGACTATATTGAGAAAGCTGTCCCCATTTCTAATATTGGTGATAATTATCATATTGTTAGTGTATTTGGATCTCAATCCACTGGGAAATCCACTCTTTTGAATCGTTTATTCAACACAAACTTCGATGTTATGGATGAGTCAAGTAGACAGCAAACCACTAAAGGTATTTGGTTAGCTTATTCTCCAGTTATTAATAGTAACAGTAAGACGGGAAATTTGGAAAATGTGTTTGTAATGGACGTTGAAGGTACAGATGGAAGAGAAAGAGGTGAAGATCAAGACTTTGAAAGGAAGTCTGCTTTATTTGCATTATCTACTAGTGAGGTGTTAATTATCAATATTTGGGAGACTCAAATTGGTTTATACCAAGGAGCAAATATGGGGCTTTTGAAAACTGTGTTTGAAGTCAACTTATCTCTTTTTGGTAAGAATAAAGTTACTAATAATGATAACCATAAAGTTTTATTATTATTCGTGATTAGAGATCACGTAGGTGTAACTCCAGTTGAAAACTTGGCTGCTACTCTTACCACTGATTTGGTTAAAATGTGGGACAGTTTAAGTAAGCCGGCTGAATTACTGCACTTGAAATTTGAACAGTTTTTCGATACTCAATTTCATACCTTGGGTCATAAAGTATTACAGGAAGATAAGTTTAATGATGATGTGAAATTGTTGGGAGACAAATTCGTTGATCCTAAAAATTCCAATTTCCTTTGGAAACCAACTTACCATCATGATTTACCTATTGATGGTTGGACTATGTATGCTTCCAATTGTTGGGATCAAATCGATAACAACAAGGATTTGGACTTACCTACTCAGCAAATTTTGGTGGCTAAATTTAAGTGTGATGAAATTGTTAACAGCCTTTATGAAGAATTCCTAGTTAAATATAACGAGCTTCTATTCAAGAAGTCTGCATCTGAGTTTACCAAAATTGAGGATTTGGAATTTAAGGAAACTTCTTTATTGATGAAGGATTTGAAATCTGATTTCTTAGAACAGTTTGATCTTTTGGCCTCAAAATATAACAAGGCTGTTTATGAACAAAAGAGGTTATTGTTGAACGAAAAGATTTTGACTAAATACAAGGAATTGTTTAATTCCTTGAGCAAGAAATTGAGTGGTTTGGTCTTGAGACAATTCAATATTCAATTAGCTAGCGACAATGAAGATGGTGAGAAATTCATTGATAAAGTCAACAGATTGAAGTTGAGCTCTATAGCTCTTTTGACTGAAAGTTTGACCTTGATTTCGATTGGGGAACTCAATTTTGACGATAATACCACAGCATTTATTGACGAATTGAATGAGTCGATCTCCAAGCAACAGGACAGAGAATTAGATTTTATTGTCAGTACCTTAACTAAAAAATTGGGTAACCAATTAAACAAGTTTATGATCACCGAGATCAATGATGTTAGCGAATCATCATGGGAAAAGATTTTCGATAAATTCACCAGTTTAATCAATAATTCCTTAAGCAGCTATGAAGAGGGATCAGAGTATGATTTTGGATTGGGAATTTCTAAAGAAGCCAATGTTCATGCTGCCAACAAATTCAAGTTCAAATCATGGTGTAGGTTCTACCAGCTTATCAAGAAGAATCTTTCAAAGGAGAATATCTTGAATATCTTGAAAGAGAGATTTGACGAGAAATTCAGATATGATGAGAACGGTGTTCCTAAGTTATACAACAATGAATTTGAATTGGATGCTAATTTCAACAAGGCCAAATCAGAAACGTTAGTTCTAGTTCATTACTTGACTATTGTGAAATTAGAAGATTCAAGTGAAATTGTTCCAGAGTTTGACATTTTTAAAGACGATTTGAGAAAGAAATACGATGAGCCAATTCTTGATGAAGAAGATGAAAACGAAGATATCGATTCTAATAAATTTAGTCATATTATCAGTGAAGTCGACAAGGCTCAAGTATTGAGTAAATTTAAAAAGGAAGTCGATGCTAAGTACATTGAAACCAAGAGATCAATTGTGCAACATGTTACGTCAATTCCATACTACATATATCTTGTCATCGTTGTATTAGGGTGGAACGAATTTTTAGCAGTAATTCGTAGCCCAGTATTTTTCACAATGGCATTAATACTAGGAGCAGCAACCTATGTATTATACCAATTAAATATGATTAAACCTGCGATGCAAGTGGGACAAAAAATGATTGAAGAACTGGTTGCACTTGGAAAGCAAAAACTCAGAGAGTTTTTAATTGACGAAAGTGAATTTCATGGCAGAAATTTAGAAAAAATCAGTAAGCCAGAAGAGATTGAGATGGAAGATTTAAAGAGTGAAGCAAATCAAGAAATTTGAGTTTATAGTTAATAAAGATGAGTTCTACAACGTTAATTTTTTACCCCAATTGTTTATTGATTCGATAATGTAACGTTTTTGTTACAATCTAAATCGTCCCCCACAACTGCAACCTTAAAAATGGAACCGAGTAAATGTAACATCGGTGGATGCGCGATGAACCCGAATTAAATTATAACCGTATTAAAATACCACGATATGAAAAAAAAATGGTACGAAAAACCCAATTGTTAGCTCCGCATTTAGGTCGCATTTTTAATCTGTTAAGCTGTTACTGCAACCTCAAATAAAGGTTCGCTGAAGCAAATAAATAGTGAATCAAGGAAGCTTTTTTTAACGATAAGAGGATTTTAAATTATAACTATTTGAATTAAAACTCTTTAAGTTAATATTTCTTCCATAATTTATCTTAATAATGCTTCATTCAACTCCTATACAAGTACATAACGATAAAGATACTTTACCCCTTCTTGATATACTTCCAACTGAACAACCTGAATTACTGGAAGATGATACTAATCTGTCAGTTGATGATGCTTTCCATGAAATCTTGGAGATGTTTAGTGGGAAATTAATTAATAAGGATATGCATCATCACCTGGATGGAGTTTTAGCAGATTTAAATGAAGCTCTTAGTGATAATTCACAAATTAGCATGTTACCAAATTTTAATATAAAACCTACTGGTGATGAAGAAGGAAAATATCTTGTTATTGATTTAGGTGGTAGTACTTTAAGAACTCTGGTGGTTGAAATTGCTAGTAAACAATTATTCAAATCTGATCAAAGAAGTGAAAGAATAACCATTGTTAATGAAAAAAAATGGATTGTATCAAATAATGATAAATTAATCAATAAGGATTTTTTCAAGTTTATTGGATCCAAAATTGTCGAGACCATAAAAGATCAGTCAGTTATTAGTCTTGACGATGAACAAGTTAATGTGGGTATTACTTGGTCTTTCCCATTAAATCAAGAAAGTCATAATTCAGGTAAAATCGTACATGTTGGAAAGGGATGGATAATATCTGATGAAATCTATAATCAAGATTTGAAGACCATTTTGGAGTCAACTTTGAAAGAGCATTTCAATTTGAATATTGATGTTAAAGTGGTGATAAACGATTCACTTGCAGTTTACGCCGCTGGCAAGTTTTTATCATCTGATTTACAGTTGGCCATGGTATTAGGAACCGGATTTAATGTGTGTTGTTCACTCGATACTTCAGATAAATTCGATATAAAAAAGACACTTAACCAAGACGCTATACTTATCAATAGTGAAACGTCATTATTTGGTACCAGTTTATATGAATTGGCTAATGAATTTGACCAGATGATTGACGATAGATTTAAATGCAATGAACGTCCATTTAAATCTCATATGACTACAGGAGCTAGTAATTTGGTATTTCAGCCATATGAAATCATGACTAGTGGAAGGTACTTACCTGAATTAACAAGACTCTCACTTAACAAACTATACCAAAACTGTGAGATATTTCAAGGCATAGAAATAGCTAAAAATAATAGATTTTTCACCAAATATGACGGACTCAGTGGTGAACTTTTATGTTCAATTTCTGAAAGTGAAGATCTCCAATGCATTAGCAAGGAATTTACAAAAGAGTTTGGGTTCGAAATCGTTTCCGAAGATGCATATAAAATCAAACAATTAGTGGATTCGATTATTATGAGGGGTAGTTACACCATTGCCATTGCCATACTATCATTTATCAAATTAATGGCCATGCATAATAAAGGAGATCTTGGGCCAAAATTGACCGTGGGTTATGTGGGCAGTATCATGGTGTATTTTAACAATTATAGAAAATTGATTCTGCAGTATATCAACAACAGTGCATACATCCAGGAGATGGGAATGACGGTAGATTTAATGTCTATTGACGATAGTTCTATCGTCGGAGCTGCTGTTGGTGCTGCTTATTTTAAGTAGTTTAGAATAGCATATGAATCTATATCAAGTTAAATCTTAGTTAGGTTAGGGTAATTGAGTCTTGAGTAAGCAAAACGATAGGGTCAAAAGGTAGAGTTAAAAAACAAATTGGGTTAAAAGGTAGAGTAAAGAACTGAGAGCCTCAATTTTCAAGAAATTAATGTTGAAATTTCATGTATCCATTTTCTATATAATATCTACAACTTATACTTGATTCCACTAGCCTCAAAATCACTCACCACCAAAGTATTACGATGTCCCTGTAAGTACAGAGCTGGGAAATATTGATCGTTGGCCTTACCATTAACAGCTTTCAGCAAAGCTTCCTTTTTGTTCTTACCCAAGACGATAAGAATAATTTCATCTGAATTGTCCAAAATAGTTGAGATTCCAACTGTTAATGCATGTTTTGGTACTTTATTCAAATCATTATCGAAAAATCTACTATTAGCTTCAATAGTTGATTTGACCAAATCGACTTTTCTAGTTCTAGAGTCCCTTGAGCTACCTGATTCATTAAAAGCCAAGTGCCCTTCAACACCCATTCCTCCTAAAAACAAATGGATTCTTCCATATTTTTTAATACGAGCTTCATAATCACGACATTCCTTTTCAGCATCTTTGGCCAATCCGTTCAAGATATTAATATTTTGTCTTGGGATATCAATGTGGTTGAAAAATTTGTTGAACATGAAATAGTGGTAACTTTGAGCATCAGAAGGATCAATATTTAAGTATTCATCCATATTGAAAGTAACAACATTTTTAAAAGATACTTTACCCAGTTTATTTAATTGAATTAATCTTTTGTAGATTCCTTCAGGGGAAGAACCAGTTGGAAGACCTAAAACAAAAGGCTTAGATGGAGATGGATTGAATGCATTAATCTTATTAGCTATATAGTTTGCGATAAAGTCAGAAGCTTCATCAGCTTTGGAAAATACTGCTTGTCTCATTAATGAAATTAATGGCTGCAACTGACTATTTATCTAGTCATGAATTTAATGTAACCGTATTAGAGCCCGCACTAATATTTGTTTAAATGGTACCACCCTACCGCGAGAAAATCTTGGTTGCATTCCTGAGGTTGCATTCGCACAAATGTAACCGCACATGTTGCATTACTTTTGCTGCAACATGATTAGTGTGAGTATATATTACCCCGTGATTCTCGAATAGTGGATAATAATGACTTTCGAAACTAAATACACAAGATTTACAAATTGTCATCTCATTGATAATGGGATCACTTACTATAATACTGATTTGTATACTGATAATATAACGGGGAAAATCATTGAAGACCCAAATGATCCTCATTTTACAAGCGTAATAGATTTAAACGGTCAATATCTTACACCAGGATTAATTGATATTCAGAATAACGGATTTTTCGGTTTAAATTTTTCAAATTTGTCAAGTGATTCAACTGATGAACAAGTTGAAGAATATCGTGCTTTTTACCAAGATGTAATGGCTAAATTTTTACATACGGGAGTTACTAGTGTATGTCCTACCATTACATCTAACTTCCCTCAAGTTTACCTGAGAGTGCTACCAATTTTGAAAAGGCTGCGTTCGGCTGCAAAATGTGATTCTTTGGGCGCGCATTGTGAGGGTCCTTTTATCAGTATGATTAAGAAAGGATGTCACCCAACAGAGACTTTTGTCACTGCTAAAGAAGGTAGCTCTAAGTTAGACGAGGTCTATGGTGCTGATAATTTATTGGAAAATGTCACCATTGTCACAGGAGCTCCAGAAATTGAAGGTATATTGGATGTGATTCCATACTTGCGTGAGAAAAATGTCGTCTACTCTATAGGCCATACCAATGCAGATTACGAAACTGGTTTGAAAGCTGTTGAAAATGGAGCTACTATGATCACACATCTTTATAATGCCATGCCTCAACCACATCATAGAGATGCAGGTGTAGTGGGATTAATCAATAATCCTATTTTTGATACCCCATATTTCGGTATAATCTGTGATGGGATTCATGTTGATCCTTCAATGGCTTCAATGGCATTTAAGTCTCATCCTGAAAAGTGTGTACTTGTTACTGATGCAATTTTCATGTTTGGATTGAAAGACGGTGTATACAAATGGGATAGTAGAAATATTGTTAAAGATGGCTACAAGCTTATGTTAGAAGGAACAAAGACATTGGCTGGAAGTGGAACTTCCTTAATTCAATGTGTGAGGAATGTTCTTAGATGGACTAACTTACCACTTGCTGAGGTTGTTAAAGCTGCTACTAATAATCCAGCAAAATCGATTGGGGTTGAAAAGGAAAAAGGGTTCTTAAACGTAGGCTGTGATGCAGATTTAGTTGTTATGGATGAATTTGCATCGATTCAGCTGATATATAAGTTGGGTAAAAAAGTAAGCGTTGATGATCATAATCAACCTGCTAAGTTAATAGCTTCTTTATAAATAGCATAATAATAAACTTAAATGTGGTTGCAAATAAAGAAGCGACTTCGCATTTCAAATTGCGATTTCGAATATACCATTGCCTGATCATGTACGGGGTTAAAATTTATTTACGTCCTGTGATTGGTGTTAAAACACCATCATGTAATTATGCTACTATAGCAAGAATTGGAGACTTCCATGAAAAACACCAATTACCACCGTGGCCGAAAAAATCAAAACCTACTCCACAAGAATTATTCCACCTCACGCAGCAACAACTTCTGCTTTCACCCCTTGAATTTAACAAGCTACTTAAAGCTACGTATAACAAATACCTTAAAATATATCACCCAGATGCCCTTAAGAATATGAATGTTTATAATGAACGAGAAACCCTTATGACTGACGAAATGATCCGCAATCGATTCCATGCTATACAAGACGCATATTCTGTTCTTAAAGACCCTAAACGCCGAGTAGCGTATGGCAGAGCAGAGAATATGCATTGGGGCCAATATACAAAGAATACAAGCAATTTTGATGCGTTCAGAATGGCTAATGCCCATAGAAAAGCGTATAGATTTGAGAATGATGAAGCATTTTGGAAAGCTGGTACTTGGGAAGATTACTACCGAATGAGATATAATAGAGGAGCACCCACGAAAGAGGAATTCGACAAGAACAAAACCAAGATACTTTTAGGAGTCGTAACAGTTATGATTATTAGTACAACTATTCAGATCATGCTAGCTTTTGAAAATAGCAACGATGCAAGATATCAGGCTCATTTACAGAATCTCCAGCTTTTGAAAGAGCTGGAAAGACGTGATGAGTTTGATACGAGATTTTCAAGTTTGAGAAGACTTTTAGTGAATAGAAGAGCAGGAATTGATGATCATGGGAAATTAAAAGAAATGGAAAAAGAAGATGCAGCCGTATTAACAGAATATGCCCGTAGACAAATTGAGTCTTACGAAAGAGGTTCATGAAATTTTAAATAGACAAAAATCGATCCGCATTCGCACATTAGTCACAATGGACTTTATGAAACCTAAAACGGTCCTTGACCTCAATAACATTAGGGAAGCACTTGTTCGTATGGAAGAAAGTATTGTATTTGCTCTCATTGAAAGATCCCAATTTTATTCATCTCCTTCTGTTTATGCAAACAAAAAATATATTCCTAACTTTGACGGGACAATGCTCGATTGGTTTTTGCTTCAAGTTGAGAAAACTCATTCCCAAGTCAGACGTTATGATGCTCCAGACGAAACTCCTTTTTTCCCAAATGATCTTTTACCTGAAATTTTACCTCCTGTAAATTATCCAAAAATCTTAGCTGAATTCTCCGATGAAATTAACGTTAATCATGAAATTAAACAGTTTTATATCAATGAAATCGTACCTCAAGTGGCCTGTAAACAAGGTGAACAACCTGAAAACTTGGGTTCCGTTTCTGTATGTGATGTTGATTGTTTACAGGTGATTAGTCGTCGTATTCACTTTGGAAAGTTTGTTGCTGAGTCGAAATTTCAAAATGACCGTGAATTATATGTGAAATTGATCAAGGAAAAAGATGTAGAGGGAATTGAAAGATCCATTACAAACCTGGCAGTTGAAGCCAAAATTTTGGAAAGACTTATAGTTAAAGCAGAAAGTTATGGAACTGATCCAAGTTTGAAATATACCCAAAATAAGCAGAGTAAAATCGATCCCAAACTCATTGCTCAATTGTATAAGGATTATATTATCCCATTAACTAAGAAGGTAGAAGTTGAATATTTATTACGTAGATTAGAAGATGATTTTTAAAAGTTAATAAATGTATTACAAGTAAGTTTATGAGATAATTTAAACATTTAGTATATTAAACACACTAGGATACATTAGAAGATTAACCATCCGATAATGAAAGCAACCAACATCAATATTACAGTTAAAGGTAAAGAAATGCCACCAAAAGAAGATTCTTCCTTTGTAGAAGTATTCTTGGATACGGATTCATTTTCAGTTTGATCAAATTTTTCATTCAATTTATTGATCAGCTTATAAGAATCAGCTATTTGTTCCTTTTCTTGTTCAACATCTTTTTTGTTTACTTGTTTAGAACTAGATGATACATCTCTAAGTGCAGAAGAAACTGCCTTGTCAGCTTTATCAGCAGTTGAAGAAGCAGATCCAAAAGCAGCACTTCCACCGGAAGCAGCACCCAAGGCAGCAGCCGAGGCGGCCCCAGCAGCACCAACAGTACCAGCAGCACCAGCAGTACCAGCAGCACCAGTAGAAGTCCCTTCACCAGCAGAAATGCCTGGACTAGCCGAAGTATCTTCAACAGAATTTTCTTCAGCAATTCCATCGTCAGATTCAATAACGTAATTAACTCTTAATTTTTTACTTACTAATTGAGCCTTGTTTTGTTTTTCTAAATCAGCCCAAAATTCACCAACTTTACTTGCTTCAGCATCTTCAGGGCAAGGAAGAGATACAATTAAAAATTTATCTTTACACTTGTAATGCTTGGATAAAGGCTGACTAAAAGCTTGTAAAATAATGGCCACCTTAATACTATTGCCTGGGGCGACGATGCTAGCGTTTGGTCTAACACTGTATAATTTTGGAGCGGTAGTTTTAACTTTAAAAGCTAAAGGACCAGCAGTGGTGTTAGTTATGGTTAAATGTTCCGTATTTGGTGAGAGGAAATCGCCTATGATGTTAGTATGAGTTTTGATGCCCATAAGTGTTTTGGAATGGGAATGATTGTATCAAAACATACCTCTAAATTCTAAAATTCCTGGTGAAACTTCCATGCTGTGTTGATAAAAGGAGAAACGTCGTTGATTCAAATCGCGCGCTGACTGTGAAATTTATGAAAGGCTGAGTTGAGAAGAGGGATGGAGGAAAAGCTGCAAAGGGAGGAGGAGAAGGGAGAGAGAGTGAGAGGATGAGTTAGGGAGAGGGAAGGAATAAAATGAGACAAAGAAGTTTTTGTATTGGTTGAATTTTCATTCTCAATTGTGCATGAACTGACTGAATATTTTGCATCTTTCGTTTCGTCTCACCACTCGCACGGGATTGCACGAATGCTCGCACTAAAAAAGCGAGATCTCGCTTTAATTACCGAGTTTCCAGCTATATAAGAATTTGTACTATAAATATGAAGGAAATTTCATCAACACCTCTGATTTACTAAACATAAAGAACTTCACTTATATTAATATGTATGAATATCTACTAATAATCATCACCACGACTAACTACTTCTTTTTTGTGGGGATGCAACAAAATCGTGTGTTCGAACTGGGCCGTATAACTACCTTTAACATCTACTAATGGTGGGTAATCATTAACTACTCCAGCACGAACTAACTGATTTAATGCAAGTAAATACTTTTCTTGACCTAACCGATCCAAGTATCTTCTACACCATGGAAGAGTGTTAAAGTTTTCTTTAATAACATTTCTAAGTGCTTTAGCTCCTTCTGGAAGTGGTACATCTACATCTGTATTTAACGAATAATGTGAACATTCTCCTTCTCCAATCACATATCCAGCACCTGTAGTTCCAAAAGTTTCAATGGCAAAAGTCTCTCCTTCTTCCATCTTGGTCATATCACCATTGGGAACAATAGGAACAGATTTATCTCCATGAATAGAATATGGGAAAATATTGTGCCCATTCAAGTTTTTGATGCACTTAATAGGGTATGTTTTCCCATTGAGTTCAAGTTCATAACTCTCCATAGCTTCTTGAATAACCTCTCCAATATCATTCAATCTTACATCGATACCGGCAGCTTTCACCCCAGTATTAGTAGCATCTTTCACGGCTGCAAGTAAGTTATCATATTTATCATCCATGGTGAATGTAAAAGCAGAATCAACAATTCTTCCATTAATGTGTACACCAATATCCACCTTCATCACATCTTCGTACTTTAATACTACTTTATCACCAGCATTAGGAGTATAATGTGCAGCCACATGGTTTAATGAAAGACCAGTAGGAAACCCAATTCCTCCATCCAAAAGAGTATCTGCCAGGGCATATGATCTAACTGAGTCTTCGATCAAATTAGCAATTTCTGTCATAGTCATACCTGGTTTGATAGAAGATTGAGCTTTATGACGAACTCTACGGTGAATTTCAGCTCCTTTTCTAAAATCTTGCCACTTCAGTTCATCTTGACGATCAAGGTATCTTTTTTCTTCATCTGTAGTTCTGTAAGAATTTACTTCAAGAGGATATTCCATCCATTGACCTTCAGGGTACACTCCATCAGGGAAGGAGTTAGAGATGGCAGTAATTTTCTTTTTCTTTTTATTTTTTTTCTTTTTTTTACTTGGAGCAGATTCCACTGGTTCCTGGGCATCGGCTGAAGCTTTTTGGGCTGGAGTTTCGGGCTCAATGGAGATTTCTTCCACTTTCTTCTCTATGTCTTTAGTACTCATAGTGAAAATTTTCGCGACCCTTAGTTTTCAATTAGGTTACCAATTTGAGAAGATTTAGTCTATGAGAAAGCAAGATGCAAAAAAACAAACTAGGAGACTCAAACTAAAAGACTAAAATACTAGATGACTCAAATACTTAAAAATTAAATCAGTAAAGACTAAAAGATTAAAGACTCAAAAGTTGACTCAAGATGGCCATATAATTCATACTCTTCTACATATTTTATTCATTAATCCAAACCTAATATACACTATTCCTTCTGCTCTGTATTCTTAAACAAACCAACTTTATCAAAGTTGATCATCTTCCCGTCTACAGCTCTCAGGCCATGAGCATTGGCCAAAAGATTACTAAAATCAGGCGTTTTTAAAAAATTTTTACTCAAATTAGCACCACCAGGTGAAGGCAGAAAGAAATTAACGTAGTCGTTCATATTGAACCCAGCAGGCGTCAATGCAAGCCCGGACGACGGCAACCCCGATGCAGTGTTTTGGCCATTACTAAACAAGTTAACCAGAGGTGTTAATCTGTTCTGAGGTGTTTTACTATTGGCCGTATTTGCATGACGTTTAGGCGTCAATGGAGGTGGAGGAGCGATAAATGAATTTGAAGACAGGTTCAGTGATGTATGTTTATGAACAGAAAACGTTCCTGACGAAGTTGGGGCTGAAGATGAAGCAAATTCATTAGCTGGGCCATTAGGTTTCTTTACATTTAATTTTGGAGTATTAGGGAAATATGATTTAGCTGGTGATGGTGATGTTGCAAGATACATCAATAAATCTGCTCCTTCTTCGTCATTATAGTTTTTCAGATTGGACTGAGTGGGAGTTTTCAAAAGTGGATTTGAAGTACTCACATTTAATTGACCTTTTGATAAAGTTGGAGTAGTTTGAACTGAAGGTGAAGGAGCAGAAGTATTTGAATTCGATGTTTGTGAAGACAGTTGCTGGCTATTATTTTGGTTAAAGTTAGGAGCTGGAGGCTTTGGTTTCTGAGCACTTAATGGAGGAGATGGCTTTAAAGCCAGAGGTTTTGAAGGAGACTTTGTAGTCGATTGTAAGATCATGCTGGGTTGATTCTTCAAAGGAGAAGACCTTGGTTTTTTGATGGGGCTATCCAGAATGGGCAGTGAAGATAACAAGGAGGCAGCAGCTGAGCTTCTCATATGAGTTGGTGATTTATTATTTGGTGAATAAAGGGGAGATGAGCTCAATAAGTAATTAAATTTATTTGGACTTTCGAAATTCTTTTTCGATACATATTCCTTTAACGGGCTGATTGGTTTAGCCACTTTTGAATTTGGAGTACTTTGTTGTTGTTTAGCAGTTATTGAAGCTTTTGATAATTTTTTCTTCAATTCTTTTGCAATTTTCTCCAAATCTTCCTTTTTTAAAGGAGTTTTCTTTTCCTTTGGAGCATCGATTTCCATATTGGAGGAATTAGTTGGTGTTGAAGCAGTAGTAGGAGAATTACCAATATTAGTATTATCGTTTTGAGAAGATTCCCTTAATACGTTCATTGGATGATTACCGAAAGGTGATAATTAATTGGTAATTGGAAGGAATAAAGATGCTTTAAGTCAAGCAACGGGGTAGATACGATAGGGCAGTGTGAGCTTGGAGAAGTTCAGGTTGGGTAAAGAACTTTATAATCTATGAATGAGCCAGCAAGAAAAGCAAGGTGATTTAAAGAGAATTTTTAGCAGAGCATTTTTGACGCGTATAATTTAGCGAATTTTACCGTTTTGGGATAAATTGATGGCGCGTGAGGCGGACTAAAAATGAGGCGAGAGTGGCGATAGAATGGCGATAGAATGGCGCCAGAGAAGCGCGAAAATTGCACGAGATTAGCACCAGAAGGGTGTAAGTCTGGTGGAGCATGGGCCGATCTCGCCTTAAAGTTGAGGCGACAAGGTGCTATTTAGCCATGTGCGTAAGCGAGAATCAGGATCATAAAGGGGTAAAACTCTGGCAAATACACTAAAAAGGAGGTTCTCTCAATGAAGGAGTATTTCATAGTCTCCTAAACTCAAAAACTAAATCAACCCATGTATTTCGGGTTTTTCACTTTGGCTGATCCTATCTTATTTTTCACTATCAATTTTCACTTTTTGCGATAACGCGAAATATGCTTCTCTTTCTCGTGCCAGTAGTGGTAATTGTCACGGCATACCAACTCATTAGCACTGCTCTACCGCAGTTTCTCCTCGTACCGACCCAGCACTGGAAAGATAAGATTTCCCATGTTTTGAACTACGAAAAACCCATTTATCTCAAGGTGGGTGCTAAACGTTCAAGCTTTAGAAGAAGGCTCATTTGTGCGTCCAAACAGCCGTTTTTTTACAACAATTTCAATAACAACAAGCTAAAGCTTTACCCGGAGGAAGACGACTTGTTCATGGAGAGAATGAAAATTAGAGACCCAAATGACCCGAAAAGACGAATTTTGTTTGGGTTTTTTCACCCATACGCTAATAATGGTGGTGGTGGTGAAAGAGTTTTGTGGCAGGCCGTACACTCGACTCTCGTGGCAAGTGACACCAACATCGCCGTAATTTATACCGTGAACGTTGCAGAGCCTGCTAGTATCATTTTGAAAGCTGAGCAGAAATTTGGTATTTCTGTCGATGCAGATCGAGTAGTAGTGATATATTTACGCAAATACGGCCATCTTATTGACGATAAGTACTGGAAACACTTCACGTTAATTGGCCAGTTGTTTGGCTCGTTAATGCTTTCGTTAGAAGCTTTATACGAGCTTTCACCCGATATTTGGGTCGATACTATTGGATTACCTGGCAGTTACTGGCCTGTAAAAATTGCCCTTAAAATCCCTATTCTTGCATACGTACACTATCCTATTCTCCAGGAAAACATGTTCAACAAGCTTCGGTTCCTGAAGTTTACTCAGCTTGTACAAATTCGTTCTTTGGGTGATTTGAAGCTGGCTGCTAAATTCATTTACTGGTCCATTCTCTACTACGTTTACGTCTATCTAGGCTCGCTAGTCGACGTAACTCTTGCTAATGGATCGTGGACTCACAACCACATGAAACGGATCTGGCTGTGGAATAAATCAAAGGTTGTAGATAGACTTTATCCACCATGCAACACTGAGCTTATGCCTTTACCAAATGAGGTTGATTTGGAAGGAGAAAGACTCAACAAAATGCTCTATATCGCCCAGTTCAGACCTGAAAAACGTCACGAACTCGTACTCAAAGAGTACAGAAAGTTTGTCGATATTTTCACCCAAATGAAACAGCCGCTCAAAAACATGCCTACACTTATTCTTCTAGGATCTTGTCGTACGGAAAACGATACCCAGACACTTGCGGATGTTCGTGCTATGGCCAGCGAGCTTGGGCTTGAAGACTACGTCGAATTTGTGGTTGACTGTCCGTATCATGAAATGGTGTCTTTATTGGATAAAGTATCATTTGGGCTCAATTCGATGTGGAACGAACACTTTGGAATTGGAGTGGTGGAGTATATGAACCACGGAGTGATACCTATTTCCCATGCTTCTGCTGGGCCACTTTTGGATATAGCTGTGAACAAAACACTCGAGCCTGCAACTGGGTGGAAAAGCGACAGTGGATTTTTTTTCAAAAGCAAAGACGATCCAGATTACTATCCAGAGGAACAGACTGGCGAAAAGTATGTTTTTGGAGACAAAGAGTACGAGAAGCTTACGTTTAACGGAAATGAGTATGCTGAGCTTCTGACGGTTTTGGCACGGATATTTATTTTTGAAAAGCAGCTGGAACACGAGATGGTAGAGATGAGAAAAGCAGGGTATGAGCTAGCATATGAGAGGTTTTCCAACCGGGAGTTTGACAAGCAGTGGATCAAGCATTCGCAAGAGGTGGTGAGTTTGGAGAGGCAGTTTCGAGAAACACGCGGGACCGATCGAGTGTATTAATAGAGTGATCATTAACATTATATTATAACATTATAGCACTAGTAACATCTAACTTATAACTTTATAAGCATAATATAACATAATCTAATAAATATAATATCCAACTTTTCATCCACCTGTTCGCGAATTTTCACAAATCAACAACTCACACAATGAAATTGGACGTGGTCAGACAATTCTCTATTCGTTCGGAAAGAGTCAAAGGTATCGACCTCCATCCCACCGAGCCGTGGGTTCTTACCACCCTTTACAATGGGAAGGTTGAAATTTGGTCTTATGCCACAAATACCCTCGTCAAATCAATCCAAGTAACCGAACTTCCAATCCGTACCGGGAAGTTTATTGCCCGTAAAAACTGGATTGTGGTTGGGGGTGATGATTTCCAAATCAGAGTCTACAATTATAACACGGGCGAAAAAGTCACTCAATTTGAAGCTCATCCTGATTATATTAGATATATTGCCGTTCATCCTAGTAAACCATATATCTTAACTTGTTCAGATGATTTGACGGTTAAATTATGGAATTGGGATAATAACTGGAAATTGGAACAAGTCTTTGAAGGTCATCAACATTACATTATGTCTGTGAATTTTAATCCTAAAGAACCAAATACTTTTGCTACTTCGTGTCTTGATCGTACCGTCAAAATTTGGTCATTGGGTAGTCCAACTCCAAACTTTACTTTGGTGGCTCATGGAGCTAAGGGGGTCAATTTTGCTGACTATTATCCTCAAAGTGATAAGCCTTACTTAATTACGTGTTCTGATGATAAAACTATCAAGATTTGGGATTATCAAACCAAAAGTTGTATCGCTACTTTAGAAGGCCATTTATCTAATGTTTCATTTGCTATTTTCCACCCAGAATTGCCATTGATTGTTTCTGGTTCTGAAGATGGAACTGTTAAGTTCTGGAACTCCAATACCTTCAAATTAGAAAAATCTATTAACTACTCATTAGAAAGAATTTGGTGTGTTTCTCTTTTGACCAAACTGAACTTATTGGCTGTAGGTGGAGATTCCGGTTACGTGATTCTGAAATTGGGTAATGAAGAACCATTATACTCTTTAGATTCTAACAATAAGTTGATCTATGCGAAAAACTCCGAAGTTTACCAATCTATTTTAAGACCAAATATCTCAGAAGGCTTAAAAGATGGTGATTTATTACCTTTACAACAAAGAGAATTGGGTCTGATTGAAATCTATCCTCAATCTTTGGCCCATTCTCCAAATGGTAAATACGTGGCTGTAGTTGGTGATGGTGAATATATCATCTATACTGCATTGGCTTGGAGATCAAAGACTTATGGAAAGGCTTTGGATTTAGCTTGGAATTCTCATGATTTCACAAATAATTGTGCTTTTGCTATCAGAGAAAGTCCCTTATCCGTAAAATTATTTAAAAATTTCCTGGAAGAAGCTACGCTTGATTTAATTTATCAGGCTGATAAAATCTTTGCAGGGTTTTTATTGGGTATTAAGAGTGATGGTTGTATCACATTTTACGACTGGACTAGTGGTAAATTGGTCAGAAGAGTTGATATCGATGATGATATTGTTGATGTTGTATGGTCTGATAATGGAGAATTGGTTTCGATTGTTACCGCCACTTCTGCTGCTGCTGGTGATGCTAATGCAACCGGTGGTTTAAGTAGTGCTAACATCACGTACTTTTTAGACTATCATCACGATATTTTTGAAGAAGCTTTGGCTAATGATCAATTAGACCCTGAAGAAGGGGCTGAAACTTCGTTTGAAGTTTTATCTCAATTACCAACAAGTGAACCACTTTTGTCTGGTAAATTTATTGGTGATGTGTTTGTTTATACCACTGCTTCTACTAACAGATTGAATTACTATGTTGGTGGAGAAGTTATCAATTTAGGACACTTTGATCAAAAATACTACATCACCGGTTACAAACCTGCACCAGAAGGAAAATTATACTTGATTGATAAATCTTTCAATGTTATTTCCTGGTACGTAAATTCTGATTTATTAGAATTACAAACCTTAGTTGTTAGAGGTGATTTGGAACAATTTGCTACTAAAGAAATCAAAGACGAAGAAACCGGTGAATTGATTCCTGATGTTGCCTCAATAACTGAACTGTCATTATCCGATGAATATACCAAATTATTAAAGGGATTTAACAGTACAGAACTGAACCAATTATCAAGATTTTTCGAAAAGTTGGGCTACTTATCATTATCATTTTCTTTATCTCAAGATTATGATTCTAAATTCCTGATTTGTTTAGCACAAAATAACTTGGATCAAGCACATGAACTTTTATTAAAGAACCAAGATGATAGTACCTCTATTTTGGGTAATTCATCTAAGTGGAAAAAATTAGGTGATTTAGCATTAAGTCAATGGAAAATTAAATTAGCACAAGAATCATTTTGGTACGCCAAAGATTACTCCTCATTGTTATTGCTTTTATCATCATCTAATAATATTCCAGAATTAACTAAATTAGCTGAAGAATGTGAATCAAAAGGAAAATATAATATTGCATTCCAAGCTTGGTGGGTTTCAGGTAATAAGCAAAGAAGTTTTGAGTTATTATCAAAGAGTGAAAGATTCCCAGAAGCAGCATTCTTTGGTAAAAATTATGGAGTATCTGATTCTGATATTGAAGAAGTTATTAGTTTGTGGAAGAATAAGTTGGGTAAATCTGGTAAAACTAGAATTGCTGATAGATTACTTATTGATAGAGAGACTTTGATTGATTTGGAGGAAAAGAATGTTAATGAACCAGTTGAATCTACTGAATCTGCTGTCGATCCAGCCGAGCCTGTTGAGACTGAAGTTTAAGTATATACTATACTAAATTTACAAATACGAATTAGAACTGTAGGAAATAAGTTGTCACGTTTTCTTGAATGCATTTGATTATGAAATCATGTGTTGTTCACAACTTATATATTTCGTGTTGATTTTCTCTCAGAAATTTTTCAAACACTTTGTCTATTTTAAATTAAATGGTCCGAGTAATTCTTAGCGAAATATTCTTCAATGCTCAACTTACAATTGCCTTGATACAAAGCTTGTAGAAACTGTAATTTCTTGGGTTTTGAGAGCTGTTTGTGATTGACGGAATTTCGGTGTTTGGTGATGGTTTAATAGATATAACATTCGATTTCGCAGTTAGTTGCAAACGGAGATTTGGCGATTGGTGACAAAATGATTTTTTTATATACAGAATGAAAATCTTTGGCCTCTATTTGTGCTATTTCTAGCTTGGTTATTAATTTATTTTTACTAACGGAAATTTGGTTATTTATCAAGTGCAAATCATTTAATTTGGTTAACACGTAGAATTTTCTATTCCTGTTTCGAGAGACCTGTACTATGAAGAAACAGAAAGAAAAAAAAGATGCATAATTGACGGATACAAAAATCAACTGTTGGGGTATAGTCTTCGAAAAATGATATCCAAAAAGACAAGCTGAAATATTTTTATTTCAAACCACTCGAGTATTGGTTGCAAGAAAGCAAATAATATTACCAGCAGCATGCAGGTACCCGTTTTGTTAGTTTTCAAGTCTACCAAATTATTCCCTCTTCAAGTAAAGTGATCTTCCTGAATCAGTAAAAACCATAGAAGCACTAAATTTAGAACCAATGGTTATTACCAAAGCAAGATTGCCTAGAGGACTAAACTAGTAATACTAATGAAAAAATACTCAGACTTTAAACAAAAAGAAATTAAAATATTCACCACCTGTACAGTTAATCCCACACATATTACGCACCTCTGAAAACAAAAATATGTCGCAACGACATTTACAAAGATGTTGCAAAAGTAAATTTCGTACGTTATTCAGCAAATTTCCTATCGATATGATAAATTCTTTTGAAAATTGATAAAAGTTTTAATTTGAATTTCAGATTTCGTAGCAAGAATAATATGAATTCATTTATGCAGATACTAAATACGTTTTACGGGATCGTAATATTTGCTTGAACTAGATCTCAAATTCTTCATCGATGATCAGAAAGGCGTCGGACAATTGGTGCCAAGTTCACACCACAGTGGACCCAGGTTCACACCACAGTGGACCCAGGTTCACACCACAGTGGACCCAGGTTCACACAACCGATCCCTAAATTGGCTTGGTGAATTTTCGAGATTCGCTGCTAGGCATTTAACTACCAGTGCGAATCTTGGGGAAATTATCCCTTACTACTACCATGGATTATAAGTTTGTTTTTGACAATGGGACTAATAATTTTATGAATGAACTGGGGGAACCCATTGTTGATGATTTAGATATGCTTGATTGTCTTCCCATGGAGACATTGACCAATTAAACTGAGTATCCCAAGATTGAACGTGGGACGGGTCAGTGCAGATTCTCCGAAGCGACCACAAGAAAAAGCTAAGTACAAAGTCAAAGAAGAAGACCTGCAATTTGTTATGGCAAGAAGATGTCGTAAATATTCTCTTGAAGACAGTGAAGATTTTTCCTTTGAGTATATTGAAAAAGCAGGAAAAGTGCCTCTATTGCCAAACCTTTGGGTATTCTGAGCCGTGTTGCATAGAAATGGGTGAAAGAATACAATGAATCAGGTACTGAGAAGCTCTCACTTCCTAAACCAAGGGCAAAGGCTCTCTTAGCACAAAGATTACTTGAAGAATCTTGAAGATGAAGATCCTTCCTCTAGTCTCAACGACATGATGGAATCTCTCTGTAATTCCTTTGATAGCTTGAATGTCAGCAAGTCATCGTTGCACAGGTTTGTCAAGAACGAATGTGCTCTTACTTTTGAATTGATGCGTAAAGAAAGTGTGGAACGAAACTCCGTGTTCAAAATACAACAGAGATTTGATTTTGTCACTGATAATTGAATTCCAATATTGAAAACACCAAAAACTGTGTAAACATTGATGGAGCAGCTTTCCATATCAATATGAAAAGATCCGGTGGGTGTTTACCCAAGGGTTCGACAACTGTTGTCAAAACCCCTTCGACAAGGGCAGAAAGTCGTACTATTGTAGGGTTCAATTTGGTTAACACGTAGATTTTTCTATTCCTGTTTCGAGAGACCTGTACTATGAAGAAACAGAAAGAAAAAAAAGATGCATAATTGACGGATACAAAAATCAACTGTTGGGGTATAGTCTTCGAAAAATGATATCCAAAAAGACAAGCTGAAATATTTTTATTTCAAACCATTCGTGTATTGGATTGGGGTGGAACAAACCAGGAAGGAAGGGCAAAAATAATCCATGATCGGTTGCAAGAATGCAAATAATATAACCAGCAGCACGCAAGTACCCGTTTTGTTAGTTTTCAAGTCTACCAAATTATTCCCTCTTCAAGTAAAGTGATCTTCCTGAAGCAGTAATAACCATAGAAGCACTAAATCTAGAACCAATGGTTATTACCAAAGCAAGATTGCCCAGAGGACTAAACTAGGAAAAAATACTGAGACTTTAAACCAAGAATAAATTAAAATTTCACCACCTGTGTAAGCTGAAATCAATGATCTTTATAGAAGGACTAATATCATAACCTTCTGTACTGTTAGATTATTTTTCTAATCCCTTGCAGGCGCTTCTAGCTAGTCCACTGGACAGATTTAACTAGAACAATGGCCACTTGAGGGGATTACACATATTTCGGTGACGGAAATGCACCCCAACCTAGGCAACATTTGGCGACTTCGAATTGGCTTCCCGGAGGGAGTAGATGGCACGTACACTATGTTTACTCAAATTATCCAGCAGCAAAATTTGTGCACATGTGCAGACTAAAAAATTAACCATTGCATGAACTTTAATCATATCCTGCATCCCAGTTTAACTACAGAACAATATACTTTTTCTTTTTTAAAGTTAGGCAAGAAAAAAAAGTTTGACGGCAAGATAAAAAACCAAAACTGATTTATGGGTTCCTAGAACGACATTTACTCAAATTACTCAGCAGCAAAATTTGTGCATACTAAAAAATTAGCCATTGCATGAACTATAATCATATCCTGCATCTCAGTTTAACTACAGAACAATATACTTTTTCTTTTTTAAATTTAGGCAAGAAAAAAAAGTTTGACTGCAAGATAAAAAACCAAAACTGATTTATGGGTTCCTAGAACGACATTTACTCAAAGTACTCAGCAGCAAAATTTGTGCATACTAAAAAATTAGCCATTGCATGAACTATAATCATATCCTGCATCTCAGTTTGACTACAGAACAATATAATTTTTCTTTTCTTTTTAAATTTGGACAAGAAAAAAGTGTTTGATTACGAGATGAAAGAACGAAAACTGATGTATGGGTTCCTAGAACGAGCGTATTCAAAACACCTTGAAAACCGAGCTTTACGTGGAGTTAACTCCGAGATTTATGCTTACCTCATGCGGAATTCTTATTTTTTACATGTACTGAAAAACTTGTGGCCAGCTAATTCCTTTTTTACGAGGAGCCTCGATACAACATATTCACCACTCTTGTTAAACAATTCAAAACAGAGCACCTTGGTCTCTTTGAGTTCGAGAGAAACACCAAGACCGAGATATGGTCCTTTATTCTGAAAAATATAGAGTTTATCGGTAATATTATATGTTTATTCATTTACGTATATATTTATTTAACCGATCTCTTAATTTTATGACGACACTAGATGTTGAATGGTCAGCATGCATGTAAAAAAGCAGAAGAGGTTTTTCGTAAATAAAGTCTTATGCACTCCAATGCGACGTTTTAAGTGGGCGAAAAATCCTGGTTGAAAGATGTCAGTATTAAAAACACGTATCAATCATTTAATTTCCACCAAAATTGGCCATCTGCAATCAATAATAGGCATTTCCTTAAGTTTTTATGAACAAATCTTTTCGTTATGAGTATAACCCCAATAAAGAAACCCCCAGCAATGATTTATCCTGGTGGATACTATAAATTCTTGTATTATGCTCAATTAATCATTAATGATCCATCCAATTATCTTGGGGCTCTTAGCTGCCCCAGTATTTGCACTTGAAGGGTGTGTACCCCCCAAAATGCAACTAGGAGTACAATTAGATTACTTAGAAGATATTGAAGTTAAAACTGGAATGAGATGGAATGAACAACAGTTTAAAGATCACATGCCAACGTTGGATGATTCAACTGTCACATTCCTGAAGATTGTTCCAGGAACAGACTTCAGGGTGACTAATGGGAACAGAAACGTCCAGGGAAGGGAAGTGCCTGCTTCGACCTTTGCGTTGAGATACTCTGGTTATCTCTATGCCGAAACCTCCGGTACTTATATTCTCAGTCTGTCGAATGTTGATGATGCAATGACTATCACTATTGGAGGAGATGATGCCTGTTGTGAAGCCCCCCAAAATCTTCCTCTTAATCACGATTTATTCCAGTGGAATAAATGGTTTTACGATAATCCAAACAGCCCAAGAACTGCCACCATTGAGCTTGAGCTTGTTGCTGGAAGATACTATCCCATCAAGATTCTTTACTACAATTATATAACTGAAGGTGAATTAAATCTTGGATTAACTACCCCAAGTGGTAACGAACAAGAGCTTCCTTTATACCATTCTGAAGAGGAATCAGAAGAAAATTTATGTCCTGTAAGTACAACCACTGTTCCAGCTGAATCCCCATTCACTTCTACCAGTACAGGATCTGATACTACTTTAGTTGTGGTTGGGGATCCTATCAGCACAACAACCATCCCTGCTGAATCATCGTACACTTCCACAAGTATTGGAACCTCGACAACTTTAGTAGTAGTTGGTGAACCTATCAGCACAACAACCATCCCTGCTGAATCATCGTACACTTCCACAAGTATTGGAACCTCGACAACTTTAGTAGTAGTTGGTGAACCTATCAGCACAACAACCATCCCTGCTGAATCATCGTACACTTCCACAAGTATTGGAACCTCGACAACTTTAGTAGTAGTTGGTGAACCTATCAGCACAACAACCATCCCTGCTGAATCATCGTACACTTCCACAAGTATTGGAACCTCGACAACTTTAGTAGTAGTTGGTGAACCTATCAGTACAACCACTGTTCCAGCAGAAACACCATACACTTCCACAAGTATTGGAACCTCGACAACTTTAGTAGTAGTTGGTGAACCTATCAGTACAACCACTGTTCCAGCAGAAACACCATACACTTCAACCAGTAAAGGCCCAGATACTACTCTTGTAGTTGTTGGTGAACCTCTCAGCACTTACACAGTTCCAGCAGAATCTTCATACACTTCTACTATCACAGAAAAAGATACAACTTACGTCAATGTTGGAAAAGTACCTTCTACAACATACTCTCCTTGGACAGGTGATTTCACATCTACTTATACCACTGGGGACCTTGTTGTGATACAAACCCCCTTATGTGAAACGGTAACTTCAACTTGGACTGGTCAAACCACTATCACCAAAACTATTTTCCCTAAGTCTCCTGAAGAGAAAACTACCGTTGTATGTTTAGTTCCAGAATCTGAAACAACCACTAAAGCTTGCATTAAATGCAAGGGTAATGGTGCTCAAGAGACTGGCGAAGGAAACCATGGTGGTTCAGGCAACGAAAAGGGTAACTCAAATTCAGAAAATTCAGATAATGAAAAGAGTATCCCAGACTCTGACAACTCCGGAAATGAAAAGCAGGGCTCCGATTCTGGAAGCTCAGACAATGAAAAGGGAAGCTCAGGTTCTAACCCAGTCAATAGTCCAAGTCGTTCAGGCCCAAGCACTGGAGAAGTGATCGAAGGTAAAGCATCTTCCCTCAAGCTCACTTTGCCTTTTATTATCGGACTTATGTGTGTGATTTAGATGTCTAGCTTCCCCAAAATTCTCCGTAGCATTCGCAATTCTTTAATCTGATTATTTTCGTTTTTCAATATATAAATTCTAGAGATTATTTTCATTCAGAATGGAATAGTAATCATGTTATAACTATAAAATCAAAGGATAAATTTATGTTAATCATAAAAGTTGAACTCGTAAATTTGTGAAATAAACTCCTTTTAATCATGTATTAATTTGCAATTTGGCCTAATATTGGTTTTCTTGACAGAAATTTGGTATTCATAGAACTTGTGTTTTTGTTGACGAAATGTTTCCGAAGCTCATTTCGTTGAATATAGAGCATCTGTGTGTTTTTTACTATAAACCTAATTCTTATATATACGTTCATTTGCAGCCAATTGAACGAAGTGAGTTTGTGGAACATTACCTCTGGCGTGTATTAAAGGTTACCATCACGATAGCTCTCATCTTGAAAGTAAAGCGAATAAGCTGCTTTATTTATAAAACCTTCATATTTCAAGTAAAACGGAAAGCTGTTATTGATACTCTCATTTCCTTTTTAATTGTTAGAATCATAGCCTGGAAATCCAAGACCTAAACGGCCCAAACTTGAAATTGATTTGTTGATTAAGCTAAACAAACATCATGAAAAGTGACATTATTAAAGGTAATATCGTCGGTTTCCCAGAACCTCGATTTCATTATTTGGTTTTCAAAATATCATTTTCAATGTAAACTATAGCAGAGCTTTTCAACTTGAAAGGTGTCAAATCTCCGTTAAAATAGTTGATAAGAAGAACAAGGCTCAGAATCTTCCAAAACACTTCAGAATACTCCATCTAGCGCAGTAATCAACAGTGGAGGACACACAGATTCACTTGATATGACATGGAAATTCAGGGTTCTATCATCAATCACGACTAGAATAAAGATTTGATTTGAGCCTACCTTTATTTCTGCATAATAAGGTGAAAGATTGTGCACCTCCTGATAAATCTCTAACTGTTCAAAACCTGTCTCAAAGAGCCAGGTACTTTTAAACATTCTTGTTTTTAGCCTTTAGATCAAGTGAAAGGTATCCATGAGATGCCAAAGTAACTGCAGCTAATGCAATCGATGCGATGAAGGTAATTTTCATTGAATTGAAATAAAAAGAGGGCTTCGAAAGATATTTTTTACGAGCCAAACATCGTCGATTTACGAGAGAACTGTATATAGCTAACTGGTAAACAATAATTGGCTGTTAAATTTATGGGGTTTACTTTGGATAATCAACTAGTAGGAGACTTGCTTATTTTTGGAATCTTGAATTCTGGGGTGTGTTTGGGATGTTTGTTACACATCTTTGCTGTAAATCTCGTCGTAATTTATAAATCCGATCAATCTAAACACGGCTAAACTATTAGCACACAACTTTGATATTTGAGGTGAGATCACTCTATAAGTTGGGGATGATTAAAACAATGGTATTGTAATACTTTTTGGAATATCTGGCAAAGCAAATTACGTGAACTGATCTTCATTTTGACAGCCATTTCCATGATATCTTCATATAGATTGTAATATTCCGAGAAAGTTAGGAAGAGTACCTCACAATTTCCACACTTCAGGCCAGTTTTCTATATAAGCTAAAACCATAGAAAAGGATTGGTTGCTTTAAAATAAAGCTTTTACATCATTATTGTCTAGCAAAAATCAATTTAAGATTCGGTGCTCATATAAATATATTGTGGGAACCTGTCATTCGATTTTACATTATCAAAAGAATCGTCAAAAGTTATTTAATTTTTGCAAATTATACCTTAAATACTTCTTTCTTATCTATCGTATCCTCTTTCTTATCTAAGCAGATGAAAAACATATCGTCTCCTGTACTTAATTGTCTTTCTTCCACTGTTTCAAACACTCTATTTAATCGTATACTTAACACGTCCAACTCTGGATCGTTAAGGTCAACACTTGCAAGCCGTATTACCATATTTCCGTTTTTCTTCAAAATTTCACAAGCTACCACCAATGTAGCATCTGCAAAATCTATCGAACTCTTGAGCTTATTTGTGATTGGTTGTTTTAAGACAGGATTTGAAGAGATTCTGAGCATAGGTTTTATTTGAGTATTGTGATAAAATCCTATGTCTTGAATGAATGGTGATCCCATATCACTCAATATAAGTTCAGGCTTATAGTCAAGTTCATCAATTGAAAGCCCCTCAATTGCCTGCTCAAGCTGTTCAAGTTCTGAATCAATTAACAGATCAGTTTGCTCTTTCACAAAATAAGAATTGAGCTCAGACGTGATGTGGTCTACCTGTAAACCTTTTTTCGCAAGCTTTTGCTTGAGAGCTTCTTCTTTGAAATGTTCAATGATTCTAGAATGTGAAGATTTTGAAAAAATGTTTCCCTGAAGTGTTGATGTTCCTGAAGGTGGAGTTCCCAAGAGTAAATCAAATCCTAAAAATCTACACTTTTGAGTAATACTTTCTTCAGGAACATCATAGGCTTCACACATTTTGAATTTTGCGAATTCTAACCAATTCCCAGGTGCAAATCCTAAATCAAGAATTTTAGTCACACTGGAGTTAAATATATTGAATTCCTGATTTATATGGTAAAGTTTACTTTGAGATTTCATATTGACATGGTGGATTCTTTCGTCCCGAGTGATTTTGTTCGTAGGAGATACCGGTTTAAGCTTCGGTGGTACCACCACAGTATCAGAGGTACTCGCAAACCGGCGAAAGCTGAATCTAGTACATACTTTAGCCATAATATTAGATCAAGTACGCGATAACGATAAATGGCTAGGGCCCAAGCCCTAGTAGGTTTTCAAAGGAATGAGAATTGCATAGTTCATCGGTTTTCGCACACCCGGCTGTATTTTATGCGCAGAAATAAAATATGAAAATTTTCATCCTCGTCGAATCAGTAATTTACCAAACACCTTTGGGAGACGAATAATATGTCTAAGCTTACATCTACTCACGTCCGTGAAAACGTCCAAAAGTTATTGGCTCACTCCAATGACACCAAGAAGAGAAACTTCTTGGAAACCGTCGAATTACAAGTCGGTTTAAAGAACTACGATCCTCAAAGAGACAAGCGTTTCTCTGGTACTTTAAAATTACCAGTTGTCCCAAGACCAAACATGACCATCTGTATTTTTGGTGATGCTTTTGATGTCGACAGAGCCAAGTCTATTGGTGTTGATGCCATGTCTGTTGATGACTTGAAGAAATTGAACAAGAACAAGAAATTGATCAAGAAATTAGCTAAAAAGTACAATGCTTTCGTTGCTTCTGAAGTTTTGATTAAGCAAGTTCCAAGATTATTGGGTCCTCAATTATCTAAGGCTGGTAAGTTCCCAACTCCAGTTTCTCACTCTGATGACTTATACTCTAAGGTTCAAGATGTTAAATCTACCATCAAGTTCCAATTGAAGAAGGTCTTATGTTTAGCTGTTGCTGTTGGTCACGTTGAAATGACCGAAGATGACTTAGTTAACCAAATCTTAATGTCTACTAACTTTTTGGTTTCTTTGTTGAAGAAGCACTGGCAAAATGTTGGTTCTTTGGTTATCAAGTCTACTATGGGTCCATCCTTTAGATTGTACTAAGTGTAATGTAAGTACTTTTGTATATATAATACATGGATAATCGAATCATATTTGCGTATATTTATTCTAGTATATCTACGTCCTTTAAAATAGACTCTCTCAATCTGCCTTCTCTGTTAATTTCTCTAAATGGGGGAAACACAAATTTAAACTTGTCAGGAGTTAAATGGCTAAATTGAGTTTCTATAACATGTTTAATTTCTTGATACAACAATTTATATGTTTTACCAGTATAGTGGATTCCATCATAGATTAAATCTTTTAACCCATCGTACTTTTCTTCTAAAAGTTCCTCCACAGTATAGCCACTCGCATTTGCAAGAACGTTAAAAGTATCGATAAAAGGTACCAGCAATTTTTGACAGACATTCTTCAAAGCATCAGCATAGAGTCTGTTTTTTTTGTTGGATGCCAAATACTCTTTTACCCCATTTTCATCTATATATTTATCATCATAAAGTCCTGGACCTAAGACTATAGGCCTGATTCCTCTATCCAAAGAACCCTGAATAATCGTTGTCATATTCAGCACAAACCTTTCAATTGGTACACTTTGGTTTGTAGACAAAGCATCATTGGTTCCAAAGAAAATAGTCATGAGTTTGACTTCTGAACGGCCCGGTACGTGCTCTGAATTGATAATATATGGGAATATGGTGAGAGCATCATCTGAATTGTATCCCAGAAATCCTCTATTTACAATATCTAATCTTCTAATATAATCATTCAGAAGCAGAGCTGCAAGTGAGTATCCATCAGCTTGATCGTAGCTATACTGGGTGAGAGAATCACCAAAAAGGAGGAATTTGTTCCACGATACTGACATAATTAGATGTGCGAATTTATATGCTTTTAAGCTTGAGGGGAATGTTTATTTACATAAGGTACATTAGGGTATTCATTATTCACGAGTTTCATAGATGGTTCGTTCATTATTTATTCACAATTGAACTTGCTTGTTAATTGTGATTTCTATTGTGGGTGATTACTATGGGTGTAGCCTGATTTGCTAGATGCGTATTGTTGATTATTTGGATAGTATTTGGATAATGCTTGGTTCAGTATTTGATTTAGTATTTGATACTTCGATTCATGTTTGATTCTTGATTCAAAATCTGATACTTGATTCATATTTGATACTTGTTCAATATCTGATACTTGATTTGATACTCTTGTTGATAGTATCTTCGCTCTCAACTGTTATCTAGTCGGAAGAAAATACCTAAACAACCCCATAAACTCCTTCGATTGCTCTTCAAATAAATCCACCTCTTGATCCTCTTCCATTAATCCAGCATTCATCTCTAAGGTCTCTTCTACAAAAGAACGAGCCAGTTTCTGATATGCCTCAACTCTTGTGAGTAGATAATTATAGACAACCAAGAGCACAAAAGCTTTGCAAATCGTAACAACATTTAAATCTTCAAAATTGAAAACATTTACTATAACCCTATGAGTTGCCTCCATTTTACAATATTTACAATTTTACGAAACCCAGGTTATTTAAGATCAAAAACTTTTATACAGATGGGGAAAAGTTTCGTCTGCGCGATGACGCCCATGGGGAGATTTAGGACGATAAGGTTTGAGATGGACTGAAATTGTTGGGCGTGACTAGTGCGAGTTGGTCACACCATGGCGTTTAACGGCTCGGAGATCACAACACGTCCGACTAGAGAAAAATAACAAAATGACACATTTTATCAGATTTAATGATACTAATCCACGGATTTATCATTTACAATTCAACATGTGGTTGCATTTGTTTGTGGGGTCGTTTTTCCCCACTGATTCTGATTGTTGAAACTGCAATTAAAGTTTAACTTTGAGTGAACATTATTTGTATATTACTCTTATATAAAGTGACGCGGTAATGTAGATTGGTTTATTTGTCATTCCTTTTATTGTTTTTGTCAAAGTTTTCTCGTTCTTTTGCTCTTGAGGTTGCATCATCGATAATGGCTGCAACTTTTGAACTTTCTTTTTCGTTTAACGTTAAATACGGATCAGACACAAACCTTTTTAATTCAGCCTCCTGTAGCATCGTAAGAATTTCACCTGCTTGATATTCGAATTCAATCGTTTCTTTCTCGTATTTTATCTGGGCAATTTGTGCCTCTATTTGTGCTCTCTTATAGTATAAGTCACTTAACTCATCAGCTTTTTCATTAATTGGTTTAGAAATCTCTTCTGGTAAACTAAGAGCTCTGTTTCTATTATGATCTTGAGGACCAGATTGCTTTCCAGGCACTGTCATTATGTTTATCTATTGTTTGACAAACCTACTCAAATTACATTTTTGCAGCCGCGATTGTATATTTACTCATCTAAAGCTTCAAATCTCCAGGTATCGTTGTTACGTACTTGGCCGTGCTTTGATTCGAGAGAATTAAGGAGTTCAAAGTCAGCATTTTCGAGAGCAAAAGTCTGAATGTTTGGGTGAATTCTTTCTTTTGTTCCGGTTCTTGGAATTACAATCGTTCCTCTTTGAACAGCCCATGAAATTAATACTTGGGCACTACTAGCATTGTACTTTTTAGCTAAATCCTTAACTTCTTGGAATTCAAAAACAAAGTTCCCAGTTCCTCCTAAAGGAGAATAGGCTTGGGTAAGAATATTTTTTTGTTTTTGGTAAGCCAAAAGTTTAGATTGTTGAAGTAATGGGTGAGCTTCAATTTGGTTAACTACTGGAACAACGTCTACTTCTTTGTCAGCAAACAATTGATCAAATTGGCCAGTGGTGAAATTAGAAACCCCAAGAGATTTGATTTTGTTAGTGGTTTTGTAAATTTTTTGTAACAGCTTATAAGTATCAACATAGGTCCAGTCCTTGTATAATTCATGTTCTGTACCTTCAATTTCTGGCCATGGCCAGTGAATCAAGTATAAATCAACGTAGTCGAGTTGCAATTTTTCAAGAGATTCGTCCAATGCCTTTGCAGCATCTTTGTGTCTTGTGTTCCACAATTTGGTAACAACGAACAATTCTTCTCTTGGTATTCCTGACTCTTTAATAGCTTTTCCAACTTCTTCTTCGTTCCTGTAGATAGCTGCGGTATCGAGTTGACGGTAACCAGCTTTTAAGGCCTCTAAAATCTCTTCTTTTTTCAACCTCATGGTTCCGAATCCCACTTGGGGGATCTTATGCCCATCATTGAGGGTAAGCTTGGTGGTGTTGATAGTTAATTGAGTCATGATTATTGCTTCTGGGGATTTTGCGACGTTTTATGCGTTCGCTGACGGGGCCCCCACCCCCCACTTGCCACAATTGTGACTAATCGATATACTATGTAGGGGAAACTAGTGGAAGTAACGAATTTTTTGTTATGTGGATTTGGGTTGTTTTTTACTGATTGCTGAATGGGAATGTTCACTTCCAGATGTTCATAGGATAAATAGGAGCATTTCTGAAAAAAAAGGACTGTATACAAGTTATAGCGTAATTTGGTAAAACTGAACCGATTCTTTTTTAACTTAAAAGTGAAATAATGACTAGCATTTTCGATCAATACCGTTTATTTTTCAATTTCTTAAGTTTGTTTCAATCTCTTTAACTTGTATTAAATTCTGTGATTTATATTAATTTCTGTAGTTTGTATTAATTTCTGTGATTTGTACTAATTTCTGTGTATTAACTATCTATAATCCCTCGTACTCGCTGGCATTCTCTACTACAAGACCTTCTGCCTGCTCTTTCAAATCAAGCCACATCACATGACCAAATCTCTCATCCTCCTTTGTACGCTCTATGATATCTTCGATTGCATCGTCAATTACAAGCAAAGAAATCGCATCGTAGCCTCCAGCACCAGGAACAACTCCTCCCAAACATCCTTTTAAGGTACTACAATCATCTAAAAGAACAGTCTGGGATTCGGGTTCAACTTCTGCAGTAGAAAGTTGTGTTAATTGTTTCAAATACGTTCTAATCTGCTCAACTGCTTTTACTAATCTGTAGAATGGTTTAAACCGGTGAGCTTCAGAGCCAGTATTGTTTTTAAGAAACTTTACTGCTTCAAGATATCTTTGTTTATCAGAAGCATAAAATTCGTGTAATCCATTTAATGAGTCAATAAGCTCTTTGTTTGCTGCATTTAGTCCAGCATAAACTGGCCCACTTTCTTCTGGTTTATCGCTTTTCCACTTCAACACAGTTGATACAAGTTTAGGTGTTTCTGAGCCTCCAGCTATATCTCCCATCAACAATCTTACGTGGGGTGGAAGTGTGCAAGGATTGTGGGTGAAATCCCATTCCTGTTCGACGACTTTGATCAAATCTTCACCCGAACTTTCGTCCAGTAGAAGAGCTTCAAATACTTGGGGTGGGAACCTGCTATACTGGATTGACCCATAGACAGCAGTAGCAACGTCAAATCCTGAACCTATCTTTTTTTGGGCTCTGCAGTGGGCAATTTGAGAGAGATTGTGAAGAATGTTCTTATTTGAAAGAGCTGAGGGGCGGAAATGTGATAAGATAGCAGCACTTACCACGGCTGTAAGGCACGCCAGTGACCCAAGTCCGGTCTTGGGGACCTGCGTGATTTCATTCTCGTGGTACAAGAAAGATTTGCCACCATTTAAAGCAGATTTTTCAGTGGTATTGTGTTGAGTGTGGAATCCAGGGTCTGAAAAAATGGTGATATTTATATCATAAGACTCAATTGGTTGGACGTATTTGACCACTACGTTTACAGCAGCTTCTAGAAAGGGGTTTTTCTTGCCTGAAGATTCATTTAACTTTTCCCCATCATAATCAAAATCGTAGACCCAGCTTCCATTTTTAAACTGAGGTGAAGTTACAGACACACGGTGACGATTCAGATTGGAGCTCGACACAACAGCATGCATTCTGGCCGACAAGGCCGTGGCGTACGAGTCGTACTGCGGGTCTAGAACCAAGTAGCCTCCAGCTATCAAAGCTTTACCTGGAGAACTGAAAGCACTCATAGATGAGAAATTTTCTGGCTGCGAAACGATTATTGATACAACTGAATTGTTAGACTAGAGTATAGCTTTCTGATATAATATATAAGGACTAACATAGGTACGTTTATTAGGCCTGTTTTGTTAGGTCTGTTTTGTTAGGTCTGTTTTGTTAGTTCAGTTTCACCATGATAATTCTATTAAGTCAACTAATTTAGGTCAACTTTATTAGATAGGGTTTGTTAGTTGTTAATTGTAAAACAACTACACAGTAGCTATACTGCTTAAAAGCTACAATATAGCCCTACAATCGTAATTAAGGGAATAAGTACATTGATCATTAATAATTAACTACTCTGTGCTTCTTAGCTGACTTCTTATTCTTCTTATTGTGCTTCTTGTTTCCTTCAGCACCTTCCTGTAAATGGAATGGCTTATTGACATTTCCTTTCACTCCAGCCATTCCGAAAAACTCCTTGTCCAAATCATCACCTGCACTTTCTAATCTGGCCTGTTTCCCACCATAGAATAAGGTTTTTGCTCCTTGGGTTTCGTTCTGTTCAGCAACGTGCATGGAAAAATTCAATTTAGAAAGATCTCTTGCAAGATCGAAATCTTCAAGAGCAAGATTTTTATCTTTGATTCCGTGCTGAATTTGTGCTCTTCTTGTTTCGGGTAATGTCTTCAAAGTATAAAGTTCTTTGTTGAATTCTCTTTGTTCTTCAAGAGAGTGGAAAACAAAGTCTCCATTTTCCAAAAACTTAGGTGGAGGATTCACGAATAAAAGCTTTCCGTTAATATAATCTTTCAAAATATATCTGGCAGCTCTTGGTTCATCAGCACTACCAAACCCTTGAGTCATATACCCTCTAGATCTGGCATAAGCATTTAAAAGTTCACTAGCAGTTGGATATTCACCATTTCCTCCATCTTCTTTCTTTTTGATTTCAATGTGAATACCATATACAGCTTCCATGTAGTATTTAGGAATTCTTTGAGAGACCAAAGAAACTGGAGGGACATGCTCTCTTAATTGATCAATTGGTAATACACCATTACACACCAATTCACCATTTGTATATGCAAAGTTAGGGAAAACCAAACCTGGACAATCACATAATAAAATTTTATCTGATAAATGAATGGTTTGGAAATGCTTGGTTTTACCTGGAGTGGCAGAAACTGACACCATTTTAGATCCTACTAAAGCATTAATGGTAGAAGATTTACCAACATTTGGGTATCCTACCAAACCAATTTGGATCTTTCTTTCTGGTGCTTTAGGGTCTATTTCGAATTTAGGTGCTTTATCAATGAACAACTGTTCCAATTCTTCAATTTTCAAGATCTTAATTTTGGATAAAAAGTCTTTGTCGTAGTCCAAATGATCGTGAGATTCTTCATCTTCTTCTATCAAATGATCTAACTCTTCGTTCTCTTTTTCTAATCTTTCATTGGCCTTTGCAGCTGAGAAAAATACGAAATTAATTTCTTTCTTGATGAAAAACTTAGCCCATTCGATTCTTTGATCCAACGTTAACATATCGGCTTTGTTAACCAACAACAAGTTATTCTTTTGTCTGTTATTTTCTGGATCACTTAATTCATCAACATACTTGACTAAATCAACTGATCTGAAGAATAATGGGTTTCTAGCATCTACAATTTGAACAATCAAATCACATCTTTCCACAACTCTCCACAACTGCTTCCACACTTCCAAGTTTCTTTCAAAAGGGGTTAAGATCAAATCATTATTTTCAGTTAATTCTGCCAAATCTCTTCTCCAGTCTAAGAACAGTAAATTTTCTTGTCTGTCAATTTGAAGTTTCAGCTGTTCTTTAGACCATTTAGGTCTTCTGGGTATAGTTAAGTTATTTTCGAAAAGTTGATGTTTTAATCTAATTTGTTCCATTTCTTCTGGGGTTAAAAGACCATTTTGGTTAACTATGGAAGTATTACCTACTTTAATAATTTTAATTTGGTTATTTTTGTCGGCAGTGAAATCTGTATCAGCCATTTGGGCCGTACTTAAAAACTCATCAAGAGAAGATTCTTGAGTAATAGATCTCATTTTGACCCAGTCTGCTTCTTTTTTGTCAGTAGTGAACCTCATCTCACCATCTGGCAAGATTTGAATTTCGTTTTCCATTCTTCTCTGGTTGGCGATAGATCTACCCAACCCTATGGTGTTTTTGTTCTTACGCTGGATGGGTTTGGGACCTTTTGGGATCTTCCATTTCTTTGGCTCTGGATGTAATGAACCTTTATTCATAGTGCTTAGTGATGAAAAAAATGTGCGCGATAAGATGAGATGATATTGGAGAGTAGTTGTAGTTAGTTTTAGTTTCAGTTTTGGTTTTAATTATAGTTGTAGTTGTGTTATAGATGTTAGCGTGGTGAGTGTAGAGCTCAAAGTAACTGTGAAATCAGAAATAAGAGAAAAGAATTTTTTAACCAAATCAGTCTTTTGACTATTTACTAAATATACTGGGATAACCACTTGAATCCTTCTCCGTATCCACTTCTCATGACCACAGAACACATAAATACCTCAATAGCCCTTTGGCCCTCTGGCAACTTTCCTCCCTCTTTTCCTGTAGTGTTAAACAAACCTAAAGCACTCTTTAACTCCATTTCAGGACAAGCATTGTGACTGTCAATTTTATTACCTAAAATCAAAAATGGAACCTCCTTCAATTCTTCAATCTTGAATAACGATTCTAATTCAGCTCTTGATTCAGCAAATCTTTCTGGGTCAGCAGCATCTACTAAGAAAACAATTCCATTAACTTCTGGGAAGTAATCCTTCCATAATCTTCTTGCCTGTTGATGGCCACCCAAATCAAAGGTGGTGAATCTGACTGTTCCAATAGCTAATTCTTCAGATGTTGGATGTAAAGTTGGTTGTAAAGTAGCTAATCTATCATTCTTTAACATATGTAAAAGAGTTGTCTTTCCTGCGTTATCTAAACCCAAAAACAATAATTTTGCATGCTTATTCCATAATCCTAAAGAGGATAATACATCTTGAACTAAAAAGTTAGTTTAAACATTAAATCATATTATTTATTTATTTACTTACACCATTCAAAAATCCACATGTTACTGCTTGACGTGTTGGAGAATCAACTGAAAAATCGGCAACTCCTTGCTTGGTCGCGCCAGACGTGCGCAGGCTAATTTGTCTAGTTTTCTGCTGCAAAAATATATTGAATTAAGCGAGGCTGATAGTTTCGTTATTGAAAGCAATAAGTTCTTTCCAAGTTAATAATTCGAGATTATTAAGATCTTTGTGTTTCCAGACACTTTCGGCTGTTTGCCGAGCCATTTTTAAGCTTGCCAAGTTCCGAAGTTTTTGCATCTCGTCAAATCGGTGCAAGATAAAGTATCGAGATTCTTCATCTAATCCAATACTTACTATAGCAATAACAAAAAGTGGCCATATAAGTGTCATGGAAACATAGTCTATAAGTTTCATTTGGTCGATGATTTGGTTAACCATATTCTTCAATTGGTGTACACGTGCTGCTGGCATTTGTCCGTTACTGTGATACTTTACTTCAAGAATATCTATACGAGCGAAAAGATATACTTTGGCGGTTTGTCTTTTGATCTCAGCTATAATACGAGTTCCCATGGCGTTCAGGTCGTTGCTTTGGATTTCCTGGTCCAAATTTTTGAGTTGGTCTAAAAGACTGTTTTTTTTGCAAAGAATCATTGTTTCAAGAACAGGTCTATTTTCAGATGATTCTTGCTCAAGAGACTCGTAGTATTCTCCTAGATTGGTGATCTCGTTGATGATTCTCATCAAATTAGGAGAACATCCAAGAACCAAATCGATATTATTATCGTATTCAGTTTTGAATTGTTCAAAGTTTAATAGAGGCTCTTCTGTTTGATTAAGCCTTATGGTATCTCTCATTATTTCGTGACTAGTTAAGTATCTTACAAAGAATCTTTGGAAAGGATCCAAAGCTTTTGGATCGGGGACAAGTTCAGCACTGTTCAATAATTTTTTACCACCTTCAGTATGAAGAACCCATTGCATATCACAGTCTGAAGAAATATTTGAAGAGCACAAAAGAATGATGGTTCCAAAAACTTCTTCCCATTCTTTTGAATTTATGGATTTTTTAAACCTTATGATCTCAGGTAATTCAGCTAATACCTGACACATATATTTGTTCGAAAGGTCTTCGAATTCTTTGTTACCCGAGAGAATACTATACAGTTTTGCACCATAAGAAACCAAGGCCTTGAAAAGAATGTCTGATTTGGTAGAAAGTGGTACAAGATAATTCAAGTACGGGTTTTCGTTTGTATAGTGTTCACCTCCATAACAAATACAGTTTGGGAAAATCCGGTTGACCATAAAGTCAAATACATGGAACTCCTTTTCGTATGATTTATCAAACCTGTTGATATTTAATGAGATATTTGGCAAAAAAGTCCCAAGAAGGTCATTTAAATCTAAAGTTTCCCAGTCTGTGTTTAAATACACTGGGTTTAAATCAGAACTAATTTCACTACAAGCTTCTTTCTCTTCAATATCATCATAAATCTCTACCACCTTACTATAATCTTTACGATTATACAGAAATCGTTGATGATTAGGTTTAAAATCGTCTTTCCCAGTATTGACAAACATGCATCTGTTTTTTATTTCTATCCATAAGTTATTCATCGAAGACATCTCAGAAAGGGTAAGTTCCAAAGTACTTTCGGGAGCGGTATTCCGTTGTTTAGCTATCATTCTATGACTTTTTGACCTACCAAAGGCTATACCTCTAGCTAAAGCATCGTCTTGCCAGATGAAATTTTGGGAGTATTCACAGGGGAAGTTCAGCTTGGTACAACGTAAACATCTGGGGTGAGTTTCGTCACATTTTACTCTTCGTTTTTTACAAGTAGAGCAGCCGTTTCGACTACGTTTTTCCAGTCTCCTTGTTCTCTTGGAGGATATCATGAGTCTTATTTTGGGTATGAATTCAGATGGGCTGTGTTCTTTTATATAAGTATGTTTGGTTTATTTGTTTGTTTTGGTTCAAGTTGCAAAAAGAACTCTAGTAGTTATACCTAATTTCAACTACCTGATGATTAAGCTACCAGAGCGCGGGCTGCCCGAAGACTGGGGTAGTGAGGCGTCTAATGTGTGCCCTGCGCGATAGAAGCGATTTACGATTTACGAGAGAGGATGGGTGAAGGTGTGACCTTTGGGGTTTTTTGGAGCGGGATACAGAGGCCATTGGGTGTTATTGTGTATAGGTGGTGGGTGTGGGTGGTGGGTAGATTTTCCATGTGTTTTTCCGTGATTTCTGTAGGGTTCTGGGTTTTGTGGGCAGCGTAATTCTATCTTATTCGGGCCGAGAAATCTTGGCTGTTTAAGGTTTTTAGTGAAGAAATTATTTAGTGTGTAATTATTTTTTTCTCTTGGTCTTCTTGTTAGTCTTCTGATAATATTGGTATAATGGTAGGTTTCGTATGTTGGCTAAAATACTGGTTGGAGCTCTAATGTCTTGAATTATGAGTTCGAGACTGTACCTTGAGTATCATCCTCCCGTATATGTAACTCTTGGCTTGATCGTCCTAACTTCCTTGATTGCTTTTTGTTTTGGCATTTTCTTTCATTTGCAATTCAATATTGAAAGTTTCTCTCTGAAAGTGTTTCTAGGTCCACGAACACTAATTCAAAAATTAATATTAAAAATTTGTGTTCAAAAGTGTTTATAAAAATTTGTAAAAAAATCTTTATAAAAAGCTGTTTAAAAAATCGAAAAAAATATTTGGCACCCATAAAACAGGTCGTGGTTCAAGAATCTAGTAATGGCACCCAGGCACTAATATCATGCAAGCTTTCATCCAAAAATTTCCGCTACGATAAATTTTCAATATACTAAATTATTGCAAAAATCACAATTAATAAAAACAAAATCTCTAAAAACATATATTTATTCTAATGAACGACCAAATTAAATAAGTATAACCAAACTAACTAAACACCAAACTTCTGTCTCAAATTTCTCCATAAGACCAGAAGACCAAAGAATCTTCTAAAAGCATACAAAACAATGAACCGTGGCAATTTCAGAACAAACCACATTCTAGATGCTTTGGCACCCCTATAGTAATCTACAACTCCAACTTTAGAGTGTTCGAAATCAGTTACAACTTTTTTAGCATAAGCTTCGGGAGAAATAGGGTTATTTCTTTTAGCCATTTCTCTTCTTCTCAGAATTAACTCTTCAACTCCTTCAGCCTGATAAATCGAGTTAGTACTCAATGGACGTTTGTCTGCAATATCTGTTTTAACCCCACCGGTAATGAAGTTAAGAACCTTAACATCAAAAGGTTCTAATTCAAATGCTAAAATTGAAGCATATTCATGAATTGCAGCTTTTGTACTGGAATAAATGGACGAAAATGGGAAAGGTAAAATCCCCGAAACACTTCCGGTGAAACCAATAGCACCTTTAGTTTTGATAATAAAAGGAACCAATTCTCTAACCAATCTTATCTGACCAAACACATTAACTTTAAAACACTGTTCTAATTGATCGTCTGTAACGTCAATGGCAGGGAAAGTACAAGACTGCCCAGCATTGTTGAATAAGTACTTGAGTTTACCATCATAATCCAGTTCAATAAGTTTTTTCAAATTTTCAACCGATTCGGGAGAAGTTATATCAAGGGAGATGATTTTGATACCGTAAGAAAGCAATTCCTGCATTGGTTCCAATCTTCTTGCACCAGCAATCACATCGTATCCACGAGTAGCAAACTCCTTGGCAGTAGCAAGTCCAATTCCTGAAGAGCAGCCTGTAACAACCACGGTTCCTTTGAGAGACATGGTGATATCTTGTGAAGTTTTCGCGATGGTGGGGTAGAGATAAGATAGGGTTAAATGAGAGTTGCAAATTGAGTTGAATATTGAGTTAAAGATTGGGAGTTGGAAGTCGAGTTGCAAATCGAGAGTCGAATGTATTACTGGGAGTTATTGTATAGCTTAGAAAATGGTTCGAATTGTGTATTCCGTTTATATGTTTTATTCCTGTTTTTCGTTCTCTATGGCCTCTATTAATTTATTCTTGAATAACTTGTGCATAAATATCTGTTCCCGTTCACCTTGTCCCACATGTAAAACAGGAATATCATAGCAGTATTTATCCCACCACTCAGCATTCTCGTTCTTTTCGATATCGACTATTTCCAAGTTTACTGGCACTTTCAGCTGGTCAATTGCATTCTGAAGAGTTTCTTTCGCTGTGTGACAAAGCATGCAATTTTGCTTAGTGAAAAATTTCAACTCTACCGGGTTGAATTTTTTTGTGGTGGCCGAGAAACTTCTGATGCCTCTATAAATCGTTATATTCATGAGATGAGTTTTGACAGCGAAAAAAAATGAGAACCCTATTGTTATAGTAGGATGAAAAAAATAATGATCACTCCCAGGATCGAACTGGGGACGTTATGCGTGTTAAGCATATGCCATAACCGACTAGACCAAGCGACCATTTCTTGTTGGTGTTTTCTCTAGGTTGCTTGTGAGTACAGTGATGGCCATATAATTTCTAAATATCTCTGTCAAGTTTGTTTTGTAGAAGCCTACAAGTTAATAATATGATATATACTAATAACCAAATGCTTCCAAGTAACTAGAAAGCGTTTGGAGTACATTTAAAAGATTTACGTTAAATGACTTTTCAACGCAAATGTATCTTTCACGATTCACCATTTGGTGAGGATGCTGAGGTAATTTTGATGTTTGATACCTGTGAAATCGGGACCAAAAGCGTGGGGATCTTTAGGCTTTCTGGGACATTCAAGGACAATAACTTCACCGAAATCCGATTGTCTGGTCTTGAAACCTACACTTTAAATCAAACCCAGACCAAACTAAAAAGAAAAAACAAGGCCAAAATCATGCTGAGTACAGTTTTTTCTTTATCCTGATTAGCCGTTTACGCGCCCCTCAAATCCGGTTGACACAATCACACGATACGATAGTGTTAGACCAGCTCAAGAAACTCAGGTTATATTGGTCTCTGTTAGAGGACATTTGGATGCCTTAATGTGGCTAGATTGTGAAATTTTGGGCCAGATTACGAGAAAGAGTAGAGCTCCAGAGCATTGCTTGATATTTCTTTTGAATAGAATAAATTCGTAGCCTTGATTCTCTTGCATTGTTCGAATTGGATACTTGTAGATTTTGGGTTTACTAAATTTATGGTCAAAACATTGGTATTCAAGTATTGATAATTAGTTTTTATTTGGTACTCTACTTTACAAATTAACTCAATTTAGATTCCGGTATGTAAAACAATCTTCTGATTCTGTGAATTCGTATAATTAAACTAAATCCTGAATTTCCAGGGTCAAAATCGCATATGTCTACAATCACATAACTACCAGGTAACACATAACACGTAACACTTAACACTTAACACCCGTGGGCATGAGATAAGTCAGTAGCCAAGCCTAACAATACAAGATTATACATTCTTGAGCGTGCAAGCCCAGAGTCATTTAAACCTGAATCAGGAAACACAGTTGTTGCAAACAATAGTTCGCACCTCCTATTCGCAGCCCCTATTTTGCAGCCAGATAAATGGGACAATGAAGGGATATGACGGAAGGACTGCGGAGAGTACAGTTATCGATTTCATCTTGAGGGTACTGGGGGGGATCTTGCATGAGTGATGGTTGCAAGCTGGAGCCATATGTTGAGAAACTTGGTTTAAGTTGACCTGTTAATGACGTGTTAGATATCAAGTCTTCAAAATGTGATTCAGTAATTACGTAGTTTAATAAATTGTTAAAATAAGCGAGGAAACTGCTCATCAGAAACGATGGAAATCGACCAATCACGTTAGAAGAATTTCATTGGCCCGCGGACCCTTAGACTTAATTAATGCAAATTCTTTACCAAAACAGAAGATGAGATTCATTGTTCTATTGTGGGAATACTCAATTCACACGACGGCATTATTATTGAATTGCTACTTAAACCTCGGGTTTCGCCAGCTATTTATCATGAAGACTACTAAGCAAAAGCCTGTTAACAGAGGCAATCATACATTTTACAAAGTTCTGAGTACTACTGTTACTAATGCTAATAAAGGTTGTGGAACCCACAGTAACAAGAATAGAGTTGTGAGAGGTATGAAACCCATACCGGAAATGGACAAACGGTATTATATACGGGAATAAATCTACATTACAGGATTACTTACAAGATTTACATTACAAGATCTTGATTACAGGTTATGGAGGGCGACGCGGGCGTCGCGTCATAGCAATAGACGTGTATTAAATATATGAAATTCGTATTGCGAGCGATGAGATGGTGAAATGATGCACGACCCTTTTCCGACATTATCCCGGGTAAAACTGTCGTCAAATAAATGTCGTCAAATAAATGTCGTATGATAAGTCAACAAAATGTCCCAATGTCGTAATATTAAACAGTCTGCGACCTCACCCGATTAATTTTTACCGGCTATTCATCGGATTTCTCTCAACCGGATGAAAACTAACCTACGAGGGTTTACCTTCTACGAGGGTACGGTAATCTCCCTGCTGCCGATCATCAAACTCTATTCTGTAATCAACACCTCTTCTCCCTATACACTCTGCGTTGGCTGCAAATTATTATCTTATCTCTCCCCTCCTCATCGCTGTTTTTGCCGCAACTTTGACATCTTGGCCGATCGGTTTTCTCTCTCACTAAAGTCCGAATTTATAGCCAATACAATCGTTTTCATCTATTATAAAACCATTTTATTCTTAATTCAAACCAATTTCTTTCCACAATGTCTTCCATAGATAGTGAAAATTACACTCTTAATGACCTCCCTTTAGGAAGAATCGTGGTCTCAGGCGATTCAAATGAGTACATCAGTATCGGTAAGAAAAAGTACTATAAACACGAGTTGGTACAGGCTTTTGGAGGAAGTATGACTGCAGGTCTTTCACCTCCTCCAGCTTATGACTTTGCCAATCCAGTCCCCCTTGGTCTTTGTGCTTTCTCCTTCACAACTTTTGTCTTATCCATGTATAATGCAGGAGCACAAGGTGTTCACCATCCTAATGGAGTGGTTGGACTGGCATGTTTTTATGGAGGGGCCATCCAGCTTCTTGCAGGAATCTGGGATTTGATTTTGGGTAATACTTTTGGGGGCACTGCCTTATGTTCATATGGAGCATTTTGGCTTTCATTTGTTGCAATTGAAGTGAAAAGTTTTGGAATCGCTGCTGCATATGGGGACGATGTTACCCAGTTTGAGAACGCCATGGGCTTCTATTTTGTGGGCTGGACTCTTTTCACCTTCATGCTTGTGTTGTGTTTGCTTAAGAGTACGCTAGCATTTTTTTCACTTTTTGTATGCTTATTTATTACGTTTTTGCTTCTTTCAATTTCCAAGTTTACCGGTTCTTCTAACTGTGTTACAGGAGCTGGAGTGATGGGAATCATCACCGCCTTTTTGGGGTGGTATAATGCATTTTTGGGGGCTGCCACAAAGCAAAATTCTTATATCGTTCCCCCAGTGATTCCATTACCATGGGCCAGACAATAGAATAGAAAGGAAGTTATAGAATGGCTGCAAAAGAATGCGGCATAAAGTAGATCAAAACCTCCGACAACCAGATACGGTGTTAATACGGTATAGATAATACGAGGGTCCCATTAATTTAGACCGGATTTATATATGATTTATCCGAAATCTCATTTCCGATCACGTGAGAATTAATATACGGCTACTACGGAGTCTTTTGTAGACACACCAGTTCAAGTAGGCTGATCAGCATGCTGACTGTGTATGTACTGAGATACTAGGGAGTCTGTGTTGAATATATCGACTGATTGTTTAGAGGTGCACGGCTGGCTTTCCTTGGCACTAATTGACATATTTCCAATTACCCGATAGTTGGTACCCGCCTGGATTTAACCCGGTCAATCAGGTTACCGAAAAAAAGGTCCCGGTGATACCTTAGTACCCGGTGACCTGGCCAAACCGGTTCAATCATCCTATGGCTTTATGCATTACTGACGACATTCTTTAATTGTTGACCATTCAAACTTTCCCAATTTGTTTTCCTACTGATTGGTAAATAAAATTGGGATATGTCTGGATCATTGGAACTAAGAAAGTATTTAAATGAACCGGAAAATAATAAGTTGATATTTTATTCTAGAAGTATCCAATCTTTTTAAACTTTCAATCCAGTCAAAAAACCTTTTTCCAATGTGGATAAGTTCCAAATTTTCAATCATCGTACTTTGAAGGAAGAATCTAAGAAGGATATGTGGAATGATTGAACGTTTTATGAATAACACCTAAAGCTGAAAGAACCCTTTATTTTGTGTAAATATGAAGTACAGATTGGATTGGCTCAGTTCTGGAATTGTTTCATAATCATAAGTTTATTGACAGATACAAGAAGGCTTTAGTAGAAGAGGAGCCAGTTTGAAGCAGGAAGCACTTCAAAGAAGTTAAATGAGTAGAGACGAATCTGTCAACCTATACTGGAATTCAAGTGGATTTTCCAGAACTGGCTTTAATGGGTGAGACCAAATAACAAAGGTCTATGGAAAACGCTAAGATCAGATATGATATCTAGCGTTTCTAGAAGTAACCAGACAAATCACGTGAAATAAATAAGTACTAGGCCAATGTCCGACTGAACTCTAGAATAATTGCTAGACAAATGGCCTACCAAAATTCCAGATCAAGGACTGAATCACTAAGAAATCACTCACCAGATTCTTGATCAAATACTAGATACAGCTACAAACACCAGATCAATTACTATTTTAATTACCAGAATTTAATAGTGACATTTATTCATGCCAAACTAAATAGTAGAATAGATTCTAGATCATTAACAAATTACCCAATTTTAGATCATACTAGACCATCACACCAACGGACACATTTCTATTTCATTAGCTGAGTATTCTTTCAGGTATTTAGCAAAGTGTCCTTCGATTACTAAACCTATTGATTCCTACATGCAGTACCTGTCATAAAACTGATCATGTGACCAGACTATACAAATACCTAATATTTAAGTAACTTTACTGAACTAGACTAACTAAACAAATAGGATAACTAAACAAAATCTGACTACAAAGACAAACCAAACAAACTGCACTAACAGGCCACTTCAAACCTTAATCCTCCATCATCAAGACAACCTTCTCGTTCTCAATTCTCACTTTCTGAATTTTCAAATCTCAAATCTAAATCAATTCTCATCAATGAGATTCCTATTTCTTCTCCCCCTTCTCGCCCTAGGCCTCGCCCTAGAACGTGTCAACGACTACAACTTCGACAAGGCCGTCCGCAAGTCAGGTGACTACGTGCTTGTGGATTTCTACGCCGACTGGTGCCGCCACTGCCAAAAACTCATGCCTACAATCGAAAAACTCGCAGAAGCTTATGATTCAATTCCGGGGGTTAAAATCGTTAAATTTAACGGGGGTGACCGAAGTGGTCGGAAAATGGTCCTCAAATATAAAGTAGACGGATTTCCAGCTCTCGGGCTTTTCCATAATGAAGACCCTCCCATCTTCTACGATGGAGCCCGGGACTTTGAAAGTATCAACAACTTTATGAGACTTGCCACCAAAACCAAAGGTGTGCAGAATCCTGATATAAAACCGGCCTCCGTGAACGACCGGGCGATTCTCCGGGTCGACGACTCAAATGTATGGGAGTCGGTACTTGATGGCTCCAAAAAGACGTTTCTTATGGTCTCAGGCCATTGGTGTGCCCATTGTAAGCTGTTTAAACCGGTACTCTCGCAGGCGAATGAAATCTACGCCCAAGATGACGAAATTCAATTTGCGGTAGTGAATCTCGATAATACATACGGATCTACCGATAAAATTAAGGCTAACTTTGGGGTCGAAACCATTCCTGCGATGTTTTTGTTTGATCCGTCCAAAGTTGACGAAGACGGGCTCAAACGGCCCGTGAAGTTTACTGGAAAACGGAACCTTGAAGAGGTGGTGAAGTTCGTTAACAAGCACGCAGGGTTAAGCAGGACGTTGGAAGGAAAATTGGACCAGAATGCTGGCAGAGATGCTGAAATTGAGGCTCAAATCAAGGCTATTTCTGGTCCTGAGCAGGCCCAGGAGTTGGCAGAGCAGCTTGTGGTGCACGGCAGTTATTCAGCCCAGTACTACGGGAAAGTGTTGCGGAAATTGTTGCAAAACGTGAAGATCTCGGACGAGGCTAAGCGGTTGGGCCGGTTGGTGGACCAGTTTGAGCACGTTAGTGGTGAGCAGCAGGACGAGATTGTGAAGCGTGCCAATATTCTTGGGTTCTTTGAGAGTGTGAAGTTGAAGGTATGAGCTTGAGGATTACTAGAGCAATTTTGCAGAGTTTTTTGAGTTCAAAGTTTAGAATAGAACGGTTTTGATTTTAGAATGATCTGAATCAGTACTTCAAACTAGGAACTTTAATTTAGAGTGCTTTAGCACTAATTGTTTTTGTCTCATAATACTTTGGATTTCAGGATAATCAGATCAAAGACCAAATACGATCTGGAGTCAGACAAAATAAGATTACATTATCAATAGGCATATAAAATAAATTTCGTATGGAATAAACAAAATGATATGATAAGATAAGGCATATATAAATTAAAAGTTTGTATGGATATTAACAAGATCAATGATAAGATCTGTATAAATAAAATCATCAATATAAACAGGACTCAATAAAATTAAGATCAAAAGATATAAACAGGATAATTACCACTCGGTGGGCTTGAATTTCTGGATCAACCGTACGTGATCGACCCAGATCTTACCACCTCCTAGTACGAACTCATCAATCATAGACCGGACATGGTTAGGGAAGATTCTCGCCAACCAAGCCATTTTTCCACTTTCTTTGAGGTACATGATGACATTTGCAGCGTATTTATGGCCACCAATGTGGTTAATGAAGGCCACCTGGATCCCGCCAGGCCGGTCGTCTCCTACGTCTCTGTAGTGGCCCAATTCACGGGTGTAGACGTCGATTTCTTTCTTGATGATTGGAGCCGTGATACCACAGCGTTTGTCTCTTTTACGGTGGGAGCAGAGAAAGATCCAGGCTCTTTCGGGGGCAGGTACTATTTGGATGCTGTCAGCCTTTATAGTAGCACCTGAGCCGTTAATCTTGATACTATCATTTGGCCCAACTTTTGAGCCATTTGAACCATTCACCACTTTTCCTCCATCTACCACTTTTGCACTAGAACCATTAGTATCGTTATGACCATTAGAACCATTATGACCATTAGAACCATTATGACCATTAACACCATTACTGCCATTGGTATTATGTCCATTTATTCCATTGGCACCATAACCATTCTTCTCGTTGCCATTTTCGAATTTTTCAAATTTTTCACTGCCAGTTTCGGTATCATTTACGCTAGTCGCTCCATTCACAGCAGTTTGGAGATACGGTAGCACCGCATCCAAATCCTCCAGCAGCACGTTCTTTACCCATACAAACTGTGGGAGCACAAGCAAATCTCCGTGCTGATCATCATACTCATCTCGTGGTAAAGAGCAGGTATTTAGCTTATATTTAGCACCAGGCAGAATCTTATCCCCGTTTTTCCCAAGCCAGTGGTTGAACTTCCCCACAAACGGGGTCGACTTGTCGGCCAATGCATCATGATCCCAGTCGGTTTTACCGGTCGGAATCAATAAATGAATGTCGTAAGCTGCAGTCGAATTCCACAAGCTTCCACTCTCATCAATCTTCACCGAGGGCGGATATTTGAAGTTACAACTACCGCAATCAAGATCACACAGACTGACTTCAAATTGCTTTTCGGCAATTTCCTTGGTGATGGCTGCATCCAGCAGTCCAAGAATCTTTCCTAAAAGGCCCATACTGGTGGATGGTGTTGTGGCTATATATATCGCGATGAGCCGGCCCGACGCGCTTCCGACCGGCACCCGACTGTGGACGCGTTATCTAAAGGATCTGGAGTGCATGAAGTGAATGGAGGGGGTTTTAGAGTTGGTTTAAAGTGGTCAGGTTGGAATAGTGAAGAGGTGGATTTAGAGTGGATTTGAAATGGTATTATATTAGAGATATTTGTAGTATATGGACTAGTAGAATGAAGAAATGGATAGGTGCTCGGTATTCCCGCGTTACGTTAGCGAGACCCTGCTATTGTTCCGCTCTAGCCGTACCACAGCCTTAATTGAGTATTTGTTTTAAGACACTATGATACAGATAATAATTTTCTGGGGTGTGATCCGTTACGTAATGTTGCTAGTACTGTTGTTACTGTTGCTACTGTTTAGATGTCGTAATATTGTGATATTGTAGATATTAGATACTTGATTTCTTAGCTCATTCTATTACTAAGTTTTCCCTATTATTAGTTATTGATTAGTAAATGAGCCACTCACCAAGTGGTCCCTAAAAATATCAGCTGAGTTCTATTCACCTCTGGGTCACTTCTCCTATTTCTTGGTTCTACACTACTATTCTGCCCTTTTTTCTGCCCACATTGGGGGTCTACAATACAACCCACTTATCAGATCCAAGCTTGAACATACTGAAAGATTTGATCCTGAATCTATGCAAAGTATCTATAGAGAATCTATACAAAGTATCTACACAGAGGGTATACCCTTAGAATCTACCGTTTCTCATACTCTTTTTCTAATACAAATATTTCAGTCTTCTTCCCACTCTCTTAGTTTTCTCAATATTTGCAACCACCGCAGATCTCTCTATATTTCACCAACTCAATTTTTCAAAATTCACTTTAACTCTACTAACTCTAGCTCAAACTATCACTCGGATCAATCTAGTCATCTAAACCACCCTGAATCACCCTAACTAACTCTAACCAACCCCCAACTCCCATCTTACATCTCACAATACTACCTCATCGCTTCTCACTCCATCGCGAAAATATTTCATCAATGGCCGTGGTCTCAGATAAGTACGTGGTGTCCGACTCGCTGGACAGCGAAGAAGAATACAACTACGAACCCCCAAAGCACCACAAACCCCATATTCCTTCCAAAAACATGGACTCAGTCGATTTCTCCGACAAACAAGTCTGGCTAATCAAGCACCCCAAGGACTTTAAGTTCAAAATCAGTAAACTTCCAATTAACTTCAAATCGGCAAAAAGTAAACTAAAACAAGGCAAAAAACACTTTGATATCTTGGAACAGGTCGACGTACAAGAAGACTATAACAAGTATCAAATATTCATAAATCTGGCCCAAAAATACGCTCCTAGTGGTTTAAGTTTCAATAAATTCTACAATATCAATGAGTCTGTCGAAATTCCTGAAATCGATTTGAGTGCTGTGCAAAAGCAAAGAACTGATGTGCCCAAGGTTGAAGGGTTAAGAATGAGACATTTCCCAACCGGTTACGAAGCTGAAGATTTCGGGGTAACTTCTGAGCCAGTGAAGAGGAAGGAGGAAAAGAAGGAGAAGAAGGAAAAAAAGGATAAGAAGGACAAAAAGGAGAAGAAGGAGAAGAAAGAAAAGAAAGAAAAGAAAAAGGAAAAGAAGAACTAGCATAGATAATAAAGGTATCTCAGGATCTAAAATCTCTACAATTTAAAATCTCTACAATCCAAAATCTCTACAACCCAAAATCTCTACAACCTAAAATCTCACAATCCAAAATCTCTACAATCTGACATCTCTACATTCAAAGCCCATCTTTCAATCTACACAATTATATTTTGTAATAAATTCCATACTTCAAATCGAATACTCAATCTCATCTTTTCTCATTCGCACCATGGGGAATAAGGCATCGACAGCCAGAAAGCTCCAAAGCAACGTCAAAACCGCAGACAAACTTGTCCGTTCCAAGATCAACCAACTTCCTCTGGATGAGTTGAAGCAGAAATTCACTCAGCAAGCCACCGAAGCAACTGCGTTGAATACACCTAAATCTCACGCAGATGCAAATTCTTCAAACTCCACAAATTCCAAAAACACCCCAAATCCAAATCCAAATTCCCAACAACCACAATCTTCACAACCTGTAACTTCACAAACTGTACCTTCTGCTGCACGTGATTTCTCTGTTCCTGAAGGAAAAGACGGGTTTGATCCCCAAATGAGTCAGCAGGAGTCAAGAGACTTTATCAGTGCAATTTCCAGACTAGGAAGAGTCATTGAATCTAAAAATGATCCCCTGCATCCTGCCGTATCGATCTCCTTGAGCCAGTTGAAAAACAGGAAAAAGCTAGAGTCAAATGAGGAATTCAGTGTTCAGCAATTAACTTCTTTACTAAATGACTTACATGATCCAAGGTACACGAAAGAGCAGGTTTTCAAAGACTACGAGCTTGGAGAAGAATGGGATAATGTACTAGATCGTTTTAAAGTGGCTAATGTGTACAAGGAGTTCAAAGATAAGAAAAAGGACGAAATTACTCACGATGGGATTTTTGAGCAGAAAAGCTTTATGGATGAACAACTTCAAAAAGAAGGTGATACGGATGTCAGTAACTTAAAGAAACGAATCAGTGTAGATTAAATAGATGTAAATAACCAATAAAGTTGCAGCCATTCAACCGAACTTGTGATTTCGCACCCGATATTTCTTGATAAGACATGGACAAGCTTAGAAAGTTCAGTATATGTGATATTTCCGATGCTTTGGTCAAGCTAGGAACCAAAGATGGTGGGTATATTCCAAACCTAACTCTTCAGAGTGCTCGGGGATCAACAATTGTTGGTAAAGCCTATACTGTATTGTATGCAGCCAAGTCTGACCCCAGACCTGAGGTTCCCAACAGTTATATCGACGAATTACCCGCAAATAGTGTGTTGGTGATGGGAGTTCCGCTTCTGCTTCAGCTGCCCAATGCTCCCTATAACAGAGTCAACAATGCCATGTATGGGGGCTTAATGTCGACGAGAGCAAGCTATTTAAAGGCTCAAGGCTCAGTGATTCTTGGAAGAATCAGAGACTTGGACGAACACAACAGCTTGAACTATCCTGTTTGGTCGTATGGGATTGGAAGCAGTGCCCCAGGTCCTTTGTTGAAGGTTGTGGGAATCAATGTACCAATTGAGGTCAAAACTACAAGTTTGGAGCTGGAATACGATGTTAAGATAATTAATCCTGGAGATGTGGTTATGGGAGACAATAGTGGTGTGGTTGTGTTTGGAGAGGGCAGCTTAGACGAGGTGGCTGAATATGTGCCCAAAAGGGTGGCTGCTGACGAAAAAGTTGCAGAGGACATCAAGAATGGAAGACCTGCTAAAGAGGCTCAGAAGTACTGGAGACTGAAGATCTGATTAGTAAATGTATGTTGTATTGTTTTTTTTTTCTCTGTAGTTTATATTTTACTTGAATTCTTTACTTCTATTTCACTTTGGAAGCTGAAATGTGTTGACGTTGGTATATAGTTTGATGCATGTGTGTTTTGTTGTTACGATTGAATTTTTTGAATTTATTGGTTTTACTGATTTAAGGTAAGTATGGTAAGAATTGATTTTCATAAAACTCTTGTATTCAGGAATCTAGTGAAATTCACAGAACTGTTAGCTTAGTATACAATTTAATGAATGGTAGTTTAAATAGGCAAATAAGCAGGGATAGATGAAGGAACTATACAACAGGAATCAGTCATACAACAAACAAGCAGATAATTGACCAAATACTGAGTGCATTAATTTCCCTTGAGGCTGCAAAAAGTATACTTTTATTCTCAAGATGCTGCAATTGATTGCAATGAATGGTATTTCAAGAGATCAGAACCTTGATAGCCTTCTTTTACTGGATTTGATGGAAGTCAGACCACTGGTACTGCCAAATGGTACTGCAAGAACTATGGGTGTGAATGTTCCAAAATATCCATAGGCGTACAACGAAGTATATTTAAGATTTATAATGGGGCAGAATAGAAAGAGCAATATTTAAGACCATAAATTTCCAATAAGAGCCAGAAAGTTTCCAATAAGAGCCGGAGATCAATAATCAGAGAACTACTTTAATTAATCAGAGACTACAATTATAAGTGTGGCTCTACATAACTAATTGCAGAATTCAAAAAATCAGATCAGTTCCATTCTGAAATATTCAAACAGACCATTTACACAATTATAAACCATTATCACCAATTTTATCTTCAACCATCAATTCACCAAACTATATTATCAACCATCAACCATCAACCATCAAACTATACTATCAAATCGAGCCCCGCGATTCGCATTACCATGGATATAGACACCCTAAGAATCGCCATCATTGGCAACAAAGACCTCAAACACAAGCTCGTCAATGACCAGCAGTTCATTGAACTGCTCGTACAAAAGCTCCCCCCTGCTGCGTCTCCCCGGCTCATCAATGGCCTCACCATCTTCAAGTACCTTGCCAAATTCAACCCCAAAGTGCTTACTTACCCAGCAATAACCCGATTAAATTCGTTTCTTGTAGAGGTGATAGATACGTTTTGTACCCACATGATCCAGAACCCCCAGGGTGAGCTTTCTAATGCCAACTTCGAAATCGTCGCCTTGGCTATCGACTTATTGACAACAATTCCCAAGCCACAGTCTGATTTCAGACTCCAGAAATTCGTTTTCCTCCTCCTTGAAATCCAGTACCTGGACCAGTTACTTCTCCACGCCATCGACCTAATTCCCACGGTTCTCGACCTGGAAATCGAGTTGCTTCTCGTACAGTCGCTTATGTCCAGAATTAAGTTCGAAATTGAAGCAAACGTTAACTTGAGATTGGTGTACAAATTGGTGTTGAATTTGAACTACGTGTTGAGCCAGGAGCTTATCTCGAAGTACGATCTCTGTCTATCTGAACCCATGAAAAATGGGCTTCTGAGTCTTATAAAACACGATAATCAGCTTCTTAACTTGAATATCATCAACCTCTTATATTTATTTGAGCCAGAAGATTCAAGAGATCACGATGTTAATTACGTGAATAAACTCATAGAGCTTATTGAAATTAACCAGCACTCAATTAACCCGTTTAAGATCTTGTCCAACTTGATCTTGAAAAATGACAGCCTTGTGAGCGAGTTGATCAAGTTCAAAATCGATTTGAAACTCATAAACTATCTCAAAACTAACTTGAAGACTTTTGAACTCAACAAGCTAATTGAGATCAATTTAGCAGATATCCTCTTACTTATTAGTTTGCTAACACACAATTATGAGGAAATGAGAGTCAAATTTGTGAAAAAATTCAACCTCAAAGTTCTTTTGAACAAAATCGTTAACTACTACAAAACATACCTTGTGAAACTTTCTCGTAAAGTAGCCCAGAAAGATTTATCGAAAGATGATAAGATCTTTAATGTGATAGACCATAAAATCTTCACCAATTGCTTCAACTTGTTCCGTTCTCTTTCCAGATCGATCATCTTGCTCAGAACGTTCTTCCTCGACTTGAACATCGTTAATACGCTTATTGATATTTTGGGGTTGATGCAGGCCCTTAAGTTGAAATCCGATAACAAGTCGATTATCTTGAGTATTTTTGCCAACCTAATCCTTGATTTCAGTTCTTTCCGGTACAATTTGATCAATAACCTTTCTTTTTTGGACGTGTTGGTGAAGACTTTTGACTATAACAAACTGCACACTGAAGATGTGGTTTACAGAGAACAGGTAAGTCTTATATTTCTTCAAATTTTGAAAAACTTGATGTATAATGAAAATGAAGAAAACAAAGTCAAGCTTGTTGAGAGCCACTTTCCTTTGGAAATCCTTCTGGGTTTCCTTCGTTATTCGGAAACAGAAGATGGCACTGAATTACACAAACTTCGGCTCAAACAGAAACTTACCAGTTTCGATATCATCCGAAATCTCTCGTCCAACTCGGGTTATTTCAATACATTCCTCTCGCTGTTTCTCAGTACTAAATTAGAGGTCAACTGGTACAGTTTTTTGATCATGAATGTGATCAACTTGTCGAGTTTCAACAAGAATTTTCACACGTTCAACCAGGCCAATATTGTCAGTTTGCTAAGCAATGACGACTATGTGGACTTGGTACTTTCGATCAACTACATCGAGAACCACAAGATTTTAACTATCAACGATCTCAAACTTAACAAGAATTTGCTTGTAATCTGGCTTATTTTCCTCAATCTTAACCCCAAAGCAAAACACTTGAAACTCAGCAAATCCCAGTCGTTCAAGCTTCAGGTAAACTTGAGCTCAATTCGCATGAGTATCATTTGGATTCTTTTGAATCTCACATGGCAGGATAAACGGTTTGATATAATTCTTTTCAGTGATTCTCACGAGATGGACATAAACCCAGAAGAAGACTTTGATATGGACTACAACCAGTTCATAGTATCTCTGGGCACCGAATCGACTGATACGGTAGATCTCAGTGATATTGTTACTCGAGCCAAGTTTTTGCAGCTGTTTGGATTCATTGACTCGCTCAAGAGGTTCAAGCATTCGCTCACGACGGAATCTTTTTCTCTGCAACTGGAAGAAGATGGGTTTATGGTGAACGACTTGATTGAAAAGAGCAATGCTGTTTTGTACCAAGTCGAGTGTATTTTGAACGGAAAGCCCAATAGGCCACTGCAGATGCGGGATTCTGGTCGTAGACTTACAGGCCCGGAGCCGGTACAAGGTCCAGAGCTGGTGGTGCTAGCTACTCGAGGAGGTGAAGGTTTTGGCTACGATTCTGACGATTATGTTGATGCAGAGGATATCGAGGTGCAAGAGGACGAGGCCCAGGAGGAGGAGGAGGATGACGATGAAGAGGAGTTTACTGAGCAGTGGTTATAGTTTATGTTTATACTTGAATAATTTAAGTGTTTTGATAATTCTTGGAGATTAGATTTTAGGCATACGAATTTAGACTTACGAATTTAGACTTACGAGTTTAGGCATACGAATTTAGACTTAAGAATTTAGACTTACGAGTTTAGGCATACGAATTCTATGTCTGCTTATCTTTATATACTCGCTTCTCTCGTTTACTTCTTCAGGTTTTGGTTCGAAGACTTCTCAGTAATCCTTAATCTAAGCTTGTCCTGTATATTGCCAGATTTAGTAGTTTAATTAACTTTGAGCCGTTAAAAGACTTCAGACTTCAAAGCTCCGTGGAAGGTTCCGAAGAAGTACCAGACTGAAACAGTATCACAAATACCGATAACGACCTATCGAGTATTTCTACGCCCAATCAGCATGTTCTGTTCAATTGCTATCAAAAGCACCAAACCATTGCTTCATACAAACAATATCCTAGATTCTACACCCCAATACCAATAATAAATCTACAAGACTCTTACAAGAACTCCTAGAAACTGTTAAACTTCTAAAACTGCAGACTACTAGAATAGAGACAATAACCGAACAGGGTCTTACAAGATGCAGAACCTCTCCTAAAGATGCCATGTGGGAAAATACCTGAAACTCCCGAATGCCAGACCCACAACACAAATCCATAAAACAAACCTCAAAACTGAAAAAACAAACAACTAAAGTACACCCCATTGCTAATCATTCTGCAGCATCTAATGCAGCACTTTTGACAGGTGATTACATAACATGACATCATCACCGTCGCGATTCGTTTCCCATGACTCTCCACCCCCAACTACACCTCGCCACCGAAATTGTCATACCAATTCAAGTCCGGCCCAAGCCTGTTTCTACCAAACTCACTCTCGTCCTCTGCCACCCTCTCACTCACTCACCGCAAGTCTCGCATTGTTCTCATCTGCGCGCAAAAAAATTTTAAGGATTGCCAATGAACCAGGACGCCAGCACACAAAAGTCACCTCGAGTAGGCAAAGACTCGGACGGCAAGGCGGCCAAAGATACCACGACGAAGGGAAAGTATACATTAAATGACTTTCAGATCCTTCGGACCCTTGGAACTGGTCTGTTTGGACGAGTTCATCTCGCTCGTCTGATCCACAATGGGCGATTCTATGCCATGAAAACCCTTAAAAAAGAACGAGTAGTGAATATGAAACAGGTCGAACACACAAACGACGAACGGCGAATGCTTAAGTTGGCTCAGCATCCATTTATTATTCGAATGTGGGGAACTTTCCAGGATTGTCACAATTTATTCATGATCATGGACTACATCGAAGGTGGTGAATTGTTTTCTCTTTTACGGAAAAGTCAACGATTCCCGATCCCGGTGGCCAAGTTTTACGCTGCTGAAGTGTTTTTGGCCATTGAGTATCTTCATGATTTGGACATCATTTACAGAGACTTGAAGCCTGAAAATATTCTTTTGGACAAAAATGGCCACATTAAATTAACAGATTTTGGGTTTGCTAAAGAGGTAAAAGACGTAACTTATACCTTATGTGGAACCCCAGATTATATAGCTCCCGAAGTGGTGGCCACGAAACCGTATAATAAATCGGTAGATTGGTGGCTGTTTGGCATTTTAATCTTTGAAATGCTTACAGGGTATACGCCGTTTTACGACCCTACGCCCATGAAGACTTATGAAAATATTTTGAACGGCACCATCAATTATCCGGACTATTTACCGCCTGATATTTTGGATTTGCTCCAGAAATTAATAGTAAAAGACTTAACGCAGAGGTTGGGGAATTTACAGAACGGCAGTGATGACGTAAAGAATCATCTGTGGTTCAAGGAGGTGATTTGGGAGCGGTTGTTGAGCAGAGATATCGAAACTCCATACGAGCCTCCAATAACGAGTGGAGTGGGAGATACAAGTCAGTTTGATCGGTATCCGGAGGACAAGGATTTGGATTACGGGATCCTGGGAGTAAACGATCCGTACGGCGATATGTTTGGGGATTTCTAACAATATCAGAACTTTTTGGATAGAAATCAAATATATCCAGATATATTCAGATGTATTCAGAAATTTTCAGGTTTTCGGATGCTCTATCCAGATACTCTATCCATATACACTATCCAGATACAATTATCAGGATTAGGAATACTCCCATCCATTCGGTATAAAATGGTCAAATGGCCCAAATGGTCAAATCAATGGTACAAATAATCAATGGACAACCTGGCTCAGTCAATACCAATGTAGAGACTCAGCTCATGGTTACTGTATTCGATATTAATACTCATATTAATTTACGATCGAATACATATTCATGTTAACGAGTAATCATTCAGGACTCGCTCGGAATACTGTTTTCAGTATCAGGTTATACAATCCAAATAATGAACAATCCATGAGTATATAGTCCCATGAATGTAAAATTACGAATATTTTAGACAATAAACAACATCAAGAGGATTTTAATGATTAATGAGAGGAGTATTTTAGGATGTAAATTAATAACTATTTAAAAATAATTGGACCTGATTGTTTAAGGTCATGCAGTTTGTGAAACATGGTCACATCCAATTCAGTAATGCTTTAAATCCAGGGTTTTGGAAACAGTCCCAAATTTACGGGATATAAACTTTATTTTTGAGGCTTTTAAAAAATATTACGCAATAGGAATTTGCAACCATATGGTGGTGAGGCATTGTTTGAAAGGAGGGGAATAAGTAGGTCTGTAAGGAGATGTTAGCAGGTACAAGGAAAGAAACATAATGTTTAAAAATTGATTAGTAAAATTTGAATTCGGTGATTTGATGCTGGAGAGTCGGAATTCTAACTGGAACTTGCCAGGTTCCAATTTCTGGTTATCATCTCAAGAAAGATAACCAGACAGTGAATGCCGTTAAAGGTGCTAAGTTGGATCGAGGTGATTCAGGCAGAAGCTTTGTAATGGTAAAATACTGAGCTCCAAGTGGATATCAAATGCCCGACAATCAATGGATCAATTGTTGGCTTTTACAGCCAATGTGTGTTAATTTTACTAGTGTGATACATCAATAGATCACTTGTCCAAAATATGGAAGTCGATGTGCTCCAAAAGTAGGGTATTTTGGATATAAGATAAGACAGCATTAGAATAATAACCGATGTCCAATAATACTATCAATAGGATAGTTAATGAAATCTTGACCTAAATAGATACTCAATGGTGTTAATGTCAACAAAACTCTATACTCAACTCTATAATTTACCCAGTAAGTTAACTAGCAATCCAATGACCCGCAACTACTGAACTTTATTAAAGCCCCTGAACTCGATATTTAAGACTTTCAATGACTGAATGGCGATGTGCTCAATGAATATGCTCAATAATGGATGGGGTGTATTCAATCAACACCAAAGGACTCAAAATCAACTCATGAACTCGATGAGCTTAATGGACCTAATGGGATTGTTCAAAAGAAAGAACAGAAGTACCCAATAATAATGTCCACTACTATTTCAAAGTATAAAATTCAAAAGTTACTATACTCTAAAACTAGTACTTGTACTATTCTCTACTATTCCAATATCAATGCTCTTCCGAATATACTATTCTACTATTATGTATTCCACGTTATTTTATTAGTCCTTTTTATTTTAGTATTCAACATTATCTTAGTATTGAACATTATCTTAGTATTCCACATTATTTCAAAATTACACTCTGTACTAAACTCTCTATACTAAACTCTCTACACTAAACTCTCTACACTAAACTCTCTACACTAAACTCTCTATACTAAACTATCTATTCTAAACTATCTAACTCCACATTCTACAACGCACAATATCTATACCCTACGTTCTACAATGCTCTACTAGTACACTCAACAATGCCCATTGCCTCCTGCACACCAGACCAAAACAAACAATTAGACGGGCAGGGCAGAGCTTACCGCGAGCTGGGCACTATCCGGCACCACACCCGCACAAACCCACCCCCACCCCGTGTAACGCGTCGCCCCTAAATCGCGCATTCGCCTACAAATCGAAATCCCCAATGGCCACCATCTACACCTCCGATATTAAACATCACAGAAGGGCCCCGCCGCCGCCAGGCCAGGCCAGCCAAACACAAAAGGAGCTTCTCAACCCAAAGCGCCAACTGGGTTGGGTCCATATAAAAGATGATGGGATTTTCACTTCGTTTAGATGGAATAAACGATTCATGGTTATCAATGACAAAACCCTTAATTTCTATAAAAATGACCATACTTTGCATGCCCAACCTGATCTTTCGTTCCCACTAAACTTAATTCATGCCCTTAGTTTGAAAACAAATAGCGGTTATTCAAAAACTAGTCACTGTTTCGAAATCATTCCTAAGAATAATAACAAACCAATTCTTATTTCAATCAAACATCACAACGATTACCTCGACTGGTTGGACGCATTCAGCACCAAGTGCCCTTACATCAACGTTTCTAGCGCTACGTCCACCGATCTGCTAACTAGTTTGCTGATTAATGATACAAATCAGGTACTGAACCCAATTAACTTTACCCATAAAGTTCACGTAGGTTTTGACCCAGCGCTGGGTAATTTTACTGGTTTGCCTGAAACCTGGAAGAGTTTGTTACAGCACTCCAAAATTACAAACGAAGACTGGAAAAAAGATCCAGTGGCTGTGATTGAAGTATTGGAATTTTACAGTGATATTAATGGTTCAAATGCTAATACCCCCATCAATTCGCCGTATCTTGACCTGTTTAAGGGCCCAGCCAACGGCAGTTTTGCTAACTTGACGCAGCCACCAAAGTTTAAGCCAAGTCGCCAGGCGCCAAAACCCCCAGTTCCGTATCATTTACTGAAGAGTGATACGGCGCTTCCCACTAGTTCCAGCAGTGCTAGCGCTGCTGGTACTCCTAATTCTAGTACCACCGTTAAAAGCGCTAATTCGGGAACTGGTGCTTCTGGTCCTGGCTCCAGCGGGCCCACCGTGCTGCCGCTAAACAACTTGCTTAACAACAGCTCGACGCTTGTTCCTACCAGAAAGGCTCCACCACCGCCTAAGGCGAAAGGTATCAATGCTCCAGCCACGGCGGTACCAAAACTGCTGCCTCCAACTTTGCCAGGCCCCGGCCCAAGCCCAGGCTCTGGTCCAACTGGTCCAGTTGTTTCTGGAATCCCCGGGGTTTCTGCTGGTCCTTCTGGGCATTCTGGTCCTTCTGGACATTCTGGGCATTCTGGTCATACTGGTCATACTGGTCATACTGGTCCTGGTTCTGCTCACGGCGGATCTGGTGCCGTTCCCAGCACCAAACATAAACCTAACGCTGCCAAAGTTCCCCAGAAACACAACGTCACCAAACCCATCTCGCCTCATAACAAACCGCCGCTTCACCACGCCAACACACTGCCGGATGAAATCAAACCGCTTCAAATCAAACCCAAGGACAAAACTCCAAAACAAATCAAACGGGAAAAGGAAAGGTTGAACGATATGCAAATTATCAGTAAATTGAAAACTGTTGTTAATTCTAACGACCCAACCCCTCTTTTCAAAATCATTGAAAAAGCAGGCCAGGGCGCTTCCGGAAGCGTTTATCTTGCTGAGATGATTAGTACGAAACAGAAAGTCGCTATTAAGCAAATGGACTTAAACGTACAGCCACGTAAAGAGTTAATTATTAACGAAATCTTGGTCATGAAGGACAGCCAGCACAAAAACATTGTCAACTTCTTAGACTCTTATTTGCGTAGTAATAACGATCTATGGGTCATTATGGAGTATATGGAAGGTGGTTCACTTACTGAAATTATTGAAAACAACGAGAATAAGTTGAGTGAGTTACAGATTTCAGTTATCTGTAGGGAAACCCTCTTGGGATTACAACATTTGCACAAAAAGCACATTATACACAGAGACATAAAGAGTGATAATGTTTTACTTGGAAGTAAAGGAAATGTTAAGATTACAGATTTTGGATTTTGCGCCAAATTAACCGATCAGCGTAATAAAAGAGCCACTATGGTAGGAACGCCGTACTGGATGGCACCAGAAGTGGTGAAACAAAAAGAGTACGATGAAAAAGTCGATGTTTGGTCACTTGGAATTATGACAATTGAAATGATTGAAGGTGAACCACCATATTTAAATGAGGAACAATTAAAAGCACTTTATTTAATTGCAACTAACGGGACTCCTAAATTAAAACATCCTGAATTGTTAAGTACTTCAATTAAGAAGTTTTTGAGTATTTGTTTATGTGTTGATGTGAGATATAGAGCTACAACTGATGAATTAATTAAACATAGTTTTGTTAATAGCAGTGGTACAATTGCAGATTTAGCGCCGCTTTTGACGTGGCGGTCACGAGCTGATTAGTTGAGTCTCAAATTGAGTCGCAGTCTGAGGGGTCGATGCATATGATTGCACCGTTAATATAAACTTTACTAAACCCTTTATCCCAAAGTAGATTCCCGCGTAGATATGTAGAAGATTCCAAATTGCGCTATGAGAATATTTCATGCATTATGCGCAAAATGGGTAATAATTATCATCATTTCTTCGGACTTAGTCTGTATAATACCGCCTAGGTCATTGCTGCAAAATCGGGTTACCATTCGCTAAACCTCATCCCCGGATTATTATTAAAGCCGATATTTAACGGTCTTATTTGAAAAAGCCCGATTTCATTTTCACACCCTATGATTTTCATTCAAGTCTTTGACACCAATGTCGTACCCCTTCACCACGAGCCCGCAGGAGATGGGCGCAATTTATATGTAATTCACCGTAAACCGGCTATTGTTTTAATGATCTGTAATGCGCTTGCTGGTCAACGGTTACCTGAGTTGCGCTCTTATGAAACAATCAAACATCGGACCGATCAGCCGCCTAGCCGCTAATTTTATTTCTTGCCCCTACCGTAAATGCTTTAACCGCAACTGATATAACCGTAACTGCCTTACCGTAACTCACACGCACCTCACACAGCGTATCATTTCGGGGCTTGCCTACGCACTCTCGCCTTTTTAACTTGGGTTTAGTTTAACTCCTTGTTTTAGTACATCATCACATTTAGGGTTTAAGGCGGACTTTGTAGATTGAGTTCTAGAATGGCTCGTTCTACAGTTCGTCTAATTGAAATATGTATCTTACATCTTGTGTTTACTCTTGCTCACCTGTTTTCGCAATGTGCAGCATTTAATTAGCGTCTCCTAAAGTGGGTTATTTTCAAAATAAACTCCGTATATTTTTTGGCATGATCATTCCACTATAAAACTGTTGACGATAGTTGCAAAATATAACTTAGCTTTGGAAATGTAAGTTTTGCAAACTAGCAAGTATGATTTTCAGTTTTTCGTGATTTTTTAGCATAACTTTATTAGTTTGGTGTGATTTTTAGTCAATTCAATTTTAGGGTCTCTAATAGTATAATTTTAACTCAAAGTACGTAAAAATAGAACAAGCTAGTGAAAAGAAAAACTTTGTATTATATTGTGTAATTTAGGTTAACTGAAAGTTAAGAAGTTTTCAAAGTTAAGGAATGTAAACGGTAACTGGCGAATACGAATTTTTTTTCAATATTTTAGGACATGTATGATGAATTAATCATAAGAACGCCCACAAAATATCCAGAGTTTTTGACCATAAAAAATATCAATAAGTCGACAGAAAATATCAGACGAGAGAAAAACAAGTAGGAAAACAGGTGACGGTTGGTAAAGGCGGATAAATCGTTTTTAGGATTGGTCTTCAAAAGCCCCAAAAAGATCTGGCTCTGATGACCATCAAAATTCGAAGAAGGCTGTTTGTGAGTGGAGAACTTTGAAGGGGAATGATTTTGTTAAGGGTTTCCATAAATGTCAATTGTTCCATGAAAAGATAGTCAGGTCTACTTTTATTCGTTTGGTCTACACGTTGTTATATTGTTCTATTTTTCATTTAATAACTGCTATATTGTTGATTTACTAAATGTTGTCCTATGTTTATATTGTTTATCTATTGTTTAACGACATCTTCCATATCTACATATAATCACGATGTTCACTAAAGTTCACTACGTTACCAATCTGCTATCCATTTCTGCTCATAAAGTATCCACGAGTAACAGATTTACCCAAGTATTACAAAAGTAACTACACGTTATTTGGAAAGGTTTTGTAAAAGCATTTAAATAAGTAGTTGCAAAACAGTCTACACAATTATTTGCAAAAGATGCTCCAAGTATTTAAAGTTTAACAAAAACATTGCAAAAATATACAAGAATACAAGTCTGTAAGTCTACAATCAGATATACGCTATCCTTCAAATTCATTTGTGTTCTACATTCCATTCTACATTCCATTCTAATTCATTAACTACTTATCCCATTTAACTCTGCTAAACTCATTATCCATTATCTACACATTATCCATCTAATTACCCATATACTCGTCTATCGTCACGTGTTGTACACATAGTGTTCGTCACCATGGTGCAAATGCAAATCCGAGTCGTAGCCCTTTATCCTCTTATAATCGCCCTGAAAGTGCTGCTGAGGAAATGGGTACAACTGTGGAGCCAGCAGCTGGTACTGCGGGTGGTGCTGGTACTGCGACAGCTGGTGGTGTTGGTAGGGAGCATCATGGTAAAAGATGTTAAGGTTCAGCAGGAGACTGAAGTTTTGGCCCTGATATGGGTACGAATCTTCACCAAGTCCCAGTGCAGGAGTGAACGAATTGGCGGTGGCTGGGGCTGTGGCCGGGGCTGAGACTGGTGCGGAGACAGGCGCGGTACTGGCATTATTATTGTTACCCCCGTAATAGTCGTAATTCAGTGGAACCGGCAACATGTAATTATTTTTTTGGTAATAAGCGGGAGGCGGTGGCGGACGCGGACTGGCAGCAGGACCGGAATTGTTATTAAATGGTACCAGGGGATTGGCCATATTCTGTAATTGGTAATTAGTGTCCAAAAAGTAATGGGCTTCATCTTCCATTGGAATTTTACCTCCCAAATTACTTTCTTTTATTGCATTCCAAAGGTGCAGGTTAACTGGTGTCATTTTTAAATCAGCTTCCGAGGGACGAAGTAACTTACCTTCCATTACATCAGTGGCTGAATAATAACTGATTAAATGAATTGTTTGTCTAGGGCGGTCTGGAGCGAGTGCGAGGTCTTTGAGGGTTGTTGTGATACTGAGGGTTTTCTTGATAAGACCATGATCTTTAAATCCGTGTTGCAGAGATACGGTATGTGAAGCTGAATCAATGTCGTCAGTCGATAATGAAAGCTTTCTCTTTTTGGTACTTCCGCGGCGACGATTCGAATCATCGGTTGCATCACGATCAAGTTCCCGGTATACCAAAAACCGACCAAGAATTCTCAGAGGCAGCCAGCTGATTCCGTCAGTCCATCTTTTGATCCCACTATGTTCTTCAATAAATACAAACACATTCCCACTACGGATCAAGTCATTTCTTTCTCTTTCATGAGGGCGTCTAGGAATGACTGCCAATTGTCTATCGAGGGTAGCTTGAATAATAAGAAGCGCATCTTTAGTAGACCCTACGTATCCATAATAGGAGGGGGCAAGTGGGGTGGTAGTAGCCATAGATTAAGATTTATACTTTAAATAGGTAAATTACAATTGGGATTATTTGATCCATTTATATACCGCAGACGTAATACCCTGGTTTTTGTTTCATGTGCATGGTTTGATAACCTGTACATATGCTAACCTCCTCGCAAACACGCATTGTAAAAAAAGTTTTTTTATCAGACGGCTTTTGGGACCAATCTGCAGGGTTGAGTTACTGCATATCTTTTTTTTTATTTATTTAAGTCCCTCTCCCTCGAAGATGCGCCACTTGCATATCATTTATTGAAAATTATTTTATTTATATTTTTAATCATTTAACCGAACAGTGTCTACCCCTTGTCCTTAAAATACCAGCAACGGTATGCAGGGTATCCCCCTCGCTAACTCTCTGCCCTATTCTATTTTATCCGTTTAATACTGTACTACATCATCGACCCGCTCTGGTTTGCGGTAATTCAATTTGCGCTTCTTCAGGTATTGTTGCGCCGCTAATTGTGCCCTGTTCAATTCTTCTTTCGCTTAGTGCGACACTTTGCTTACCGCTTTTTTTTTTCGGTTAATCAGCCGTATTTACAGGTTAGGTTAGGCTGTCGGACATCATTTCAGCCGGGGACTTTTTTGCATCCTTATCCTTGTCCTTCTTTCTTGGTACTCAGTGTTGATTTATTCATCAGTTGATTACTGATACTCTACTAGCTTATTCTTGTGCTTGGATGTTTAGCTCTAGGCTTTCTAGTGTTGGCTGCGAAGTAAAAGCTGTCACTCTCTGCTGTCAAATACGAACAATAGAGTTCTAGTAATATTTGGAACCCATTTGTTTACTTTGCCATTGTTTTACAAAATCTGTTTGTGTTTTAAGAAAGCATAAATGTGGTTTCTGGTTACTGTTAATGACTGTAGAATCAATGAGAAATACAGTTTGTTGTAGTTTAGATATTAATATGATATTTTAGTTTTCTATTATCAAGAGATACGAATGTGAATCGATGTAATAAGACTTGACTTAGTTTTTGGTTAGAGTACTGGCTTGGGAATGGTTAATCACGAATGGTAAGTCAAGAATGTTGGATCAGAGATATCGAATATAGAACGCAGCATCCGAAATAGTAAATAATGATAAGTTGAAACTGGGTTCTTTAGAAATTACTTTATCAGTATATGAGCTGGTACAAGCTATATTTCCAATACCCGCTTGTATACCTTAGTTTTGCACTAATTGAGCTAGTAGTACTTTGATTTGAACAAGTCTACCATTATAGCTCCAAATTCAGCTGAGAAACTAAGTATTTAAATATAGGTGTTCATTCAAGTCTCAAGAATATTGTATATCAATGAACAGAACATTCAATAATGCAAGATAGAATTAGGCCATTAAATACAAAGAGCTAATAAATGATCTTACAGGAGTTCAGCTTTTCTGATTAGGCCTTTTAAGGCACGTTTCTCTGTTATTGAACATCGATATCCTTTCTTTGTTGTTTTGTAACCAGAATTGAGCTCACTATTAAATCTTGAAGTTTCCTTTTTTTTTATTGCAATATGCTGATATATAAGGCAATTTTAACGGCAGAAACAAACAAATTGATTGCACTAGAACTTCCATAAGTTGTCAAAATTAGCATCAAAGTGTTGATTCCAAATATCCGAGAAATTTTCCTCCAAGTTATATGATCTTATGCATATATGATATTTTATCGGTGAATTTAACATACCGCCGGTAATAAAATCGCACGACCGGTCAGGGGGGCCCAAAGGCTAACCTGTAAAACAAATGATTTGTACCGCACTAATTTGTGAGCTTGCTGTAGCTTGCATTTTAAGGGTCCTAATTTGATTTGCCAATCCCAGAAATTCTTCAGTCATGTTTATTATATTTACGTATACAGTTCCGCCTCAACACGTCAATATTCGAACATTTGAAATTTCTTCCTTACATATGTTTCATGCATCCCACAACCCAAGTCAGGTGGTGATTGATATTTTTGGTTAAATTCAAACAACCTGCCTTGCCGAGTCTAAAAATAGGAGAATAACGCTGCTATTGCAAAAATTTTGGAGGGGCTGCCATCGAAAGTTAATTTCAGCATCAAAAATGCGCCCAGTGCATAGGACCGGGAATTCGAGCCCTTGCCTTTTAAAGTTATTCTAGAACCTTGTTCTGTATAGAAGCCATGTCACCATGGCGTCAAGTCCCAACCATTAGGAGCGGAACTAGGTGAAACAAATTGCATACAGGACTCTCCTCGTAATCATCCCAAAATGGTACTTGTTGACTCTAGTTTTACCGTAAATGTACTCCCCATGCCTTTAATACCTTCAACCACACCATGACCCTGATTACTATATTTCGCCATAATTGATCCATTTAGATTTCGGCCGATACCCCTCGTTTTTTTGACCAAATAGTTTTGTCTTGCATATCTTTATTGTTTTGATAAGTCCTTGTTAACTATTTAATATATCAAAATACAAACATTTTGTTAATAGCCAATAAATTTAAATGGATTTGCTATGATCAAAAATGTAACTTCTCGCCATTCACCAAGCCCTTCTCTAATGTACATCGCCTAACCAGGTTACATTTATAATCAATATTGGTAGGGTCAGTGCGAGAATAGTAACCGAGCGTCGTGTAAATTGCCCGAGTATTACTGGTCGGATTATCCTCAACCGTTACTCTTGGCTTGTGCCCTGTGTACGTATATGCAACAAAGCGACTCGAATCATTCATTGGCAACTCAACCACTCAACAATTTATTGTGAGAGAGAAGGTTTTAATTATTTAGAGGTGATTAATGGCTAAATACTTTAAGATAGTCGAGCTTAATACTCTAATAAACAAATCTTATCTTGGGTTGTAATTGTATTATTATTATGTTTAAAGTTCTCGCTACCATATTATTATTGTTTACTGCATTCCGCGTAGTTTTTAAAATGGCTAAACCGGTTGCTGGATCAATTAAGAAAAAGCGTAGACACCGATCATTGCTGTGTGCAGATCGCTTAGGGGGCTTTAGTCGGGCAAATGTCGGTATGAAAACGGGGAATTTAATGTCAGGAAATTACAGTCACCAAAAAGGAAGGCTAGTCTAGGTGGGGTCAATGGTAAGTCGGTGATTTGTACACAAGGAAAATTTTACGGTAGTTGCAATTTTTGAGCGGGGTTGCACCCACGGGATTTTTTCCCGCCTTTGATACCTGTGGTAAGTGTCGCATTTTTAATGTCGTAATTTCAAATGTCGTAATTTCAAATGTCGACATGTCGCATTCATATATTGTCGCGCCGTTATCTAGTCTCACACTACCCTAGTCGTATTGTGGCATCCCATCACACCCCCACACTTCATATCTTATCGCCCTACCTTCACACGACTCTGATCCAAATATCGCCCCCAAGCTCGCACCAGCGGCCCTCTACTTCGCCCTAAATTCCTGGCCCCTATTTAGACTACCTCTTATCTCTTGGCACCCCCTCCCAAACACTGCCTCAGTCACACCACCGATTTTACCACCACTTCGCCCCCAATCAACACCAATCGCCACCACCATCCCGCACCATTCTACCACCACATCTATCTATCTCATCAATAGCCCCTCTCAAGCCCCTCTAGTCGCACCGCAAAACTAAATCTCCTATTAACTATCACCTTGCATAGCTCCCCTTTAACGGTCAAAAGATCTATCTATCGTCACTTCAGTTCTTTAAATCTTTATTATAGCACCCGGAAAGCAACCTTATGACCTCAGTCGATTACCATGCTCACTTACCACCTTATAGGTCACTTTTAAACCCTAACGCAAGGTACGATTATCGACTTCACCTGTTAATCCCAATAAGCCAAAATGAACTCAATAATTTGAAACTTCTTTTCAAAAGAAATCAACAACCAAAACCAAAGTTCAAAATGAAGTACAAAAGTTTACTCAACGATGTTAACAGAAAGTTATCTCGTAAATTACTGAATCAGGCATTCATATTTAAAGATAAAGATCGTGAACCCATTGAGTGTTTTTTTGAAAATTCGTTTCTTATGCTACCCATTGAAATTCAGTTTCATATATTTTCGTTCTTGTCACGTGAAGACCTAAGAAGAACTCTTGTGGTTAACAGAGATTTCTACAAGTTGTCTAAAAAGTTCCTTTATAAGAACTTGCTGTTTGATTCTTCTTACCGATTCTCTCAGTTTATCACGATCTTGAGGATCAATTCTAAGCTTGGGAATTTGGTAGAACTGGTTGATCTTTCTCTGATCAAACCCTGTAATTACGAAGTGGAATCGGACGAATTGGTAAGACATTCGTCTATAAATTCAGAGGCTGAAGAGGAAATCACGTTTCAGCAGCATGAAAAAATCAAGGCTGGTTGGAGAGATTGGAAGTTCATGAAAAACCCGCTTTATTCTACGAACTTGAGCTTGAACTTGTCCAAAATTACCTCCAATTCAAGTAGTAAGCTGTGGAATTCTAACAATAAAAGCAGGTTGAAATTTAACTTTTTGAAGAGTAAAAGGAATAAATTAAATCACCAACCCAGTTCGTCAGGAACTCACACTCCTACCACCACCCACACGATGCAAACATCTCAGCATCCTCATATCAATAAGTTTCTTGTCAGCTACTCAGATACAAAAGATATTCCTGTGGGCTTTATTCTTCATCTTCTCAACTTGTGTCCGAATCTTACCCTGATAAATTTAGGAGGTCTTCAGCTTTCGGTTGACTACGAAATCAGCAGCCAGTTTCTCTACAAGTTCCACACTTTTGACACAATCAACAACTACCCTGTCAGTATGTTACGACACGTAAATGAAGTCGACGACTCCAATTCCATCTACAATATGAGCATATCAACTTTCGATCTCGACAACAGATCAATAATATCTACCTCGTCAAACAGATCGAGATCTAAGCTCAAGAAAGCTCCGGTTTGGAAGTACAATTCGCTTTTAGCTCCAGCCCCAAGTATGGGATATCTTCATAAGAATGACGGAAAACTCTTCTTGAGTGACTTGAATCTCAAGTCTGTGAACCAAAACTTTCTTATCAAGCTCAAGGAATCCGATATCTTGAATCTCATGATCAAATGCCACAACTGCAATATCAACTTCCAGTACCTCAATCTCAGTCTGATGATCTGGCTTAACAAAAAGCTAATCCAGCTGTTCTTGTCGGATTTCCTCATTCCCAATTACATGGCCGATCAAAGCCTGCCTTTCTGCCCCAAAAACTTGGTGATTGACTTCACCAATTCGGGCATGTACAAGGACTTAGCTTGGGCCAAAAAAATCGACTTGAACACCTACGGTGGCTACGAATTAGTGACGAAAATCTTCAACGACGACTTGCTAAACGACTGGGAATTACGGCTTCGAGAAGACCGGGAAAGAAGGGGCCGAATTGCAGAAAACTACCTTCACTAATAAATATGTAAATATATGAACTACGCAATGTGTAAAAAAGATGTGCCAGTTATCAGGTCATCACTCTTTCATGGGTCAGCTGAAACCCGAAAGCCAGCGACCTAAAAAGCGATGGTTTTAAAACTGCTCTATAATCTCAAATACCCAACCAGTGAATCTATTCAGCAACTACGTTAATGCTAGTTCATAGACCACAAATTAAGGCATCTTGAAAAATAAAATTTTTCACTCGCTCGCTTTTTTATACTCGCAATTTTCAGCCATGAGTGATTTGAGTAGTCAGTTGTCAGCATTTAAAAATAAGATCAGAAGCGGGCCTTCTGTGACAATGCCCCGGCATGCTCTAAACAGCCAGCCTGTTTCCGACCGGCCAAAACCCCCAACTTCGCAAACTCCCCTAGCTTCCCAGGCTCCTCATCCTTCTTCACCCGTTAAAAGAGCCCCTGACACCGTTAATGAAGCCATTAAAAGACAAAGAGTGGCCAATAGTCGCATGCCGGGATCTCACTTGTCTACGCAGCTCCACTTGGCTGTGGAGCACATCAAACAAAATGATAAACCTCTCAAAGTTTCTGACTTGCAAGAGTATTTGTCTTTTGATATCACCCAGACTCTTTTACCACTTTTAAAAGAGATTGATAGACTTCGGTACGATCCCAAAACAGATACGTTGGAGTATGTGAGTTTGCATAATATTCGTCTGGCAGACGATTTACTTAGTTTCCTTAGGGCACAACCAACGTTTAAAGGAATCCCCGTTAAAGAGTTAAAAGATGGCTGGACCAATTACCTTCAAGCTATCAACGATTTGGAAGTAGAAAATAAGATATTGGTATTACGTACCAAGAAAGAAAATGCTCCTAGACTTGTATGGGCCAATTTTGGTGGGAATTTAAATTTGATAGATGAGGAATTCAAGCTGATGTGGACCAGAGTGAAGATTCCTAATGCTGATGACTTGTACCAATCATTAGTCGAACAAGGCTTAAAGCCTACGGGAACAGACCCTAATATCGTCAAACGTAAGCCTAAGAAGGAGGAAAAAAAACAGAAAAAACCAAGAAGAGGAAAGATTACAAACACACACATGAAGGGTATCTTAAAGGACTACCTGCAATTCATGTAATCTCTACTTTAATACAATTACATATAAATACATAGCTAATCTTAGAAAATTTTTCGCACTTAAAAAAATTTACCAAGGATTATGTCTGGTACGTTGAACCATCAAGATATCAAAACATACTAACTAAATAGTTGATTTTAACACCGTTGCAAGCGAATTCTGCAACTTCTACTACCAGCAGTTTGACTCTGATAGAACCCAATTGGGTAACTTATACAGAGACCAATCGATGTTGACGTTTGAAACTTCCCAATTACAAGGTGCTAAAGATATCGTGGAAAAATTGGTATCTTTGCCTTTCCAAAAAGTTGTTCACAGAGTGTCTACTTTGGATGCCCAACCGGCTTCTCCAAGTGGTGATATTTTGGTCATGGTTACTGGAGAATTATTGATTGACGAAGAACAAAATGCCCAACGTTATTCTCAAGTTTTCCACTTGATTCCAGATGGAAACTCTTACTATGTGTTCAACGATATTTTCAGATTGAACTACTCTTAGATAGGAATATATGCTCTATACTGTCTCATCTTTGTCTCAACTTTCTTTTAACTTTCTTTTAACTTTCTCTCAACTTTCTCTTAACTTTCTCTCAATTCCACCCTATACCCAACCTAATTCCCCCTAATTCCACCTATCTTCCTCTCCCTGCACCCACGCTTATCCAACAACAAAACTCCAGTATTTCAATCCCACATGCTCCATTTCAAGTCTCATTTTCTACTTCGCGTTCAACATGGATAACACCCCAATTATACCTAAACGGCCCGCAAAAGCTACCCCCAAGGCTTCAGAAATTCAATCGCAAGACCTTGAAGATCTCTCTTCCAAAGACGAAACAGGGCTTTCTCTGGTCTCGTCTCCTTCCGTTCCTTCAATACCTAGACGTCCTGTCAAAGTGAATGATTCACCCTCTTCAGCCAGCACTAATCCTGAAACTGCCGATTCTGCTTCGTCCTTCCCGTTAGTTCCTTCTCGTCCAAAGTCTAAGGATTCAAGTCAAATGAACCTGGAACTTGATGCTGGTGATCGTAAAAAAGAAGAAGCTGAAAACGACGGTGACAAGACCCCTGGTAATTCCAAAACAAAGATAAGTTTCAAAGACGATTTGCCCTCTGATAATGACCATCTTGTAGGCACAGATACGTCCAGTTTTGACGACGATCAGGAGACTGTTCTACAAGAAAAGGAGGAGCAGGAGCAGACCAGAAACATTGAACAAGAGCTGGTGAACGAGGAGCCAGAAGATCATGATATACCAGAATCTGAAACGAAACAACAGGATCAGGATTCTTCAATCATGCCCATCATCCCTAAAAGACCAAATAGATCGACATTAAGTGATGTGATCAACGACTCTTTGAGTGCAAGAGAAAGTGCAAAGGACACAGATGCTGAGCCTGTGGTTTCAAGGAAAGTGAAGAAAGAAGCAAGTGGAGATATAGACCCGGAAGTATCTGAAGATGGTGAAGTTCGGGATGAATCCGAGAAGACTGGATTCCTGTTGGATAAGAAAGACGAAGAAAATACACAAGAGAACATAAAGGGGGGATTGAAGACTGAGGAACTGAAGACTGGGGAATTGAAGACTGAGGAATTGAAGACTGGGGAATTAAAGACTGAGGAATTGAAGACTGAGGAATTAGATATTGAAGGACCAAAAGAAGTAAGGTCTGAAGAAGTAAAGTCTGAGGAATCAAAACCTAAAGAATTAACTGAAGAGTTAACTGAGGAGTTAACTGAGGAGTTAAAGTCTCAAGAATTAACTGAAGAGCCAGTCGTTGAAGAAACAGCCCTGGAACAATTCAAAAAAGAGATTGAGGAGAAAGTCATTCCAGAAACTGCATCTTCTAAACCAGAAGGAGAAGGATCTCAAGAAAGTGAGGCAGGCAAAGAACCAGAACAAGTTAGCTTCAAACCAAGCATTCCTTCAAGACCAAAGCCCAAGCCTAAAGTCTCTCAAACCGATATCGATTCAAAAGCTCCAGAGACGGCAAAGAAAGCTCCTCCTCCTAAACCAAAAAAGCTCTCTTCCAAAATTGCAGCCTTCCAGGAAATGTTAAATCAAAGGCCTCCGGTTGCTCCAGCTGCTTCCAGCTCTGTACCGGAATCTGGTGCTCAAAGAGGTCTGTTGTCCTCATCTCATAAGAAATTTGCTCAAAATTTACAGGGAATAGTAGGAAGAGGTTTTGCATTACCTGGGATGGTCGACCCAAGCAAGTTGAATCCAGCTGCTGATGCTGATGAAAGTAAAGAAGCTGAAGCAGACCCTGAATCAGAAAGTACTGCCCATAGACCTCCTCCTGTAAGACGTGCTAAGGGTCCTAGGAATAAAAAGTTACCTAAAAATCTTTCTAACCCAGTTAATGTCGAGCTGTCGAAGTTCAAGGTTGTTGATCATGAATTATGGAGTCTTACTTTCAAGAAAGCACCTGTTGTGGAAGATAATGAGTCTGAAAATGTGAAGGAAGTTGATGAAATGACTGAAGATTCAACTGAGGTTGGGCATCAAATTGAAGAGCCTAAAAGTTCAGACGACTTATCAACTACAGAAACTCCGGATGCTACAGACTTAACAGATAACTTAGCTAATTCAACTGATGAATTTGCCTTGCAAGAAAAGAAAGAACATGCCAAAGATGACATTTCTCTTGATAAGGTCACTGATGTGAAACAATTTGAACAGGTAGATCTTAGTTCGAATGACAGTGAGAATAAAAAGCTGTTAACTGAAACTCCTTTGAGCAGTGCCAAAGATCCAAGTGACTTGGGAGATGTTGAACCGGTCGATGAATCTATCGAAACCCCAAAGCCAGATTTCATTGAACCTTCTGTTGAAATCAACGAAATTTCTGCTCCAAGTGATAGTAGTAGAGCTGATGTGCAAGATACAAAGGAGGAGGAAAAATAATTAAAGAAAGATACTGAGTCATTGCACGACGAATAAGAAGTATTGAAAATCAATATATAATGCTAATTAAAATACATGAATACACAAATCGTATATAATGCTGTTTCACGGCTCCAAATTCTTAGATAAGAAGCTCCTTGAAACACATTCCAGGTAGACTTGTTATTGTCAGTCATTTCCTTCGTACCTTACTGCTAGGCAAGTGTCTCCACCTTTTAGCTCTAACCATCCTTGAATTACCTTCGTATTTCTCTATTAAGAGGCTTGTATTCAAAAATGGTTGACTTCTCGTTCCCTTCATTCACTCCATTCGTGCTGGAAGCTACTTTTTCCTCGTTGGTCTGCTCTGAATCCTCCAGTTCTTTTTTGCTTTCAGAAACCTCAGGATCCTCTTTAGTTCCAGCTTTTAGCTTCTCCCTAAGCTCATTCACTTTTTGATCTATTTCTTCATCACTTACATCCTCATCCTCTAACTCATCACGTAGCTCCAGGCACCTTTTCTCAATCTCTCTCAAAGAAAGATGGCTAGTAAAACTACTTTGAAGCTCTCGTTTAGTAGCTTCAAGTTGACCATCACTCAAAGCCTTCTTCTTTTTCAGTTTCTTGATTTTTTCTTGTGCCTCATAATAAGCAAGTTTGTCCCCTAAAGAAGCTGCATTCTTTGAAATATGCCCCGAAGTTCCTGAACCTCTTGCAGTTTTTAGCCCTATGCCATTGTAAGACATGCTCGATTATTCTATCGAAGTGCGCTGCACGCACCTAATTATTTTACGACGCGCATCAAAATTATTTTTCATTAAACTATGTTTAGGGTCCGGCCAAAGATAGCACTCATTACAGTAGGCTTGTTGTTCGTAGTGTTCTTAACATTTGGTAATTTGAATGCCATAAATGATTCGAAATACGTTGACTCTCTAAAATCCATATATGCCACTGAAGATGAAGAGCTAAATGTCAAACCCATCATCGGTCAGAACCTTGATGATGATCCAAGGCACAAGTTCTGGGTTAAGATATTCGACATATTTGGTGAAGGAACAGTGGGATTATCTATAGACCAATTGGATGAAGCCATAAAGTATGTGGACAAGTCTCAACAAAAAGAAGGGCCTAACTCAAAGTCTGCGCTCCTTTCAAAAGCATATATTTCACCTGAAGTAGTCGAAGAAATGAAATCAAAGCATGATATCGTCACTAGTAAGTTACCCAAGAAGTTGCATACTTCTACTTATGAGTCTGGGTCCAGTGGAATAGTGATGATAGGTGGAAGAAAGTTCTCCTGGTTATCATACTTGTCTTTGTTGGCCCTCAGAAAAGCCGGCTCAACCCTCCCTGTTGAGCTCATCCTTCCTCAGTATGATGACTTTGTCACTGAACAAGATTTCTGCAGAAACGTATTGCCCAGATTAAACACAAAATGTGTGGTATTACCTGAAGTTTTGGGTGCTGAGGTTATGAACAAGTGGTCGGAAAAATTTGCCAGTTACCAATTGAAATCTCTAGCTTTAATGGTTTCAAGTTTCCAAAATGTTCTCTTATTGGATTCAGATAATATCATGTTGAAGAACCCTGATCCTCTCTTCAAGAGTGACCTTTTCAAGAAACATGGAATGATCACGTGGCCTGATTATTGGGAAAGAACTATATCCCCAGTATTTTATGAGATCAGTGGTGTTACTGTTGATGAGTCCAAACGTGTGAGATACAATAGATTTCCTCTTGCAAATAACGATAAAGGCTTTACTATTTCAACGGATGATCAAGAAAATGTTCCTTTTCACGATTTGGAAGGTAGTATACCTAACTTATCCACAGAATCAGGACAATTGATTATTAACAAAGACACTCATGCATGTGCCTTGTTATTATCCATGTACTACAATATGATGGGACCAAGATTATATTATAAATTGCTCTCTTTAGGTGAGCAAGGTGAGGGAGATAAAGACACTTTTCCGGCAGCTGCCACAGTCTGTAAGCAACTGTTCTACCAATTGAAATCTTTTATAAAGACCCATGGGTACTTAGATGCCAACAATAATTTCCAAGGAGTGGCAATGGGTCAAAAAGACCCTCTTGAAGACTATGAAGCTTATTTGAAATATGTGGAAACACCTTCTAAATCAAAAGAACTCAAAACGTTATCAATGGAGAAGCAAATTGAAAACCTTGAAGCCATTAAATCGGAACATTTTCAAGAAAACTCGGGGTCCATATTCACTCTCCATTGTAATTACCCAAAACTAGATCCAACTCTTTTCATGTCTCGGGAAGATTTATACGATCCAGAAAAGAAGGTTTTGAAGCACAGGATATATGGCGGGTTTACCTATGATGATCCTAACATCAAGCTGAAAACAGTAGATTTCGAATATGAACAGTGGAAAAATATCGAAAAGACTCTTTGTATTGATGCTATAGAGTTTGCACATTTCAAGGACCTTAACATAGATATGAGGGAAATTTGCATATTTGCCAGGAACCAAGTTAAATTTTTGCAAAATTCCCCTCCATAATTTTTTTGTGGATGTGTAGTAATATAGATAGTATCAAAATAATAGTATTTCCTTACCAAGGAGATTAAATACTCTTCCTATTAGTCCTTGCAAATAATCTAATTGTTCATAGATGGTTCACATCGAGGACCCGTATGATGTATTTAATCTATTTGAAATTGTGAAGGAAACTATAGAGAATATAGCTAAATTTTTGGGTTAAAATTTCTAAATGACCAAAAAAATCATTACTTAGCATAGCAGGATTTGAGGATCACTTGGCGTAGGGATCACAGGGAGTAGTCTATTTCAACAGTGGTTTGATCGCTTGTATTGTGATGTATGGGTAATAGCTCCTGTATATTAGTTTTCCTTCCACTTGCTCAAGTCCAATAAACGCAGTAGCTCTCAATTGGACATCCTCTTAGCTGTAAATTTGACCTACTTAATGAACATTCATCATTTTAGCACAGATCCCTCAGTTAATTATATCACATTACGATGTATAAAATGAATTGTATAAATTCAGTGAAAGCAGTTTCAAAAAAGAATTTGTTGAGGAAGCCGATACCAATATCATTTTATTGTATGATGAAAATTGGTCTTTGCTTAAATTGTTTGGATTGCAGTGGAAGTTTTTCCTACTTCTTTTCCCATGTCTGCAGATTATTGATCACCACTTATCCCAATACCAGGTAGGTTTCCGCTGACCTTCTCCTGTCTATAGATTGTGACTTCTCTGTGTTAAATGATTTCTATATTCCTATTGGGTTAACTTGCACTACTTTTTGTGTTCCGTCTTTTTCGCAGCCAAATCGAACAATCAGCTACACCAATTTTTAACAAAAGCAAGAAAAAAAGACAAAGCAAGTCCACCAATATGTCACAGCTCTTTAGCTATTCCAATAACATAAAAAAACCAACAAACCTACAAAAAATATTTACAACAAGTTTGAGTTCTTCAAACTAAGGGTAAAAGGGAAGAATTTCACCTTTTAATCTACATCTAGGTTATTTTCAGTAATTTAAAGGACATCCAAGGTTTCATAAAATTCCAAATTTGGAGAACCTTGTATCCTTGAGCCCTCTCTAGTATGGTTAGTTTCCATACATTAGATAACATCAAGACAAAGTTCTATCACATTAAAATTTTTCAAGACAGATTTAAAGCTTCCATTTCATCGATATCTAATAAAATTATAGAAGGCTTCTCTTTTCTTACATAACTTGAACGTTCATTGAGGTATTTACTTGTATGATCCTAAATTAGACATTTTATTTGTTTACGACATAGATTAAATGTTCGCGAATACAGTTCAAAACGTAGAATTCACAATTGTGTTTATTATGCACGATACGAACCAAGATGTCACACTTTGATAGTCATCATTCAATAATGAAAAAAGCTTTACAATAGCTCAAAGTATACAGCATGCAGCACTAAAGTCATGTGACTGCTGTAGTTAACATGTAAGCATACATTTTCCTCAAGATTTGTAAGGTGCAATAAACATTCAACCTCTCAAATAGACATCCTCTTAGCTGTATAACCTATTTGGTGATCGCTGAACTTTGTAGCATAGAGCCTCGTTTAATAATATTACAGAGAAAATAACTTGAACCAGAAAAAACAATATGTTTTTATGTAAGTATTAGCTAGGTGTTATCTACAACGAACAAGATGAAACCTAAAAGTGCAATCAAAATGATGGAACCTATTCAGAGGCAAACAAATGAACAAAAAATCCACAATATGGAGGTAAGGACTACCAGTAACTAGCAAACATTAGTTAACTATTTTAAAAAAGAAAAACGTGTGAATAACAAAAGTTTTCGTACATATTCGTATTTTCTCGTATTTTCATTTTTTGTTACATGGAGGAAAAGAGACAGTCAAAGCATAAAGTAAACGTTTACCAGTACCAAACCACATCAACAAGTACGACCAAAACAATAAATACTTCAACTACTTTTGGATCTACCATCAAATTTGGCTCCAAAGTCACCCCTGAAAGAAATTTTGATTTTGAATCTAAATTTGGGGCCTTATACGTGCACAACGATATACCTGTGGTGGAAGATGCAATACACCATTTGAGACTTCTTAAGGCTTTTAACATTTTAAAATTGATGATAATTCCTCCTCCTGACAGCTTAATTTCAAAGAACAAAGTTTGGCAAGCCTTCATAACAAATGCTGTCCGAAGGTTTGGTATTTTTGTTAGTGCACTAAGTTACATGTTTCCTAATCCAGAGCACGAGGATGATTTCAGAGCTTTATTAAACAAAGCCTTACCACCCATTGATATATTGGTCGTATGGCATACTTTCTTACTTAATCCCATTTCATTCCTGAGTTGCTTTGAAAAGTCAGCTTTGGATAAGTTTGTGAGCTATCCCTTCCCTCTATATAGGGTTTCCAAAAGAATTGATGATAATGGACTTTTCAATCCCCTTTTTAATGAAACTCAAAGATTTACGACTTTCATGGAGAGTTTTTTTTCAAAGTTAGGCTTGCTTGACGAATTCACATATGAATATCTGGAAATATTTGATTATCATAATGTGGATGCTACAAATCCTTTAAAGATGAAATTTGAAGTTATGTGTCCAATATGTTTTAAGAAACTAGGTAATCAAGTATTAGTCGATCAATATCATAAGCAAGGTTTTTCTGATTTCAAGTTCTTCTTGCATTTGCAGGAAAACTGTTTCTGTGGTTTTCCACCTTTCATAACTCATGACGAGCTCCGTAAGAGAATTCTTTTGAAGGACTGTCTTTCAGAAAGCATTTTACCTGGTTTAAAAAAGTTGAATGATAGGGGCTTTTTTAAATCTACTATTTATCAATTCGATCAAAAAATTAAAACCCTTGTCAAACAAAGCAAATCATTTAAAAGCATGAAACTTTTGAATTTTATTGAAGAGAATAAGGCAAATTTAGAAGGCCCCATGATAATTTTGATTCGTGATTATCTAGAGCTTAATCCTATTTACCTCACATTTACACATTCAGTTAGTGTTCCCATTCATGAAGATTTAGTTGCTTGCATAACAAGACAAGAGAAATTTATTGAGAAGATGCTGGACTTGAGATGGATAGATTCCCCCAATTTAGTACAGACAATGAAACAAGCGATCAATAGATATGTGAAATTCTTTCACTTAATTAAAATTTCCGTTGGTTCTGTTATTCCAACATTGGACATAGATCTAATTTGGCATACTCATCAACTTGACAGCAAAGGCTACTTCAAATACTGCCTAGAGGAGACTGGAAGAGTGGTTGACCACAATGACAAAATTGAACAGACGAAGCTTAGCAATGATTTCCGATCATCAGCACAATTATTTAGACAACAATTCGGAGATGACTATACCAAGTGCTTATGCAACTACTGTTCAATAAACAGAAACCAAGGTAAAAAGTTTTTGAAACGCTTACTTTCTTCAAAACCACAGAAAGTGCTTTGTTTACACTTTTCTCTTGAACATATAAGTGACCACAATGCAATCCTGATCCCAACTGAAAAAGCAGAAAAGTATATCAAGGATTTCATCCAAAAGTACAATTTGAAAAAGAAGCCTTTACCCTGGAGTCACTTAGTACAATTGAGTTCAGATTACGTGGAAAATCCCACTTGTGTTATGAATAATGATTCAGATTTCCCTTGTTTAAGGACCACAGTAAACAATTTACAATTGAATTTGTACAAAAATGGGACTGATAACGACTTTGATCTTTTGAGTGCATGTGGAACACATAGTAGGGAAGAGAGTCAGAAGATTGTAGAAAATCCCAAACCCTTTGCCCTTGATGCACGCAAATGGACAAATTTCGATCCTAAAGAAGAGCAAAAGAAGAATGCCGAATTCATACGTGCGGGTCGTAATCCCCTTCCAGCTTTGAGTGTGGGAGGTGCTTTTTCATATCCCATAGCAGCTTCGTATTTTGACCATAGTACTAGTGACAGTCATTTTGTTGATCACGGCCATCATCATCATCACCATCATGATAATGGAAGCAACTGTGGCAGTAATTGTGGCAGTAATTGTGGCAGTAGTGATTAGCCCTGAGGTTTCAAAACCAATACTATCCATTATTATTGAGGGGTCGTTGAATCTCAGTATCAGAAGAATTAATTTTTAAACAAACATTTATTATGTGCTAATCATTCACATCTACGAGCAAATCATTAAAAAATTAAAATAATTATAACCTTTATACTTTTATAGTATTCATTAATATACTAGTATCAACAAAAGTTTTAAAAATAAACCCAAAATTGTTACGCGGCAATACCCACCCAATTAAACACTTTGCTAAGGAACGATAGTGCTATCTCCAATAACAGGTAAACAATGGCTATGGCCCCTGGAACCGAGCTTTAAGTTTTTCCTATGAAACTGTACCTTTTTCTTCCTATTGTATAAATAAGGCGAGTTAATTTGTTTTATCTATGTACACAGATACCTCGATTGTGAAGGCAACCTACATAACTCATTTCCATTCTTTAACTACATGCTGGCTAAAATGTTGCAAATTGAAGTTTGCTCTGTGGTAAAGCGCAGCCTTTACCAACACTTCTGGCTTAAATGGACCCGTTCCAGGCCGAAGTCGCACCTCAATCGACCTAGACTAGAGGTAATTCTGAAATGGAAATGAAGTGAATTAGAAGTTACCGGGCAATACAGGACTGTACTGTATTAAGGGACTTTAAAGCAAATCTGGGAGTAACATGATACAACTAATTACAACTCACTTCTACAATATTTTGCATAAGTTCATCTTAATATATTTTACCTATGTCAATTTACAACAACGCTTATTTTGAGGCACCATCATTTTGAACACCGATCAGGTGATTTCTAACAGATTAACTAGTGAAGCAATTCATACAAGAGACCAAGTATCAAGTCATCACAATTACTTAAATCATCTGTTGAGGGGTACTTTACTTCTATCAAGTATTACATTGTGTACGTTACCATACGTGACGTCGGTGTCTACATGACCTATTCTGGTTTACAATCAGTCGGGGAGTGTTTATGTCAATATAACTTGAGCCTCAAGAAGTCCGATTTAAACACAGAAACTATCAGTTCCCGTCTCTTTAGACCAGAAAGGTCATGGGTGGATCTGTCTACAGAGTAGTAATGTACAAGTTAAGCCTATTCAATTAAAGTAGTTTTCCCTTTGGAGTATGATCTATCTCTTTTCTTCCACGTAATGTTATTTATTTGGTATCTTCAGACACTCTTGTTCTATAATTCATTACTTCGTGTTGCCCAGTGAGAACAATATATATTACTTTATAGAAAAGTAAAAATTTAAGTTAAAAATAGGTTAAAGTTGAATTTAGAGAGTTTATTTGTTAGAGAGTTATAAGTGTTCTTTGATCGATGATTTCTCTTGGTATAGTTCCAGCATAAAGTGTTCTTCGATCGATGTTTTCTCTTGGTATAGTTCCAGCATATAATAAAGGTATAGGTATCATATTGGGATGCTCACTAGATTTTTCAATTCCTTAACTATCACAGCAGTGTGCTCTAATTTTATTTACTCATCCGAGACATTATCAGTTTGCAGCATCCCTATAAAATCAAATCCCATATATAAATAATTTGGCAACTTCGAGGATAAATAGCGGAATTCACTGTACTTCCGATTTGCATGCAACCCTCTGCGAGAATTCTGCTTAGAGACCACGAGATTACAAAATACTTAACCAGTAATACAGTCCTTTCAAGACGCAAAATTAATGCCATTTCAACTATTCTCTTATCGTTTAAATGATCTAAGAAAACAAGTATAAAATGAGATTTTAGATTGATAATGTCTTCCTTTTCAGTAGCCCAATCTAGTAATAATCGTATGCATTATTCAAGCTCTATGCTGAATCCACAATAGGATAGGCATTCTTCAATTGAGTGATATAATGAGTACGTAAAGGACCGAAGACTCTATATCACCTACTCTGGTATCAACCAGTGTAGGTATGCAATAACATTCAAACTTATCTCGCCATATTATGGACTCGATACACTTCCAACATGAAATTTGAAGCAAGTCTAGAAGTCTCCCCTTCGCGACCCCATAAGTGCAATAGAACCAAGCCAGTATATATTTTTGACATCAAAAGATGTCCCCTGCAAAATTGGCCTATATACGAAAGCATAGCTACAATCAACTGTGTCAATCAACTTGGGAAAATCAAAACTCCAAATTCATATTGAAGTTGAAATCAAAGGATCGGTGTTGCATTAATCACGACAGCAAACATCACGAAGTGCTTTAGCTTCTAGAGTCTGCGGGCGAAGCCAAAATTGCATCCAAGTACATCGAAAACTCTTTTCACTTCCTTACTTAATCCGTTTAAAAATGACGTACTTACGAGACAAACGCAAAGTTCACGCTGCTTACAATCCAAATCAAAAGGACACTGACGAAAACATCCCATCGGAAGTCTCTCTTTCTTCAGGCTTCAATCTAATACAGAGTGTATTGATTTTAACAAAAGAGAATTAAAGAGCTGTAAGATTCAATTATTAATCAAAACCTTAATAAGTACAGTGTTAAATCTAATCAACCACACAGATACCATATAACAAATAATAAAACAAAATCGAGCAATTCAACTTACTCCAACTGACTACATAGAATACATACTGCTTCATCAATTTACAAGTGTTCAATTGGTAAACATACATATGATCCTTCGAAACTTTAGTCACATCTTCTAGATTATGCTATAAACATTGAGAACATCCATATTTTTTGCCCAAATTCAGTTTTCCTGATAATAAAGAGCACATAATACGCACTGTATTATCAGTTGTACGAGAAAAATCAAACGTGAATGTTTAATTATTGCATTAATGGAGTTACACCATTATTATTCACACTTTATACACTTTAAAACAACTGTAAACAACTAAGTTCTAGTCTCGGTGTATAGCCCTGAACTCCAATACTTATCTATTATACTTGTTCTCAGCATCTCTTACAATGTAATCCAACTATACTTCTTGTTTTTGAACTTTAAAAACAATAAACTACAATTGGTCAAATCTTTGAGGGCTGTTGACATTTACAAAGCATTCATATCGGAGTGAGCGTCCTTCTAAACCAACTACTGCTTACTTGCTACCAAATAAGTTAACCAATTTTTTAACACTAGAAACGTTCTGTTCAACTCTTTTAAATGGCACTTTTATGATCGACGGAACAAAACATCCAAAATGTAAGTACTAAAAGAGGAATTTATGTTAGCTTACGTTAGTTGCATATATTGAATCCGGAATTCCAATAAAGAAACGTACAGGAGCTTACAATCATGCATGCTACTTATACGTGTCACAGATTAGATTTGATATATACTTGTGCACTTGTGAACTTAAAAGTTCACTGTTGGCTAAAGTCGAACAAGGATTGAAGGGTTCGTTAATAGAATTGTTCTAATTATCTGAACTTTATCTTTGCTTTGATTATTCATTTTAGAGGAGTGTATTAATAATAAATATTAGATTGAAACACATGTACACTAGAAAACATGGCCAGAGAAATGGTGACCAACCCATTAATAAGATTCTCAACATAATACGCTTGTCAATAATATTTATTAAAATTACAATTTTTCGTTAGTATAATTATCGTCGATAACTTCAACGCTTAGTTGCGTGAACATTTGACCTAATGTCACGTCATTTCAAGAATAATTTCAAAGACAAGTTGTTTGCTTCATTCAAACTAAGTAGACACAGATGCTCAAAGTTAATAATTTAGTAGTAGCCCATCATCAGTTTCCTTGTGTTGGACAGGAATTCAATTTTTTGGCTTTTAATTCTAGGTAGTTCTTCTTATCAAATAATATGAAGACAGTAGTTCGGGAGATTAAAGTTGAATGAAACATGGGGGGACGAGACTGAAGCTTAATCACGGTTTGCCAGTCCAATATGTTTGAAACATGCCACATAGTTCTTACTCTATTCTGAATAGTTTGATGCTTTTATTAATCGAATGATGATAAGATGATCTACCAAATTAATAATTAAGTTGATAAAGCTTTCTATAAGAGAGCAGGTGCAAGCGCCAATGTTTAAAAGTAGAAATAATTTCTGAATTGAACTCCTGGTTGCCTACTCTCTGTGGAAGAAAGATTGAATAAAATTGTTAGCTGGTTGTTGTTCCGGAATAGATGAGTTATGTTTTTGTAACTTGACTTCTTGATAATCTTGTACGAAATTTGGAAAAGGAAGGGGAGTAATTAGTAATGTATGTATATGTTATGATGTATGAGGAAAAGTAAAGTGACTGATAGAGTCGTACTCCTCAAACATTTTTAGATTTTTCCTTTCATATAGGATTGAAAGTGGTCTATGCTATTATTTGAATGAAATGGAGATCAATTTTGCCACGGAGATTTTGATCTAGTACTGAATACCAATTTGCCGCTTATCTCAACTTTTATAGGTTCAATACTAGTACCAATAGTTCATAGGATGAACAATCAATTGTTGGATTATAATTAATCCCACGGCTACATCGACATTTCTTGATTTTTCTGTAGTCTAATTTCACAAATGTTATTTTCAAGAGTAGTTTGAGTTTTTGCTAATAAATCAATTTGTTATTCTCCTGGTGCACTATCAATTCTTTTCTCTAGTTCCATTTGCTTTGTCATCATTAGCTGCAACTACCATCTGATCTTGCTCCATGAGTTGAATTTCATTTGAAAGTTAAGTCTTGAAATTAGACTTTTTTCTGCAATGTTTATCATTGATAATAAAGGATAAAGTAGAAACAGGATACAATGAATCTTGGAAAATTTGTACTCTATGTATATCAATTGAGAAGTTGATTTGAACCGAGGCAGTTAAATGTCTGTCCTCAACTATCAGATATAGGTCATGAAAAACTTATATTTTGAAGAAAAAGACTGGTAGGAGGGCGATACCGTATGATACCTTGATAAGTTGGGGACCAATGAGAAGGATTTTTTTTATAGGGAAGGCGTGGTGAAAAAAAGGGGGCTAATTTAGTAAGTTTGAGCACAATATAGGATATGGCAACATGCAGGGAACTAGATTTGTAGTAGAAGAATTTTGAAGGTGGTCTCAAATATGGATTAATACTCTACAGTTATGAGGTGACTGGATTTCAATAAAATAAGTACAAAAGATTTTAAACGTTAGCTGTTCTTGTACTGTGTTTTGTTTGGCACATTTATTTGATATTTAAAAGCTGTTTTTGCCATTGAGTGGCCTTCAGTTTGTACAATACCATTGATAGACGCCCACCGTAATAGACGAACTCAATTTTTGCTGTAAATAGTATATTTGAATAGTTTCATGATAAGCTATTTGATCTAAAGTGTTAATTCGTAAAGTGTCATTGTCTATGTCAAGTAACAACTAGAAAATGGGCAAAGGGTTACGGTGTTCCTGTTGAAGAATCATTCTCAAGGCACACAAAAGGTTGGTCTTTTTTTAGTTGCTTCTGTTTGTTGTCTGGAGTGGAAATTGTTGGTGTGCCTATTCATATTCTGTAGAAAAAGCCTCCAATTTTAGGGTTGTGAAAGCTGGAAAATCTGATCATCGAATGACTATTGTTGAATCCAGGATGTCATTCTTTACTTTTGAATTGATGATCAAAATGGTATGTATTAAAAATAAAAAATAGTAAATCAATATTTTCGACGAATTTTTTCAACCTTCACCAAAACTGTCTATGAGCTTCAAACTGAATGAACTATAATAGTAGGTAAAAAGAACTGTTTGGTTGGTTCATCATTGCTATTGGGGATAAAATTTAACCAAGAAAACTTATGGTCAGAAGTGGACAATTTGAATTCCCAACAGGTACAAGGTCTTCATAAGGTTTGATGTTTCAAGGATCCGAAATGGGTATATTCTTAAAATCTGTTCTAATAAATTTCTGATTAATTTATATTGATCTGTTTCTAGTTCACTTAGGACAATTCCGAGACAGAATTGTACCACTGTGAACTGAGACGAACAATACTAGAATTGTGGTACTACTATTTATTGGGAACTTGAGTACCTTGTTGTAAGGCAAAGAGAATTTTGAATTGAGGCTTTACCAGTGAAAAACCACATATCTTTTTTCAGGAGAGAACTTTGCAGAAGATGCAGTACGAGAATTCATATAATTCATATATCCCGATGTATAGTACTGTGGATACAAAACACAAGCAGAGTAAAAAAACGAAAAGTAAGACCTATTACCAATTAATTTTTCATACAAGTATAGTATTCTTCAAGCTAATTGACTTATCCACCTAGTTATATTATCCCTACAATTGTTAACTTTAATTACGAAAATCAACTGAGCAGATAGAGTGCCTATTTGATTTATTGGGGATCCAAATCTAGGTGTGACTTGCTTTGGATCCAACGAATACAGTAAACTAAAACAAATGGTGCAGTGAACTTTTCAATTCCTCAGCTTTATGCTTTATTGTACTCATTTTCAATAGTAAGCGCTTGAATTTACTGCAATAAGTCTATTTTTCTATCTTAGTCTATTTGGTTCCACTGTTGAATGTTTTTTTGAAAGCTAGCCTTATTTTTGGTTTGTTTTCATCCATGCAATTAATTTGATTAAAGTTGCGATTTTTACCCAAAATGTTTTTTTGTGATTAGTCTCATATTATTCCCTAGCCTGACTTGGGATTATACAATTACATTGGATGATGAACGCTTAAGATAAAATTAAAGATGTAATACAATGAGCCATTATTCAACTGGATAACTCGTTAATACTGCATCTATTAAGAAAAGGCAAGGTACTTCTTAAGTTTCCATTAATCAAAATTTTAAAATGTAGGCTTTAAAAAAAAGTCATACTTTATATAGCCCCTTTTATACATCTCCTGGTGTCCGTTTCAAAAATGAAAGTTGTCGTTAAGTTGTTTAATGGGTGACATAAATGAATCTATGGTGTTGTCATAGATCACCTTCACAAACGAACAAAAACGATTGTAGCTTTATTTAACTCAAATATCTACATTCATATAATTCAATTTATATTACTGTTACTAAACAATCACTGAATTACCTCTCATAGATTGAGAGTTTCAAAGAGATTGAATAGATGTTATGTTTTACAAGAAGCCAGTTAAAGCCTAATTTAGCCTATTTAATCATAGTTAAATCTAGAGAGCTAGCTTAGGGGAAAGGAATTTTAATCGTGTAGACTCTGCTTTAAAATTAGTGATCGAAAGACTTTTCCATACACACATGACCTCTTTGATCTTAAAAAATAGGAAAGGATAGGTTATACAATTTCGCTTCGCAACAGCGGTTTAGGAAGCACCCTATGTTTTTTTTTTTTGGTTCGTTTTCAACTCCGCTCGTGTTCTTGGAAGCCTGATTTGAACAATTCAACAGATGCCATGTTGCCTGGACTCTCTTGCTTTTCAGATTCTTGAATGTAGAGAACAGTTAGAGTAAATTTTTCAACAAGACCATGCCCCGGTGAGCATAGACAAATCTCAACTTATTCTAATCTAAAGGGAAAATGGAAAAAAAACTTCGTATTTAAAAAAATCTGATAGGAAATGAAATTATTAAGGTATAAGTTATTTTTCTCAATAAATACCATAATAACTCTCAGATTTAATACTTCAAATGATTAATTTTACAAGGCTCAACTTCTACTTAGAGAACTACATGATTTCTATAGACCTTTTTTTTATTCTCCTATAAATTTGCAGCCGATTTATTTTTTTTGCTTCTTCTTTACCACCTGGATTTGAGACTACTCAACTTGCTTATGACCCTTTACCAGTATCGCTAGTACCATGGCGACGTCTTTCCACGAAAAGCCCACAGCTTTATATTTGCAGTAGATAGGTTCAGCTCACCAAAGTAGAGATTGACGATTCACCCTCCTCAACTGAGGCGGTAACGACAATCATAAACTATGGGTGTCACTCAAAGAGTGAATCTCAC